>JAODJU010000035.1:17631783-17649402 GCA_026776725.1 Gnathonemus echidnorhynchus | reverse complement strand
TCCCCCCCCCCCCCCCCCCCCCAGACTCTTTCCGATTGGCAGCATCCATCCTGGTGGCCATCTGGCTGGTGACTAGTCTGCCCAGGAGACCATGGCCAGCTCACTAAACGCAGCCACTTAACAATGAAGCCAGCTGTGGGTGGGCTTCATATCCACTTCAGCTGCTCTACCCCCGCCCCCCCCATTGCCATGGCCAGTGACAGGCATTGACGGATATCCCTACGTCAATCACAGCTCTCCTCCTCAGCTTTGGAGAAGCAAGCACAAACAGCCAGACAGACAGCTTCCAGCTCAGAAATTCTGGAATAAAATCACAGGGGATCAAACTGCATTACTCCTAAAAATGCAGCAAGCTTTGCACCATCCTCTATCAGCTTCCATTGCTGTTAGGCCGGCTACATTTCATCATGGAGTTTGCTGGATACCCATAAGACTTTGAGAAGCGGGAGGATGAGAGGCTGTGTGAGGTGATGGATGGTTTCCGGCGCGACTCGCTTCCGACGCGCCAGGATCTCACACCCTGACACAAGGCAGCCTCCACCTTCCAAGCCCGGCTTCACATGCCTCTGGAAAGCTGGAATGTGCGGCCTGGCAATGACCCACATCCCTGTGAATCTACAGCTTCCAGCTGATACCATGTGGCTGGTGGTATAGAACCATCACAAAATTTCTATGCTTAAAAACATCACAGAATAGTATCTTAAAAGATCAAAAAAATAGTAGCGTGAAGAAGCGCTTGGCTCGATCTGAGGGCCTGCCCCCCCGGCCAGACATTCCCCCACCTTTGTGGTTGTTACGCAGTGTGTCCACAGCGCGACCTCTTTTCTGGGCATTTCCAGTGACCTACTTCAGCATTCACTCGCTATCGCATGCCGACGGCCCTAACTTGTTGCAGATGCCTCCTGAGAACAAGAGTGGATTTTAAACTAAATTTAGATTTAAAACTGAAGGCTATCACAGAAAATATAGTGACTAGAAATAATGGCTATTAACAGAATTTAAATAGCTAATCTTGTAATAGGTGGCCTATTATAAAAGGAGAAAGCATCGCTTAGGTTTTTAGGACTTTTTAACACTAGCAACAGGGATTTGAGCACAGTATTGGGAAAGACGTGACATTTTAGCCTATATACTTTAAGAAAAAAAAATTATCAATGGAGATGTTAATAGCATAATGGAAGCTAGTGGATTTAATGGATTGTGCACTGTTCAGCACAGGAGGTCAGGAGTCTTTGGTTATGTCTGAAAAGTCCTGAGTTCAAATCTTGTGGTTGCCAGAATAATCACATCCCAAGTGGGGCCATGAGCTGAACCCTTAACCCCGACCGTTCCAGGGATGCTGGCTAATCCTGCTCTCTGATCTTTCCTTGTATGTCGCTTTGAACAAAAGCATCTGCTAAATAAAATATTTAATGACTCTCCAAACACCATAAAACATCAGGCTAAGATGACTGCTTGGCTCGGCCTTCTGTGATCTGTGTGCTGTCTACGTGTAAAGGATTGACTTTACTCGCCACGGAAGGTTCCGTGGAAATGTCTCCATGATTAACTGGCTGGCTGATTAAGCAGTCATGCAAATAACATGGGGAGGGTAAAAATGACTCTAATTTCACCTGGTGGCCCCCAGCCACGATTCACTGGTGTCATACCTAATGACTCCTTGAAAGACCTGCAGGGATAGTCCTAAATATTATCTGTGCCAGGAATGACATGTGATTTAAACGAAGATCTTCCCTGCACCGTACCTTCTAAATTAAGAAAAACCAAGCTCTACTGAACTCATGATGAAGCCAGTGACAGAGGTTGTCACCCAAATAATAGAAGCTGACACAGCTTCAAAGTGGTGACAGTCACTCTCTGTATGGCTTATTGCGCTTCAGAACAGACCGTTCCAAATGGCATGCTACGTGAACATTTATTACAAAACTCTGAGCTAATAATAATTTTATCACATTTGAAAATGTGTCTTGTGTGGAACTTTTGAACCAGCGAAGAGTGAAGATCATTAAATCGGAATAAATCAATCACTCAGCTGCTTCAGTTAAACGCACATGTGTTTCTGGATGCATGTACAAATGTGTTGTAGATATTGTGATACAACATATATGACATCACACTAAGTATTTATATAAATATGTACATAATAATGACATGTTATTTTTCTGTGTTGAGATATGTATATTTCCTTGTCTTACATTACTTAGTGATACAGTTTTTGTGAGTCACCACTTGTTCCTAACTCTTTGGACCAATGATATGCAACAAACCCTTTTACTCTTATAATGGGACTTCACCAGCTCTCAAACTTCCTGACCTCACCCTAGCAGCTCTTATCTGGTTTTACTGACAATTGATTAATGCTAAAAATACTCTTATTGTGAATTTGACACCTAAACCACAGAAATAATATGAAATGTCAGCATTCTGTTATGGTACATAAATACCTATTTGTGTACATCCCTAAATCGGCATGTGAGACAGACGTAAAAACTGAGCTCCAGCTCAATGGGAGGTGGTGTGGTGATAGGAACTGTTACCTCCCACCTCTGTGACCTGGGTTCGAGTCTCCACTCAGGCTCCATGTGAGGAGTTTGCATGTTCTTGTGGCAGGGTTTTTTTTCCCAGATATTCTGGGTTCCTACCACAAACCAAAGACATGCTAAGGAGAATTACCAAGCTGCCCATAGGTCCGAGTGGGCCCTGCGATGGGTTGGTACCGCATCCAGGATTATTCCCTGCCTTGCACAAGTAACCTGAATAGGACAGGCTGGTATAGAAAATGGATTGACTTGGGCTGGGGCAAAGATTGCTGCAAGATGGAGGAGCTGGCTGGATATCCTGGGTGGGGCCTCGTCAGGTGATCAACAAATTATTTTTTTTCCTTGTTACCCAATAAATGCTGATGCCCAATCCACTATGTCAATGCACCCCATGCTACTACCCAACACCTGTCTGATTTTCTTCTTTAATTCGTATTAAATATCTGTTTTTATTTCTTTCCATCATTTTTTGTTAAACTCATCTCCTCTCTGGTCCCAAAGTAGTGCATATTTCTTTCTCTGATCCCGCTATCATGTGATTCAGTTGGCAGTCCTGACACACCCACCCCAGCTACGATTTGTGGTTAAATTGTACTTATTTGTTTAACATATGTACGATTTGCCTCTCTTTTCAGTGTTCTGCTCTCGAGGGGGGAACTAGGATACGTGACTGAGATTGGAGAGGAGCTGTGAAATATTAAAGTGTATCTTCCTCAACAGATCAAGCACCAACCTAAATAGTTAATAATGTTTTAAGGAAGTATGTTATGCCGATGATAAATTAGTGATTTTCTGAGTGCACAGTGTACCATCAAACTAAAGACTAACAAATACATGACGTGGCTTCTGGAGCAAGCAAACAGGAGAGTATGACGGGAAATGTTGCACGCAGTGTGAACCAGTGAGAAATTATAATAACTCCAGAGACAAAGAAGAAAAGACAATGCTGGAGGAGCTTTATGGATGCAGAACAATGCCTTAGAAGATCCCAGAAGCAGGTGGCACCTGTGAGATCCTGTGGGTGTGAAATGACGTGTGTGTCAAATGTGTACATCACATTTTTAGAATATGAATGAAGCAGTCTGCTGTCTGAACGTGTATTAACACACACCTCATCTGAAGGTGTCCTCACCTCTTCTTCTGTGAAGGTGGCACATCTGCTGTGCTTTATTTAAAGAAGCTGGAGGGGCCCAGGAAAGGTCTGAGAAGAATTCTGTTTGGTAGGCATTTTCCAGGACGTGTTACTGGCTTTAAATGGTGACAGGGGTCACTGTGTCATTTTTAGGACGATTAAAGGCCAAATACGGCATCTCTCACTGCAGCAGAACACACGGCAGTGAACTCAGACGCAGGGCAAATGCATTCCAGAGGGACCCAGGTCACACCTCTAACACAGTAACTCACCCCGCCCACACTTGGTGCCAAGGGCGTGAGGCATTCCTGCTGGGGAGCATTCCTGGCTGTCAAAGTGAGAAAGGGTCCTAACATGTAATTAGATGGTGACCTGGTTACAGTTTTGGGTCACTACACCATTAAACCCACACTAGGAGCAGCTAAAGATCTTCACTTCTGGGTATTCCTGTTGTTAACTAGTTGCCCTTTCTATATATATATATAGAAGAATAATATCAGCAATATATGCAGAAATATATTGCACAGTCTGGAAAGAAAGGTGCCTTAATTCTTTGCTTCCCACACGTACCTGTACAGTATCTGCAGGGAAAATGGAGGAGCGGACACCTGAAAGCATGGACACATTCAGGCGCCAAGATGGTGAAGCAGATGGTATGGAGATATTCAGTGATGGCAGCAACACGCATGTGGACGGCACATGTATTTTACATTAATCTTTGATCTCGCCGACAAACACCGTTGTATGCGAAGTCCCCGCTTCAGTTACTGGGTGAGCAGCAGCAGGGAATTTAACAGCAAGTAATGCTGGTTTAGGTAACGTCGCCATAAACCATGTGGAGATCTAGGAACGGGCCCAAAAATGTAGGCCCGGTTAGGGGCGGGGGGGTTAACAGCACACGTGACTTCATACCTTCAGCCATTAAGAAGGGAATGGTGCAGTAAATCATCATCACCTCTGAACCTCTACCTCCGGAGACAGGGGTCACTTCTCAGAAGGTCAAGACAGAGGTCACTTATGACGAAAGCTTAAATCGGCCTGGAAACCAGACGACTGACAGAGAACTTTTATGAGCCATTATTTGAAACAGAGTGACTGAGTTACTAGGATACATAAAAGAAAATGTTGGAAAACTCTCCCCGGTTGGTTCTTCTGTTTTTACTCATCTCCACAAAGATGAAACACGTGCAACTCTAAAAGTAAGTGGCTAGACCTCCTTATGATACCTTTATGACTGAATGTGATGATGGTGCACAGAGACCCTACCCTTCTGGTACTCGTCCTGTCACAGAACACTGGGGCGACGCACCTCAAAGCTAAAGCAGGAGGTAACTTTCTAAAGGAAACCAACCGGTGATTGCTGATCTTTTGAGAAGGTGAAACCACGGCATGAAACAGAGAAACGAGTCTTTGCAGCGTTCAGTCGTTTAGTTCCCTCAAACCTTCTAAGAATAACCCACTGCTAACAAGAGCAGATGGGAGTTTAGCATATGTTGTCTGTAGTGTTTCGTGTGTTGGTTGAAGTGTATAATAATTTTGCATTTTAACAGCCTCATAGCTGTTTCATCAAACCTTATGTGTTTAACTGGTTTGACACACATTAAAATCATGCCTTTCCAAACACACAAGTCTTAATTGCCTTTTATAAGAAGCAGAAAGGGAATATGGATGAGTAGCCTTTGAATGAACCTAGACCAGGTCCTGTTATAGGCCTGTAATTTTCTTGAGGTTGTCTTAGGTGCTTAGCATAGAAGACCGGTGTCACACCAAGTCACACAGCCATTCAATAATGCGTGACATCATTAGCATTTATTTTACAGATGCTGTTGTCCAAAGCAACGTACAAGTGAGGCAAATATCATGTGTCAGGGGGCTTCATCATCGTGTGAACGATTAATGTGCTTTATGACTACCTCCTAAGGACCTGAATTGTTGCATAAATCAAAAAATTAATATTTGAGGTAAAGTCACATTAAACGCAGGTTAAAATAACAGTACGCACAGGCTTTATTATTAGTGCATATGTTAAGATGAATGGGCAGCCTTGAAACTATGTTGTCTGTCTGAGTGAGATTTATGCAAAGCGACAATCCCCCCCCCCTGTTGGGGGTGGAAATTAAGCTGCAAGCCTGGAGGGGGGAAATTAAGCAGAGGGAGGTCAAGCAAATCTCAGCAGAGAGTAGCAAAACATGGTGAAGATATATGCAGGGCCTCATGTTCAAATGTGCCAGATGTGGAATAATCGGCGAATGAAGATCAGGAATGTGAACCTTTCTCCACTCGAGGAACGGAAAAACAGCCTTGAACACCGTAAATTACAACCCCCTCCCCATAAGCTGTATTAGCATCTGTTCATAGTTGTGGAGCACCTGAGCGGCAAATCAGCTTCAAAGAGCGTTTATACCATTGTTTAGCTTTAAACTGGAGTAAAGGCAGCACACTGCACGAGGCAGGATCCTCATTCTGGCTCTCATATCATATCTCATATAGAACCTCGACTGAATCCAATTAAATTTATAATACTGTAATACCCTACCTCATTTTAAACCTCTCTTTTCCCCATGGTTTAAAATGAATACAGCCAGAGATAAAAAACATTATCAAATGGAAGCAGAGGGTTTTGCCGACCGGCTAGAAGCAGTGTCAGTGAATCTCACGCAGTGACTTTATTTGAAATATACGGAGTACATGTCTGCTTTTGTGCCATTATTTTCCAGGATTTTTTTCCACAAGGGACCTTTCCCGGGGTCTGGAAATAACTACCCCCCCCCCCCCCCATCTCCCCCACCCCTCAGTGCTGACTCTTGCTTCTCTTCTGTTTTTTTCTTCATTCCATCCGGAAAATGTATGTCGTCCCGTTCTTTCTGACAGAAACCCATAGCGGCGCGCCCCGGTAAATCTCACTGGACTGGTGTGCAGATGGATTGATTGTCTGATTGATCGGAGAGCCCCACCGAGCTCTTTGTAAACACACTTTGTCCTGGACTCACGGCTGGGCAGGTATCCAGAGGAACGTCGCTGTAAATCACGACCGTGTGACCCCTCCCTCCCTCCCCCTCCGCTGGCCCCACACCCAGATATTATCCACAGCCAGCGAGGCTGAACGGAGAGGGACTTTGTAAAACGTCCTGCTCCTGTGTGCTTGATGATGTGCACCTTCGCTCCTTAAAATAGCCCTAGCGTCAGTTTTATAGCTCTCTGGGGTCATGCGGCCCAGCGTATGCTCTCCCTCTCCCTCTCCCTCTCCCCTGCTGCCTAAGCCTCCTTCCTAGCCTCCTCATTATATATGTCTAACTGATGGCCATAGTGCACCACATGTAGGCTTTGGGATGGATTCTGGGTTTAGGCCGTTTTCTGTCCTCCCTGTGCCTTCATAAAGAACAGCATACTTTTTTCTGTGCCGGATAAAGAGCACCTTTGTTACGGCAACATATATATTTTTTTAATGTGCTCTACAGGACTAGACAAATGCTGATGGGGTCAGAGGAGAAAGAATGAAAGGCAACAGAAGGAAAATGTTCAGCCGGCCCTGTAAGTGACTAAGAGAAATAGGAAAATGACAAATTGAATGCAGCCTGTGTGTTTGCAAAGGGAAACCTGAAGGGTTTTCCATCTTTGCTGATCTTTGGCCCTGAAGTGATCTACAGTCATCAAAGCTGAACCGACGGCCTCTTTTTCCTGAGGTCCAAGGCCTTCAGACACAGTGGGGCTGATGTGTTATTCTGAGACTCGGCTTGTTAAGTGTAGCTGAGAAATCACACCTCTCTCAGCCTAGTGTTAAAGCAGGGGGCTGGCCTCTCTCCCCATTGTAACGAGGAAAATAAAAGAAGAGGCAGCCATATTTATTTAAAAGGAAACTGAGATGGAGAACACAGATCCATACGCTGAAAGCAAACAAACACATTAGCACATACGATTTCTTTGTGGGCACACACGCCGTTATAGAATTTGATGTCCATTAGGAAAAATCTCCCCAGAAGTTTCTAGAAAGAAGTGAAGGAAGCTGGAATATGAAAATAATGGCCACTGAAAAAAAGAATAGCTACTGGTAGTTATTTGTAGCTGCTGGGGAAAAAATGATAAATTAAAGTTGCTCCCCGTTGGAAAAATCTAGTGGACTGTGTTAAACAATTAGCAAGCATGTCTCTAATAGAACGCTAATTCGCTTCTTAACACTTGTAAAAGTTAGTATGGGCTCTACTAAAATTCCCACTCCTCAGCGGCTGCTGTCACAAACTGCTCCACTGCGCTGCCTCCCATTTAAATTGCAAAGAAAAATGTTTTTTGAAACAACAGATGATTAAAAATGTAACCCAACAAAAAAAAAAAAGGTCCACTGTCCCAAATTAATGAGGACCAAAGCTTGTTACACCTCTTCCTCAATCAAATGATTTCATTATGTAAATCTGTTATATACACAGCCTTCACACAAGCTTGAGAAGTTTAGCTATCTGCCTGCTAACCGTGAAAACGCCAGCTGGTCAGGAACATGTTTACCCTTTGACTTCTGTATCTGCTGACGTGGCGAGTTAGCGGTTAGCATGCTGAGTATAAAGGGAATATCTTACAGTATCCTCTCTGATAAAATATAACGTGTGATCTGGAGGATCAGCGGTGATTTATTATATGTATTAAGCCCTCTTTCCGGGGGGTTAGGACTAAGCATAAAAATATCAAAATGATTCATTTGTCTTTCTCTTTTCCTGGGGTATCTCTACGTGTCAGCAACTAACTTTACACGCTTACTATGTTTTAACAACATCTGACAGGATTTTGAAGTCTGTTTGTAGTACGCTATATGTATTCATTAGTCAGTTACCACTAAATAAATATGACATTTCCCTGGTCTCTGTGTCTGTATAATTCCATGTTACAATATGAAGACACACTGCTTGCTTTCTGTATTAATAGTTTTCCTTACAGGGGCTGTATCTATGGATGCAGATATTGACTCAGGAATAACATATGACTCAGGAATGGCTGTGTTCTGATCAAAAGCCAATTCAAGGCCAACATAAAACATTATTTAAAACGTGTCATGGGGAGGCATGGCGAGGCACGTCTGTGTGTCTCTGTTGAAATTAGGGCATTTTACTTTACGTACTTCCAGGGGCAGTTCTGGGCAGTTCTTAGATTGATAAATGTGGGACTGGGAACAGGTGAAGCACAAACATAGGCAGATTTTCTTGAGGGACTCCTAATGTGAGCCGGGTGGTTGAGTCGCTTCACTTGGTGAAAAGCTTATAGTTAATGTCAGACAGTCTAAATAAGACATCATGTGAGTTACATATTTGTAAAAAATGCAAAATGTAACTGCTAAGTATTGCATAAATAACTTAGCTCTTCTCAAAATTCTTTTGCTTCTTAATGCTGGCATTGTGGCCTAAGTAATTCTTGGAGGACATAAAAGCCAAATGCATCTGAGCCCCCTAACAGAACAACTGGCCCCAGTCTGGCCCCCCCAGTTGAATTGGCCTAGAATCACCACTGCGTACTTCTTAGCAAATAGCGTACTTTTCATGTACTGACTGTAATAGACAACTTCTAAGAATCATGTCTGCAGTATATTTTCTGCTGTAATGAAGGACCAAGAGCTTAGTAAACCCTTCCATGTTTGCTCTGCACCTGCACCAAGCAAACAGGCTTCTTTCTGAAGGTCCGGCTTCCCCACAGCTGTGTGTGTTGGGCTTTTATCTGATGAATCCACCACACTCAAAAATGTCAGGTCCCCTCTCGTCCAGGAATCATGCTGCCAAGATTCTGGTTATTGCTCTGCATCTGTAAACTGTGAGCTGGTGGCCACCAAGCAGCCAGTGCGACTGCTGGTCTGTGTACCATGCTGCATGTTGGCTGCGTCGTAGTCACTCATGATCAGCGGCACAGGATTACCTGTGCTAATAACCACCAACAGCTTGGAAAGGGCAGCAGCGTTTTCCTTGGCTGAGGAGCCTGTGGCAGTTTGCAGGCGAGTGAAAGACCCTTTCCTGAAAAAATATGATGCTTCACAATGCCTTTACAGCAGTGTTTCCCAATCCAGTCCTTGTGGACCCACAGACTGTCCACATTATTGCTGGGAGGGAGCAAAAATGTGGACTGTCTGGCAGGGAGCTGGGAGGGAGCAAAAATGTGGACCATCTGGGAGGGAACTAGGAAGGAGCAAAAATGTTGACTGTCTGGCAGGGAGCTCAGAGGGAGCAAAAATGTTGACTGTCTGGCAGGGAGCTCAGAGGGAGCAAAAATGTGGACTGTCTGGCAGGGAGCTTGGAGGGAGCAAAAATGTGGACTGACCTGAGGGATGGCTTGGGATACACTGCTTTAAAGCAAATAGCTGCAGTATGGCTTATTATTCCTTTGTTCATAAGTTGTAGGACCAGGGCAACTGAACAACAGACACATACCTGTTGGGATAACAAAGCCTGTCTGCAGGATGGGTCAAGGTCAGCCTCCCGCTGAAGTGGCCCAGTAACTTGATGACCTAATCAGAGCTTAGAGAGGAACCTACTCTGACAGGTTCCACAGCATGAGACCGTGGAGGTCAGGGAGTGAGACTGGCAGGGCATCTGCCCTCTACTCAATAACAGCGAGCCTGAATGAACCAGCAGCTACCGGTCCACACAGCACAGACCAGCACAAAGCTCAATAAAGAATATTGTAGGGGAAGTAGGTGACAGCCGGTTTTCAATTGGCTGATGATGGCAGAGGTGTGAACATAACTACTATCAAAGGAAATGTCACGGTGACAGCAGTACACTGTCATGTTTTTACAGAACACCTCGCTGAGGTGAGATCGATGGCACATTTGTGCAAATGGATCAGGAATTAATCTGACCTTTTCACAGAAGTAGAGGTCATCCAGACAGTCGCACAGCGGCAGATACTGTGTCACACTGTGCCACAAAGTGACTTAAAATGCTATTTGTGTCATTCTTAATTGATGCACATGCAGAACACAATTAGGTTAATGACTCAAGTCAAATAAAAGCCTAACAACAAATCTTGTGT
Organism: Gnathonemus echidnorhynchus; assembly: GCA_026776725.1. NCBI lineage: Eukaryota > Metazoa > Chordata > Actinopteri > Osteoglossiformes > Mormyridae > Gnathonemus > Gnathonemus echidnorhynchus. The sequence goes on along the minus strand of JAODJU010000035.1, from coordinate 17,638,728 downwards.
GAATGCTGCAGGGGTGATTATGAAATTATACATTTGTAATTTATGTTTACTCATTGATCTGACACTTTTATCCAGAGTGCCTTCCAGCAGTGGAAAGGGTTACATTCACATGCATTTCCTAGGTTTTGAACCCACAACCTTCGTTAACACAAGGCTGCATTTTTTGAACCACAGGAGCACTCAGTTGCAGAGGTAGGCATAGATTTTGGGAAGCAACATTTTTGTCTTTTGGTGCCTCACACAATTCAAATATTGCAAACCTGTCAAGCCTTAGGAGGTATTAGGGGAAAGTGGAAGACATGTGACACACGGTCCAGGAGCGACACAGAAAGGGCTAATGCAAGGTGCCTGTTTTTAGCGCCCTGTTTATGAAACAAACTCAAACCTGTTATGTGCATCTCAGGTGGAACTGTGAGAAGGGGACCCTCACAGCGGGTAGCGCTGTAGCCTCACACCTCCAGGGCTGTGGGTTTGATTGCTGTCCCCGGCTCTGTGTTTCTGAAGCCTGGGTAGGTTTTATCATAGATGCCGAGCGTGTCCTCCCACAGTCCTAAGTCATGCTGTGTTGGTGGGACTGGCGTCCTCTGATGGCTCGGCGTCCTGTCCAGAGTGTGCCCTGAGCTTCCTGGGATAGGTTCCAGGCCCGCTATGTGCCAGCAGTGAATAAATGGTTATGGAAAATAGATGGTAGGAATGGTGAGAATCAGTCTGGTTGGAATGTCCAACCGAATGGCATGACATATGTTTGTAGCGTGAAAGACGACCTTTATGGGGTGTGTGGTTTTTACAACGCAGTGGGGTATATACGCAAACTGAAAGGCCCTTTTGGGGAGAATGAAATGGGGACACGTGTTTTGAGGGATGATGTAAACTGTTGCATGGGGTCAGAATGGGCAAGAAGGAATAGAACACTGTTTTATACCTAAAGCAGTGAATGAAAAGACTTTCATAGAAATAAAACAACTGAAGAATGAATCAGAATTTTTAAACAGTGCTGTCGTTAGCCACTCTACTGGTGCACTGTGCCCTGCTCTAATATGTGTCCCTCCACAGAACCTAAATATTTTATTTTTATTAAAATAAATGAGATTTGTTTTGCTCTGTCCTACTTCACAATTGGGGACATCTGTGGACCATCTGTAGTCCCAGACATCAGTCTCCCGGCAGAAGGAAATTCAGATATGTTTGTAGGATCCAGTCTATTGCATCAACCTCCTTCCCAATGCCCAGCACCCAGCAAGCAGACCTTGACCGCCACAACCAGACCACGGATGCCAAGTCCACATTCGGTTTCCACTATCGGCATGAACAGAGTCCTCTCCAAATGTGCTTCTTGTTGCTTGTGTTTATACCCCTGGTGCATTACTCAACAGCCAGTGAGTCCCATTTTAGTTAATTTCCAGTTATTAACATAAATCAAGGTTCCCCTCTATAAAATTACATGTACAGTCTTTTATGCCGTCTTGTATAAATGCATTATATTTGATAAAAATATATTTTTAAGGTTTGTTCCATAACTATTAATAAACTGTTACTAGTCATTTGACAATACTAGTAAATAAAAATATATACTTACAATAAAATTTTGAAATGTGCTATAATAATATCTTGCTCCTGACACAAAGTATTTACTAAACGGTTTGTAAAAGCTAAATTGTATCTCATTTGAGTACGCTTACTAACCCATTGTTTTATATTTTCGAGTGAATTACAAGCTATTTTGTAAATGCCAGAAGCAAGATACGATTGTAATGCATTTCTGAATTTGTTTGTGAATGGATCTTTTTATCCATTTAAATATCAAATTATTAGTAACAATGCATTAATATTCAAGGAGCAGACCTTAAACTAAAGTGTTATCAAAATTTATAGAAAAATGTAGAACTATAACCAGTGATCCATCTGTTGATTCAGGCTACTGTAGTATCACATACTGTATAAAAGTAATTACAAATAAAAATAAAAGTGTTCACAAGGTCAGTAATATCTGTCCAAGCAGTGATTCTGAGTAAAAAAGTATTAGGAGAATCTGACATTAAATTCATGCTTTAAAGCATAAAATATGACAAAAATCACTTGCTTAAGATTATCTACTGAATGGTAAAGACCTTGCAGGGGCCATTTGCACACATTAGCGGTCAGTGAAGTAGAAGTCCCTCGGGTGGCTGCCCCTTTGCCATATTTTTACACCAGTAATAACGCTCTCTGTAACTATCCACGGAAAAGAGGATGTGGAGTGATCAATGTTAATTAGGTAAACCTCATAATGGGCTATTTTCATCGGGCATTTCCACAGAAGTGTTGATAAAGGTCACGCAATTATACCTCCCTCCAGTCCCATAACAGCCTTCCAAAGTCATCAGTCCTCAGCGAAATAATGACGCCATACATGGTCTACGAACAATAAAATTGGCCACGGAGTATGCAGTCATGCCGTAATGAGGGGGTGGGTTAAAAGATCAACAGATGAGAATTCTCCAAGCGCAGCAGTGCGCTCGAAAGCTGCCTAATTGCAGCGCCACCCGACGTGTCCTCAAGAACAGACAAAAGCGAGAACAACTAAACCTCTGTCGTTCGATAAAAATATGTCCATCCCTCTGTCTCTCTGCTCACTTTGCTGCTACAGTACATGGCTGTAACTGGCGATGCCACAGAAACGTCACCCTGCCGTCCAGCTGCCGGCCCGGTTACGGTGCCTACAGACCAGCAAAAACATAAATGTTTTTTCTGATGATTAAATGGGCTACAGGCTGTGAGAAAACGAAGGCGGCGTTTAATTATTCATGTAAATGGATGTGAGAGCAAGCCTCCTGCCATAAGAACTGCCTTGTTTGGAGGTGGCAGCGAAATTAATAAAAGAACATTGTGGTTAGATGTTCTGCGCCATTTGTTGCTCCAAAAAAAGGAGACTTCCCCACACTCCACATGGCCAAACCAGCCTCAATGGGAATAATGTAGCCAATTTTATCCTAAAATACTGCTATTACTTACTGCCGCCGCTGATAAAAATAATAACACAATGTACATTTCTCCTGTGTAGTTCTCATTTATATTTCTTATTTATAATCATTAATTACCTAATGAAAGTATTTAGTAAGCACTGGCTATGCTTTCTACAGGAAATTCACATGAAGAAAATGTGGGCGGGGTTAATGTAATCGCCACATAAGATGCGTTGGGCACACCCCCTTTTTGCAACCCTGTTGGGGATGCTTGTGCCCCAAAGCCAACCCATTTCTTCCGCACTGCTCCTGATGCTGATCATGAAGGCTGCCAAACATACCACATCAACCCTGATCCCGGTCCGTTATAGCGATCGAAAACTCAGACCCAGAGGAAGGAAGATAACAGGATAAAGGAAAGATAGATGAGGATTTGAACTCTGACATCCTGTTCCACAGTTTATCCTGTACAGCCAGGTATCCTCTGCATAACCCCTGATTTTGAGAGTTTCTAGTTTGTGGCTGCATGTTTATCTCGTGAGCTCTCCGCCTAGCTTCTGCCCATTCTTGTCAGTCATTTTTTTTTTTCCTAGCTGTTCTCTTTTTTTCTTTCTTAACCCCAGAAGGAGGGAAACTCCTTACCTTCCCAGAGGCTTGTTCCTACCACAAGGCCTGCTGCTGTATTCTCACGGGAGGTGCTTCTGCCTTTTCAAAGGTTTTAGTTTTTTCTTTATGTATCCCTCACAGATTTCCTGTATTGTTCATAACAAAAGTGAAAACAAGCTACTTTGAAGCTGTATTAAAAATGATGGAAAACAGTTCCTGTTCACCATGAAAATTTAAGAGGGCCACTGGCAGGTAGAGAGAGTGGGCAATTAGCGATGATTGTGCCATGTGAGCCCACATGGTCAGCTTTCAAACCAGCTACTGAATCTGCTTTTTCAGCTGAAAGTCTACATGTGATGAGGCATTTTCCTTGATTTTATACAAGCTCACTGTGGGTAAAATCATTTTACAGTTAAAAAAAAGGCTTTCCTCAAAGTTGAAAACATTTTCATTTATTTATTTATTTATTTACTTGTTTATGTATGAATTTTTTAGAATCCCAACACTTATGTAGCAAAATGAACTATCATTATAGATAGCAGCTACGTCGATGTCTGGCTGCCTCAGGGCTCAGAAATCTTCTCTTCTTCTGAGGGCCAGAGCTGCACCTCAGGTGTACATTTCCATAGCTTGGGGCAACCACACCATGTCCTGATATTTACAGTAAATGCTTGAATCAGACATAAGCGGAGCTTTTAAATAAATATTTAACTAATGGTGTCTGGTATTGATCATGCAATGAAACATAACAGATAGTATGTTCATTGCTGGACACAAATGGACCTTGACGTTGAACATATGTGTGGTTTACTGCTTTAACATCTGAACCTTACTTATAACTTTCATATATATCCTTAGGGTGTGATCAAAAACAACACGTGTCTCTCACACTCATTTTATTCCTGGAAATCATGACATGGGCAAGATCAGCGTAAGTCATCATATACTGTCCTGCAAAAATACCTGCCAGAAAGATATGGAGAATAACAGAGTGGCTTCTCAAATGAATAGACAGTGATATTAAATGCATGTCAAATTGGGGGCAAAACAGCCAGCTGAAGGTCAAGTTGCTTTTTGGTGAATCAAGTCCCAGGAACCCAATGAGAGACAGTCAGGCATTATTCAGAACATTCCAGTCATAAAGTGTTTGTCAAATGATTCACCCACACTCTCATACACTCTACCTAAGATAAAGAAATTGCTTTTTTTCATACTGCCTGCGAAGGTTGGTTTTTGAAATGCAGTATGAATGATGGATAAGCTGTCAATCAGGGACAGAAGTTAAGGAAGATATTTCTCTGCATTCGGTTGCAGCAGGTTAAAGAGCACATCTGCAATCTCCAGTCCAGAAGGTGTAGACTGAGGCACAGTGCCAACCATTTAATGTCTAACCCAGGCTTGCTTTCTAAAGGTGATGATACACAGGGCAACTTCTTCAGCAATGTTGCCGGGCAACTGGCAACCAGTTGAGGCAAAGGGCAACTCATCTGGATCTGGATGATTGCCAAAGATTGCCCACTGCTGATCAAAGATTTTAGAATAGAAATTTGTTGCCCAATATCAATGGGAAAGTGCCAGACCGGCCTTTGTCAGCACCATTGCTCAAAAAGTTGCCCTGCGTATCCTCAACCTAAGAATCTGTGTAAAGCTGCATCAGTTTCAAAATGAATCAATTGATGAATGGGGAGCTTAGAGTAGCCACAGACATTAGGCCAGATTTCTTCTCTATTAAGAAGAGCACTTCCTGTCACATGCCCAGACTGCCATCGCAGCCGTGTACATATGGTCAGCACCATTATCAGCGAATCGGCAAAGGAGTCACATCGGCTGAGGAGAAATGATGAATTGAGATGACTTCCCATGAGACACCATATGCCTACAGCAACAATCTCAATCTGAGGCCTGAGAAAAGAGATTGATTGTGAGATAAAAAAAAATAAAAAAAATTCATGTCTTAATTCCGGGACAGGATGGATACCTGCAGGCTTGTCATTTTTTATGACGCATTTCCCTTTAGGATTTCTGCAGGTATCTGCTGCTGGGATGACCATCAGTGAACGGAAATTTTGCTACAGCAAAGACAAATGACTCAACTTGGTCTTATAACCGATCTTCCTTATGAAGTCTCATTCAGTGACCTCAGAGAACATTTGTACTGTACAGAAGCTGAAAGCAACTGATCTTACTGTAATCCTGGTTAAGGCGCCGGGCAAAGCCACGGGGCCTCAGCTCTTGTCATTAACATGGAAAATGTTTTATACAGTATTTAAATTCACAAAGAGTGAGACACTCATCCAGATTGTCTAATACTGTGTCATTTTAACCCAAACAGGTGGTAACATATGTAGAGAATTACTTAAAAGCGTTTAAAAGCAGTGTTAATCACAGAAGGGTCCAAGGAGAAGATGCCTGCTGTCTCTGTTTATTTTATGACATATTTGCTTTGATTTCTTCAAAAATACTGCAATATTATAATCAGGCCTGTTTTCAGCAAAATAAGGTAAAACTCACTGTGCCGCTTTGGTGTCAGTCCCAAAACAATCCCTAGTTCATTACCCCCCTGTCTCATCCTAGACCCTCTATTCAAACGTCTGGGTCCTGTCATTGACCCCACTCGGCTGAAACATGCTCAGTCACACCACTGCCCTCGTTCTGTCACACTGCCTGATCTCAGGGGTGCTTGAGAGCATTATACACTCCTGTGAGGAATATGCTAAGATGATGGCGCCCGCCTGGTGCTTGTCGCACTGATTGGAGTCCAGCTGATGTAAAGAGCTAGCTGACAAAAAACAGAGAAATCAGTGGGAGCAGGAAGGTAAGAGGCCGTCTTGATTAGCTTTCTGGCATTTCATTTCTTGTTTCTACCGTCTACTGAGCTTATTTTTTAAAAGTATATACAGTGGTACCTCGGAACTCGAACTTAATCCGTTCTGGACTCGGCTTCGAATCCTAAAAAGTTTGAGTTCTGATCGAATTTTCCCCATAAGAAATAATGGAAAACCAATTAATTGGTCCCCAGCCCCAAAAAATTACACCTAAATGTGTTTTTTTAAGCATTTAAACACAAAATGAACAGGATAAAACAAGAAGGGCATATACTGTACTAAACACACCTAAGCACATTTATCAAAACAGTCATTTGTAAAGTAAGAAAACAAATGTATCCAAACAATGTGTAAAGTAAAAAAAACAAAAAAAACAATGTGTCCTGCCTCGATCGTCCACTCCTTCCGTGTGCCACCCCCCCGTTAACCTCGTGTGGGATCCCCGTGTGACCAGCTGTTTCTGGTTGTTGTCATTAGTCCTCTGTATTTAGTTTGCGTTTCAGTTTGTTTCCCCAGTCTGGTCATTTTATTGTCCGTCTGCGTTTTGCCTGCCTTACCTGTAATTAAACCCC
>JAODJU010000035.1:17608906-17631683 GCA_026776725.1 Gnathonemus echidnorhynchus | reverse complement strand
CCTGCCTTACCTGTAATTAAACCCCGTATTCCCCGATACCCTGATGTCTGTGCCTTTGTCTCTGTTCCGTCCCCGCTCAGCAGGACAATATTATTATAATTAAATATATTAATGGTTTATTGTTAATGATATTAAAATAATTAAGAAATCTTTATTTTCAAATGTATTTTATTATATAATAATTACTGTTACTGTCTATCGTTGTCTAAATGTATTTTTACTGTCTACTGTAAATATATGTATTCAGCTAGTGTAAACATGCACGATGCTATCACAACGAATGCGAGGCTGAGACTGAAGCGTTACCCTTTGTTTCCGCTGAGAGACGTGCCACGTGACTCATTTCCATGCTGTACAAGTTATCTTAGGTCGGCGTTCATGGTTTGACTTCTGAGATTCAGATCGAGTTCTAGGTCATTTTTTTTCTAACTGGTTTGTTCGACTTTTAAGAAATTTGAGTTCTAATGAGTTGGAGTACTGAGGTACCACTGTATTTTATTGCAATTGGACTTTTAGAGTTAATTTATTTAGGTCAGACACAGTCCAACATAGCTTGTTTTTTTCCTCTTTAAATATCAGGAAAACACTGAAATGAAATGATACAAATTATAATGGCTGGTGAGTAACGGTAAGTACCACTTGATAAAGCTGTAAAACTGTTTTCAGAAAATGTTATAATAATTGGAAAATCACTTTTGGTTATACCTGATTTCCTGAAAAATAAATCAACTATGTTGTTAGCTATATCTGAACTATTGTGAAATCTCTCATATTAGCTTGAAAGGCAAAAGCTTGGCATAAGCTTGATATGTTGTAGATGATTACTGACTGCCTCACAGTAAGTAAAACCTATAAAATATTCCAGGAAGGCAGCCAAAGTCCAAATCATTCACGTCAGTTTTTTTTTCCTTCCTTTCTGAAGTAAATCTTCTAAGTAGTTCTGCTGTGTGTGTGGAAAGCACCAAAAGGCCCATATGTAAACCTTACAAAACTCCCACTTGGACAGAGAAGTACATTATAGGTGATGTGTAAGAAATCACATTTTCTGACTTAAGGAGACCTTACGGTAAAGAACCAGGATCTTCCCTGACCAACAACCCAACTAGGTTCCCATCCAAACACTGGCCAGACCAACTCCTACTTAGCTTCACACAGACAAACCAGTCCAAACTACAGGTACCATGGTTGCAGACAGCTAGAAACACTGCTCACTGAGAATGTGAGCTGGAGCCTAAAGAAAGCAACTACATCAGTTACCTACAGCAGATAGTTGGCGGGGGTGACTGGATAGTACAGTGGTTAGCACTGCTGCCTCATAGCCCCAGGACCCAGGCTCAAATCTCCCACACCCACATAGCTCCTTGCACGAGGAACCTACACAGTCAGGTAGTCCCAGACATCCCACCCAGATTTTAGTCAGGCCATCACCCCTACTTCATCCAAAAGATACCAGATAACCCTTAAAGGAATAAATATGCTAATTTGTTTGTTTTTCATATTATTCATATGCAGTACCAGCATGGTTTTTCAATTACTGTCCATTTCATGGTCTCAGTCTAAGTGGCTGATATATTTTTTTTTCCATAGAACTCATGCTCACATATAGTGACATCTTTCAGTTAGATTTTGGCATTCAGGCAGTGATGAAGATACTACTCTAACAAGTTACTTAAGTAAAAGTACAAATAAACTGGCAAAAATGTACTGTAGTAAAGTTTCAAGTACCCCATTCTCCTTTCTACTTAAGTAAAAGTAAATAAGTACTTAATTGTAAATATAAAGTATTAAAGTAAAAGTACTTGAACATGTACCTTTAGTCCCTGATGCAATTGTATAACATGGCATTAGGTGTCTACTGTATGCATAGTTTGTTAAATACTGAAACTCAGGGATCATCAAGAGCTTCAGAAATATCATATTCCATTGTGTTAACTGAAATTACTAACCAGCCACAATGATTAATGGTAATAAGCACATCTGTTCAGCCACACAGTTCAACAATAGTTGTAGTTCTGATATATGTGTGTAGGGCCGTGCGATATGACGATATGTATCCTCTGATGACAGAAAAACATCTGTTATTTCATATTATATCGATCATTTATTTTATCGTGTCACATATCACACTCAACGGTGTTGCAGTGTGACATGGCGCAGGTGGGAAAAAGAAGGTGACGATCCACTTGCAGCTTCAAGACAAAAGGGTTTATTAAAAAATAGAACAGAAAGGGGGAACGCAAAAAGAAAGGGACCACAAGGGATCAAAAGCAAATAGGGGAAAACAAAAACTAGGAATAAACTACAGCATGGAATAAGCCCATGGGCAGGACTGCACACCATAACAATCACACTGGACACAGACATACAAGTACAATGAACCATCAAAGAACCAAACCAGAACAGGTACTTAAATACACAACTAACAAGACATAATGCAGGACAATTGAGAATCATAACCAATTAATCAATCGCAAGTACTCAGGACAAACAAGGAGCAGGTGTGGCAAATTACAATTAAACAGCACCGGGGATTACGGAAAATTAACAAACACTAAGGATTTACTAAAACAAGGTAAAGTGAGTGAACAGGGGACAAGAAGCAAAAGACCCAGAACTAACTGAAATCGTTTAACACCAAAGCAGGAAAGCAATGATACCCAATAATGCCAAGAAAACCAAAAACCGTACAGAACAGAAGATGCTTTGAACCTTCATTTCGCTGGCTTTCAATCAGAGCCACACACTCACACACTGCACAATCAAATATGAGTAAGTAACTTTAATTTGTTGAGTAAATAATTCATAATGTAATAAAAAGAAAATGTTTTTTCCATGTGTGTAGGGGCAGCATGGTGGTTAGCACTGTCATCTCGGGGACCTGAGCTCTAGTCTCTGTCATGGCTTAATGTGTGTGGAGTTTGTACATTGTCATGTTATTGTGGGGTTTCCACTGGGGCCTCCAATTTCCCCCACAGTCCAAAGGTATGCTGATGTACGTTGGAGTGTGAGTGATGGATGTGGTCATTTTATATAAACCATTTATTCATTGAACTTGCAGAAAATGTGTGATATCGGGATATGTATTGTTTTCAGGATATGTGATATTGGCCATATTGCAAAGCTCCATATGTGTGTGTGTGTGTTAATAAATTAAATTTACCAGCTAATAGTCACAGGTTGCAGATTCTAATACTTTTGTCCTGACGCTATCAAAAAGTTATTCACAATTCACCAATACGTTAGCCTGATCACAAACTTCCTTAATGAATCTAAAGAAGTTTTATGTTGTACTGTATAGCAGTCAATCTCTCCAAAACCATCTCGCTTTTATAAAAGTTTCTAAGGGCGGACAGGATTCAGAATCTCCGAAGTCCGGTCCCTTCTTTTAGCCATTGGGCTTTACTTTGATGACACAAACTCCGAAATCTCAGTGTTATCTGTCCCATCACTACCTTTCCCTGTCATCATCCAATTAAAGAAAGAAAAAAACAGCAACGTAATTGCAACACTAAGTAGGAATATAGTAGAATATAAGCATTAAAAAGTGGTTAGTGCTGTAGCCTCACCCCTCTGAGCCTTGAGTTTGAGTCTCCATGGTTCTGTTTGTGGAGTTTGTATGTTCACTCCATGTCATTGGGGGGTCTCATCTGGGTACTCTGGTTAGTTCTCCACCAATTTGAGTTGCCAAATTGCCATTAGGTGTGCGTATGTGTGTGAATGCTGTACCCTGTGATGGGTTGGCACCCTGTCCTGGGTTATGCCCTGCCTTGTGCCCATAGGCTCTGGACCCCCTGTGACTCTGAAGAGGACAAGAGGTTTCAGAAAATGGGTGGATGTCTTCCCATGTGGTCATTTTATATAAACCATTTATCCATTGGACTTGCAGAAAATATGTGACATCGTGATATTTGTGTTTTTTATCAGGATATGAGATTTTGGTTATATCACAAAGCCCTATATATGTGTGTTAATAAATAAAACTTACAGCCAATGACCATATGATGCAGATTTTAATACTTTTTTGTCATGTGTGAGTGTGCCCTGCGATGAGTTGGCGCCCCATCTTGGGTTGCGCCATCCTTGTACCCATATCCTCCGGGAAACGCTCCTGACCCCCAATGACCCTGAACATGACAAGTGGTTTCAGAAAATGGTATGATGGATTGATTGGTGAGAAAGGAACACTTCTGGTGATAGATACAGGGTATCAGAGTAACAAGAACCAGCCAATCCTGAGTGTGTTGATATGTGTGAATAACCAATCAGCCACTTTCTGAAATACTGCCTCCACCTTATACTTTCTTTAACAAAATATAGTGATGAATCTCGTAACAATTGTAGATATTATGTCTTCATATGGATCAAACAATCATATAAAATGTATTGCATGCATCATGTTATACGATATATTTACTGAGCCTAGTCATTCTATATAATGTGGTATCTTTAAAGAATGTTATTGTAGAAGTGTTCCTGTTTACTGTCCTCCATTAAAGAATGAGTAATAGAATATAAAGCAAATAGTGATTGGGTGATGGGAATGGTCACTGAGTATGGGTGAACACCATGGCGAAAATCGGATGAACATTTTGATCAATATTCCATTTTTGCCAGACGCCTCTTGGCACAAACGATCGGACCTTCCAGAAATAAAAAGCTTAAAACACCCAAAGAACTTGCATAAACATGCCAAAACATGTTGTAGTTTAAATCCTGACAGTTGTGAGATTCTAATCAAACAAAAACCAATTTGCAAAAGCTTTCCTTACATGGAAACTAGAATTGTAAACAAAATTGCGCTCATAGATATGCTAATATGGCTTTCTGTTGGTATTCTAAGCATTTGTGAATCGTGTGAATATGCACGAGTGAAATATGATGATGTCATAGGCAGCATATTTACCAGGGTATTTTTTATGTTTTAGATTACAGGCCAATGAGGGATATCAATCTTTGGACCCTTATGGAGGTACAAATGGCAAGATAATGTGCGGTGAGTGTTATGTTATTCATATAAACTATTCATATAAAACAGGAAACGCACATTTCCCCTAGCGGCCATAGTGAAATGGTAGTAAATTTCATGGATATATTTAAGTGGCCTTTATGCCTGGATAAAGTTTTTTTTTATATGGTTGGTAACTCATGTATTGATATAATTAAGTCATTTTCGGGCATATTTTTTATTTTTTACAGTGTTTTTTTTTCCTGAAATTTTTGAAGTCTGGAAACTCACAGTCGAACAGCAGATCAAGGGGACAGAGCGGGGTAGGAAGCCGCAAATGTAACCCACATAGTTGTCATTAGTGAAAACATTTTGCCATGGATACTGCTGAGTCTGTCTTGTCCAGTGCCGATTGCCGTTAGAGTGACAAGTGCAGGCACACGGCTGGGTTGACAATGTTCACACCCTATAAGTGTCTCCGGCCTTCACAAAGTGCTTCTAAAGGCTGATGTACAGCCAACCTGTCCCGTTAAGGCCAGGGAAGGGGGGATAAGCAGAAGTGGGGGAGTGGACCGTGTAGGAGAATGTGATTGGTGGTTTTCGCTTCCTGTTTTTGTTTTTTTTTTAAGAACCAGGTCGCCTTATTTTATTGCCCACTCTATCCAGCTGCATCTGAAATGGCCGTCTAATGCCACACATAACCACAGAATAGTCTGCCGTTTACAAATGTTATATTAATACTTATGCTTGGTCTTCGAATTAACAACTGTTTAGATAAGCGTTCCATCTTCTGTAATCATATTGATTTTTCGTGTTTTCCCAGATCAATTTGAGGCTGAAATATATGCTGTAAATATATAATTTACTTGCTGCTGGCTAATCAACTATAAATGTTTCTTGGAAATGTAAATACAGTGCACTTCCCATAATGGCTAATAGCCCTAATAAAAGTAATGCAGTTAATTTAAAACCTGATATTCTCTACGGCCTTTCACACGCCGTATGATGCTCCTTCAGAGCACGAACAGATGGACACCTGCCCTGGGAACGGGCAGCACAAAACTGCCCCCCATTTGAAGGCACTCTTTTTACGTCCGTGGCTGAACCTTGTAGGAGGAACGGTTACCACGGCAACCTTGACATCACTCCAGAGAAAGGTGCTGCAAAATAAGTGGTGATACAGAGTGGACCTGGCAGAGGTGTGCTGAGATAACTAGAGAGCCGTGGTCGGGATCCACGCTCTTAAATGTCGTTTAAATGTGCGACTTTACTGCAAGCACGTGATTTAATATAATTCTGGCACTGAATTTCTGATTGCAAATAAAGCTGTGTGACATCCATGTTTTTTTTTAAGCTAGCATACATTTTCTCCTTTTGGTTGCCTGAACCTTGGGAATCTCCATCTGCCATTTTTTTTCTTATCATTTGACTTTCATTGACACAAAACTATTCAGCCTTAAACAAATTGGTTCTTTGGGGAGTCTATCTAGGAACATGGCTGGGATGACTTCAAGAAGGATGAGTGTGTGAAGAGCAGGATTACTTATCTGCTGAAGTGATTGGAGGGAAGCACATGCTTGCAAACCTTTTTTTGAGGGTTATCTTAAAGGTGTGGGGGGTGCACTAGAAAGCCAAATTGTCATTTAGAAGCAGAGTAACATAGAGATATGCTTTCTGAATGCACCAACATATCTGCTACATTGAAAAAGATCAAAGTAATTCCCTTGTATTTAAACTGTTGAAATATATCTAGAAATGGGACTTTCTTTTTCAAATTAAACAATTGATATTGTGAAATGTATCTACATTTTAAGATATAAAAAATATCACGATAACTATAATTCCAATGAAATTCCACTGGAATTATAAAGAAGACTTACAATTTGTTTCTTAAAACTGCCCATTAAAATGGTAGAAATCTTTTTATTAGTCTTACGCCAAGTAAAATGTTATCAAATGATTTACAGAACGTCTTTTTATACTTAAAGATATGGTAATTATGTGGACAATGTAGCGGAAACACTTAACAGTATATTAATATCCAATAAAGTGCAGGGCTACCCTTCAGAATGGATCCAGGCCTTTTCAGATCCAATGGTGTAGATTTGGGTAGCTGTGGGAGCACTGTGTCTTTAGGGGGGGGGGTTTCGTGGCTGACCTCGTCATCACCAGTCCTGAAACCAAACCTACACCATTGCTCAGAACACTTCCATACGAGTCTGGACCAGGAGAAAAACTTTTGAGGGATGGAGGAGTTCACCATCTACTTTATACTCCTGAACGCCCTATAAACATTCAGTGATGTTTATATCTAATGATTGACGAGGCCACGGAAGACCATGTGATGTCATCCAGCTGTTTAATAAGCCACTAGCTACCATAGGTTTTACCTATTTTTATAAAAATAGTTTCATCTTCCTTGGCTGCTACAATGTAGAGCAACCATCTGGACTAACGATTCCCATGAGATGGATGCCCATTCTAACAGGGTTCGAGGCATCTTTTGCTTTAAGAAATGGGCATCTTTGGAGATGGTGTAACAGATGACTCATCAGGCCACACAATCTTGGCAAGGGTTTCTGCTCCTTATTGCAGGTTATACATGTTTGTTCTTGGGTCTTAGGTACATTCGTCAGCACTGCCAGAAATCCCAGCTTTGTGTAGCCCGCAGTGTACACTGTTTGGTGAGGCTGAGTCCCAGAGGTGCTGATTCAGTTCTCTGGTTACTTGTTGAGAGCCCTGTCCCATTAAGTGTCCAGCTCTCCCAGTTGGTGAGCTTTGAATTGTGATCCAGTCTGACCAGGTTTGGCACATACTGGCATCATTTTGTACCCCTGCACCCCTTCGCACGTAAAGTCATTTAGCAGCTCTTGGGACTGTAATGCACCTACAGCTCAGGCTGACCTCCATGGAAGCCTCATGTTGCTTTAGAATCTCAAATATCAAATTGCTGATTGTTAGACCTCCTTCACAGCTGACCCATACTGCTGGTATTTAATTTAATATGACTCACATTAAGTGTGTTTATACTTTTAAAATCTTTTTTTATATGCTCCACATGTAAATTGCTTAGAGACACTTCTATATTATAATGTGTATGTTTAATTCATTTATAATGTTCATTTATAATTTATGTATAAATATTAATTGCAATTTCTGATAACCAGGTCCATAAACTGCTTTTTATAAGTGACATAAAACACTGTTACTTTGTCCAGGACGCCCCCTTGGCTGTCTGGGACAGGCTCTAGGTTTCCCCATAATTTATTATTTGCCTGTTTTAAAGCGCCATGTGCTAAAAATTTATCCAGAGCACATTAGGGTAATTGTTATAGTATTAATACTAATTACCATCAACTTGGTCAATGCACTTGGGCTGGCTCTTTTTCTTGTGTAATTATAGGCATCCTATAGGCTAATCATTAGATTAATTACCAGTTAGCAAAGCAGCCCAGATGAGCTTTTATGCTAATCGACATTAGTGTCATGTCTTTGCTATGGGAAGAGTTATGCTTTCTGACACGGCCTATCATTAAAGCGCAGCCTTACGATCCGCCCTGGACAGTCTTATAACGCGAGAGGGGTATCTTCTCAGAACCAGGACAGGAACAGAACCAGGAAACGTACAATGGCTGTAATAATTTTCACCGTCATTGCAAAGAACGTTTGCCGGCGATACTTGTGCATCACCATTTTATTTTAAATCTGTCTGACGGTTTGTCCCCTTTTATCCCAGTGCTGGCTTTACAGGGATTTCTCTGAAACACCCACCAAAGACCTTTGTTCTCCTGTCATCACAACACCTCCCCCGACACGAGTCACTTCCAGTATGTGGCATGCCTTCGTCGTCGGGGTCTCCTACCGCTCACGTGCAAATGGGATCCAGACCGTACTTCTCTTGGCTCTGGCTCAGCTCGTGGCTCCATTAGGAAACACGGTTCTATCTGGAGTAAAAGCGTCTGTTTCCCGGCGTTATTTTGAGCTGCGGAGATGTGTTTACGGTGGTTTATTATGTTTAGAGAATGAGGAGGGCTATAAATCATGTCAGCTTGATTAAAACAAATTATGTTTAATCAAATCAGTCACTTCGATAGATTTCAAATGCAGATGACCTCAGGGCAGGTTTTATGCTGTGTGCATTTTTAACCCTGCTGTGCCCCCCCCCCCCCCCCCCCCCCCCCCCCCCCCCCAGCCCTGTGGCAGACCCTTAGTTTGGACGCCTTTCACTGTGGAGCTGAGCTCTTCCTTCTTCTGACTCCAGAGCTGCTGTGGGCTTTGTCTCTGTTTAAATTAAAATCTGTGTTAAAGGGATGAAAAGATGCTTTAAAGGGCAGTGTCTCAGGGTAAACATCCTCAGGAGGCGCTGTCACATTGTTGTTGACATTATTAATCCTTCAGATAAAAGCTGGAAACAATCGGAGATGATGAAAGAGCGGGTGGGCAGATGCAGCTTTTTCTGAGCGCTTCCTCGGAGCCTCCAGCTCGCTCTTCCATGTGCTCACCAGCACGGAGGGTTGCTGCGACGTGTCGTTTTCCACCAAAAGAGATACAACACTACACTATAATGTACCACAAGCCTTGTGCAAAGAAACAAAGGTCATGTGCAGCATTAATGATCCTTCGTAGTGGTTTAACTTGGGCATCACAGACTTCAAACCTTTCCGCCGACTTTTGAAAGGATGTTCACTTACACACATAGACACTCTGATTCAGATCTCACCTTCAGAGGCCTACCCAAAAATGAAGCGAGACCTTCTGCTGTAAGCCTTCAGCATGGCTGAAGAGTCTTTCACCCATGACTAGCTTCACTTCAATGCATGCCCCTTCCTACCTTCCTAGACCCACCTGATGACAATGCTTCCATCTGCATTGACTAAATGGTGCCTCTTCTGGATCTCACCCATGTTTAACGTGCTTTGTTTAAACCAGGGGTAGACAACCCAGATCCTGGAGTTATGGAATTCTTGGATGGTTTTTCCATCCTACCTGGTCTCTGATGCAGCACAACTCATCTCAGACAGACAGTAACTCATCAAGTAGGATAGAAACCTCCTGGAAACTGACACTCCAGGATCAGGGCTGCCTACCCGTTTCAGACTGAAAGTACCAGCTGGGCACCGTCTGATCAAAAATTCTCTTTCAAAAACTCTAGATAATCACTTTGATTTATAGCCAGTCCACCTTACCCCTCTGCTAAAGTTTACTCAGTGGTTTCGATATCATTAATAGATGCACCTTTTCTTAGCTCTGGACCTTGACAGTGCGTGCAAAACTGTCATTAAGTCAAATTCACAAAATAGTCCACTGTAGAGAAGCTTTGCCAAGTGAAGTCAGACTGTGCCTCTGCCTTGCAGTCAGGTTCGTTCAGCAGGAGCAACGAGGCGAGCAGATTGGGAAGCGAAACAGCCACACATGTCCACAAGAGGACCTGGACCTTGCAGGTCAAAGCCTGTTCTCTGTTTATGTTACTAGATTGGATCATTCATTAAATTTAAGAGAAAGAAACAGACCGATTTGAGAGCAGTATAACCAGAAGCTGCTAAGTCTTGTTTTTGTGTTTTGTCCAAGGATGCGAATTACCCGGGAACCTGAGTGAACTTGGCGATTTGTGCGGAGATGAAGCCAAACAGGGCAGGACAGACACAGGGGGGATAAATGTGACTCGAAGCTCAGGCAACATCAAAGTGGCCACAGACGGTAAACTAAGTCTTGATTGGACATAGTCAGAGCCAAGCGGTCTTAGCAGAGGTTGTGGTCTTAGCACAAAATAAAGATCTCAGAAGGACATAGGGGATCTAGGCTGCTTAGGAAGCTGCAACACTGCAGAATCAAATCCTGGCAGGAGAAATGCCTTTGTGAAGCCAATTAAACCAAAATACTTCAGTAAGTCTCCAGCTGTTTAAGTGTCCCTAATGTAAATTTGAATCCGAAACCACTCTCCCCTGAAGACGAGCTGTTTGAGCAAGAGTAAGGAAAGAGGACTAAGAACCACAGAGATTCACGGGCACTGGGGTCTGACCAGGTTTATTGGAAGCAAGAGGCGAAAGAATAACATAAGAATAAACGAATTTAAGGACTGAGGAACAGGAGGACAGGAACAGTATAATACTCCTGCCTACCTGACCTCCATCCCACCCCCCCGTTTAATGGAAGTAAACATGCAGCTCACATGGTAATTGTACTTACTGGTTTTGGATATTTATAGCATGAACTTACGAACAACTGCATAGAATATTCATTTTAATTTGTATTTTTGTGTATGTGTTATACCAAAATCAATGTCTGTTTTCCTTCGTGAACAGCTCATGTTGCTTAGGGAGCCTGATAACCGTCTGCAGCACAGGCCTGAGCGTGTGATGATTAAAACATCTGAAATTGTTTCCATTTGATGGCTGCATCCTGCGCTGATTTGCGTGCCGAGGCTGCTGGGAAAAAAAAAACAAAAAACGATAGATTCTACAGCATGTGAAGTAAATACTGATTTATGTTGTGAGCTTGAAAGCGCTTAAATGAATTGGCAAGAGCTCAGTTTTCAAAGGGGTATTAGTGATCAGGACAGCTGCTGTTCTTCGGTGAAATTTGACCGACTTTGCAACCCCTTAATGATGTGGGTGAGGAGCAGCAAAATGAAGAGGAGTGGGTCTGCTAGGGATCACTCCTGCACACACATACCACCAAGTGACTGTGTGACAGAAGGGTTTGTGGTGTAAGTGTGCCAGGCCCAGCATGTGGTGAACAGTTTAACATACTCTGAAACAGCCTCTGCTCTTCAAACACAAACACGCCTTTCATTCTACAAGCCAAGACCCTGAGGAGGTGACCACAGATCAGATAAAGGCACGTGAGAACATGCTGTCCCACAGATGTCCATAGGAACAACAAGTCTGCTTAAGGAAGCTGCAAGCGGCTAACAAAGGAAACAGTATTAGCACGATAAGAACTGAAAAGTAGTGCAGAGAGGATAAACAACAGCGCAACCAAAATGCTGGGAGACAACAGCCGGCTCATCTGAAGACTCACAAGATACATCGGCTAACGTAGCGTAGCATTGGTGCCCGTAGCTACATGCTGCCATGCTGGTACACTCTGCTCCTAGGAAGCCTCCATTTTGACCTCCTTTTTGTCTCCTCTTCTGGCTGATGCTGTTGGGTATATATATGCCTTAATAATTAATCTCTCCATTTTATTTCCTCCTTCATATGAACACTGTAGATTTTTTTATTTTTTATTTTTTTTCGTTTTTGAACAGTCCTTGTTGTATTTTTTGTGAGCCCACAGTCTACCACCGACTCAATCAAACCTAGACTCAGACCCAGAACATCCTTTGGAATAGCCAGCCATCAATATCAGTGGAACCACAGAAGAAGAAGAGTAAATTCATTAGTGAGTCAGTCAGGAGAATTATAAATATTGACCAATATTTCCTATCTGGGACAATGATGAAGGTCTTTCTTGGGGTGAATTTGGTTTATCTTCCATATTCCCAGCATTGGTCATTTTACCGTAACCCTCACACCACAGGGGCATCATTATTCACCAGGGTTTATTAGAGAAACCCTCAGTTAAGGCCAACAATAATATTCAAATATAGGAAAATTGCACATATGCCGGACTAAATAAAAACCGGTATTCAGTTACCCAAGACAAGAGGCGAGTCATGTGCTCTCTGCTGGAACGAGCGTCTTTGACATGTGAATAAAGCGAAAGAATCTGTTCCTGAAGCCAGCTCAAATTATCAGGCTTGTCCTTTTTACAGCGGCAGGGATGTCAGGAGATCACCAAGCAGGTGTTCTTCTGGGTAGGGAAAATTAAATAACGAGGGAGAGTAGGAGTCAGTCAGAATAGCAGCAATGACTGGGAGGAATGAATCGCTTTGCACTCCAAGTTTTCCATCACATCTTCATGAAAGGGGGGCAGGGGAAGAAGACTCCAAAGGCTGAGGTGACCTAAGCCCAGAACAAAACCTGTGGGCTGTTTTACTCAAACCCACGTCTGCTTTGCCAAAGTCATCTGAATTTCTCCTGCTTCCGAATAGTAATGTGAAGTTTTCCTTGTACCACATCTGGTGTGCAGATTCGTCATCATTTTACAGCTCTCGCTTCATAACCACCAACGTCCCACTGGGCTAATTCTGATCCGTCCAAACTGACACAGTAATTGCAACGCACAATTTCCCTTAAAGGTGAAATGAATGTTTATTGTGCTGCTTGCGGTGAGTTCTGGAAAGTTCATCACATGAGTATGGGAAATGAACTGCTGGTGATTGGCCAGGCTGTCAGTCCCTTGATTGAATGCTGTGGGTCTTTCGTCTTTTGGGGAAAGGCAAGTCTGCTTGGTGCATGTTCTGTTGTTGAGAATAGGCAGAGAGCCGATATGTTTTCCAAAAATTCACTGACTACAAAATGTGCACCATTCTTAAACGAGCTAACGCCTCAGTTAATCCCAGCTGACCAGCTTGGACAGATTGCCTTGTTACGGTGTTTGGAGAGTGCTGAGACTTAGAGGCATGTCACCATTTAAGCGGCGTGGTGTGTTTATCTGATGCATTTTATCTGACCTGGGATCTCTATTTCAGTGAGGTTTTTAGCTCCTCTTTGGGCAGTTCATTTAGAGCTAATAGTGTTGTTCAGTTTTGTTTAAACTCTGCTGTCCTCGAGTCAGCGCTATTTTCGGCCCATTTCAGGAATCTGCCTCACGACCTCCCACTATGGATATGTGATTTCATGTAAACACACACAAGCAATAGCCAGAACAAACAAGTTACGCCTTTGTCCCGCTACAGTTTTATTCCAGCACTGACTATTCATCTGTAACTTTGGGTTTAACTCCAAAGGGGAGTAGAATTTAGCCCCAGGAGATGCAGCTGTGCCTCACTGACACTCAGTAGTAAATGACCTTATTGTGATTATTGTGAGAAGAAGTGTGACTGTATCAAACCGGATTAAATTCACCCATTAAGACTCCGTTCGGGTAGAAGCGGCCACTGTAGCCTAACTCATTACTGAACTGAGCTACTGATAATGGCAAGGGCAGACGGACCCAAATGATCCTCCCATGATTCCTTGCAAATTCAGCTGGCCGCTGATCTTCGGCCATGCGACTGACTCACGGCCCTCAGAGTAGCCCAAAAATCCTGGCAGCGGAAAGCTGAAGCACCCAAAAAAGCAACGGAGGTGCTCTATGGAAGGGTAGCCTCGAGTGTCAAGCTCAGCCTTCTGTGGAAAGGTGGACTGTAGTTTTGCTCTGTCACTAGGATCATTCCTTCAGCGCTGGTTGCCTCTCACTAGCTAGCTTGCCCTGCGTCGTCTGTCTTGTGTGCCTAAGAATTTTTAAGTTAGCTGTTAGCTCTACTTCCTGTAAGCTTTCTCTGGCCTGGTGGTAGGTTATAAGTATTGCTGTTAACTTGTTTCCAGGCAGTTGAGCGAGGCTGAGGCTGGTACGGTTCAGGATCTGTGCTGCTCTCCCATGTTGGACACTGAGGCCTGGATCAGCAGCGTTCTGTTTTCAGAGACACGTAACGGACAACCATACAGCAGGATGTGACCTGAGACCTGACCCGAAACCGCTTCTTGACAAAAGTCGTGACCCGCTGTCCCAGTGAGGCGTGGAGGCTGCAATCGGAGAGGATGATGGCGCGATGCTTCATTTGGCAGCCGGTAAGCTGAGGAAATCCGCCGTATTAGCTGTCACTGTGACAAGCTTCATCTCTGGAAGGCTGGACGCCATGGAAACGCTGAGGCAACGGTGCGAAGACGGTTCCCCATTTTCGGGTGACTCCCCCCCCTCCCCCCCCAAAAAAAAAAAATTTATATGGGCAAATCACCATGGAGACAAGACTGGCTCAGCAGAGAGATTCCAAAGCAGACCACAGTGTGTCCCGACACTATAATATTAACTGTCATTTCTCTCTTTTTGTTTGCTTAGGGCTACATGGCAGGACAAGGCTATGCTGTGTAATGATCCTTATGCATCACACCGCTTTATGTAGTGTGACTGAACATAAACAGACAAGCAAGAGGCAAGTTTAGCTCATTGCCCTTCATATTCTCTTCTAATTTGTTTACTCTAAAAGATAAATATTATCTGTTGAATGTTTAATAACTAAATAAAGCATGCACATTCTTTTTTTGTGCGTGTGTTATTGAGCTGGTCAGAAAACAGCTTCTCCGACGTGGAAAATAATATACAAAGAGGAAGCCTGGGATGCTGGAGGAAAAAAACAGAAAGCTGCAGATATGATTCTGAGAAATGGCGAGATATCCTGCAAACCCCTCACACCCACAGCCCCACGATCCCCCTCCCCACAGAGACTCACAGCTGGCTGCACGCCAGAGGCAGTTTCAGGACAGAGCCAGAACCTTCATGGCTGGGATCTTCAAAGGCTCTCGGGAGAAACTCTCCTTTGTTCTTCCAAAACATCTTAATGGTATCATTTAGAATGACTCCAACACCTATTCATTGTTAGAAGGACACTTTAATTTGCAAAAAAAAACAAAAAAGAAAGAAAAAAAGAAAAGAAAAAAAATTCAGAGAAACACATAAATGTATCGACGCCAGTATATGACACAGAAAACCCGTCCTTCTATAAATAGATAGAGATTCATTCGGACTCGCTGGCTTAATTGGGAGTAAATCATATATAAGCAGGGGGGAAGAAAGACAAAAGGGGCTTTTTGGTAAAGTTTAACATGAATAAACCGGGGGCAGGCGGATGTCACGTTAGTGTCGGAAAGAGCAGCCGGACGTTTCATATTTCCGAAATGAGAAAGGATTGTGGCTCTCCGAGGCCTTAATGGGCGCCCGGGGTAAAGGGCCGAGAGCAGTTTACAAGGCTCTTAGCTGCCCCCCCAGCCTGGCCCTGATGCAAGTAATGGGATCTTTCATTAGTCATGCCATTAGCGGCCACTCTGGTGCTCACTCCTAATATCGCTGTCCTTCACTCTGACAGCGCCAAAGACACTCATCCTGCCATTTTCTTGCCCGTGGTATTTCAGGGAGGCCCTGCCATGGGGGGGGGGGGCGATCTGAGGGGCCATCTTACATGCAGTCTAAGCAAAAAGCGATGGCCTGCGGTGTGGCGTGTGTGACACACACAGACACACACACACACAGCCACGGAAAGATGAAATGAAGTGAAACTCTGACCGGCAGTGACCCCAGACTATTTTAGTCCATCGTTATTTTTCAGCCACTTATTTTGGTTTCTAAAATGTAATCAAGCCTCATTCTGCAACTTATTATTTCATGTCAAAAGCTACAGGAAGTACTAAAGGCAAGCGAGAGAGGCACAAAGCTATATCAGCATTCCCCATTAATGGGCATATTCAGAGGAGCAATGGGGGAAAAAAATGCAAAATGAACACCATGACGGACGGGAATCATTATGAAATTACAAAAGAGCTATGGGTGCAAAATCGGAAATTCTCATCTGTGCTTGTCTTTTTCAAGCAGACAGATCTGGTTTTGCTACTGGCTACATTGTCTTGGGAAAAGAAATCAAACACCTTAATTGGTAGCTTGGCAACTACCATCAGTCAAAACTTAGGCACCGGTTAACCAGTGATGATGGTTTACAGCCGAATGATAACCTGCCTATCAGATCGATATTAAAAGCATCTGGACCAGGACCAACAGAATAGCACTGGTATCAGCACCAAGGCCAGTGGCTCTGCTGTCAGCACCAAGGACAGCAACACTAGTATCAGAACTACACAAGTACCACCGGTAAGAGCCTGGTTTTCAGTGTCACTGAACCCCATTTTTGGCTGTGATGACTAATGATATGTGGATTTGGTCAACACACTGCTCCTCTTAAGGTCTGCCCCACCAAGTCAAGCATCACATGGACCCAACGTATCCATTAAAAAGGCACTTTTCAAGGCTTCTGACCGGATTAGGTAACACGACTTCTTTCTGGTAGTTTCTGAGCTCTAGCCCTGTCATGTCCTGGCTGGGACCAGGAGCTCATCCACGGCCAAACACAATGGCCTTATTCCTCCACGGGGACTTGGGGTGTCACCCTCAGCGTCCAAAGTCTCAGGATGCATGCAGATTACAGTGCAAAACCACATCTGATACATCACCAGGGATAACACAGGATAAAAGGAAGACATTTAACATTAGAAAACTGCTTGAGAATGTGGATCTGCTGTGGATTTTCGCTGCGATTAGTCACTTCATTCATTACTGCTCCTGTATACTGTTCATGTTTGTGGCCCATAACAGTGGTTGCCTTGGACACTAAAAGGTCTACGAAGCCCCGGCTCAGCTCTGCATTTTTTGAAAACTATTTGTTAATTAGTGCACATAAAAAGACTGCTTTTACGCCATCATGATTCACAAACTTCAGGAGTCCCCCGTTGCCATAGTTCCCCCGCCCCATCCTCCTCGTCTCTGCTCCCCTCTCTCCAGAGTGTGCATTTTTAGTGTGGGAGGGTAGCATGCACTAAAGAATTCATTAATGATCAGTCCTCCATCATAGCATCAACTCAATTAGAGCTGATTGGTAAACAAAGAGACTCATTGCCGTTTTAGCCTAGATACACTCTGCTCCTAGCTTGATTGAAACCTGCTTTCCATGGGATAGTTGCATTTATATTGTAAAGAAGCTGACCTTGCGCCTGTTGTTGTTGCTGCTTTTGGTACTGAACCCCATAAAAATTTCATGTAGACCACGAACGTCCAATGTACAACATATTCCCTTTAATACTCAACGTGTAAGCAGCAGAATCCAAGTGTCCTGTAGGTGCTGTTCACACTAGGTGGGTCTTGACATCACAAATGTGATGGGTCTATCTGATATCTCTTTACATGACTTAGGAGTAGAGGGAGAAAGAGTGTAGGCAGGACACAGGGATACACACAGGTGGGGTGGGGGGACAAGGGGGTTATGGGTCAGGACAGAAAGCCTTATGGGTTCTATTTTCCCTGAATTCCCTCTCTATGATGGCTAACCAGGTTTGCCCCTACAGTTGAAACCCATCCATCCATGTTTGATACCGGTCTGTCCTATGCAGGGTAACGAGGGTCGAGACCCTATCCAGGTGCAAGGTAGGGAACGACCCAGGACGGGGTGGGGGGACGGGGTGAGGGACGGGGGGGGGTGGCGCGCCAATCTGCTGCAGAATGCTGAAACTTCACCTACAAATTACTCACGCTTTACAACTTAATGGATTGCAAGAGAAACAAGGTTGACTGGAGCAAAGAGTGAGTGGAAATAAAATGATAAAGACGACGATAAGTGTGCAAACAATCTGTCAAAGGAGAAATGTGTTTTCCGTGCGGGTAGTATCAGTTACGTCTTTGCTCTGTTTTTTAAAAATTATTAATATTTGTCTTTTTCTCATTTCTTTAGATGGGGAACCTGATTATTTATATAACATCATATTGTAGGCCAACATCTTGCAACATCTTGCCAGTGAATGTAGAAAACACATTTACATCACAGTAACCAGTGTACGTAGACGTCAGCACACAGACCATATATATATATATATATATATATATATATATATATATATATATATAGAGAGAGAGAGAGAGAGAGAGAGAGAGACAGACACACATACAAACTACGATATTAACGAAAAGCCAAAAAAAAAAAAAATGCTATTTTTAAAATTCTTTAATCACGTCACACACTGCCATAAGAAATGTCCAAAGATGTCGCTGGTATTTACGATGCTAAATTTGGCTGTGATACCTGGTATTATTTAATTACTATTAGAAGGATATAAATCAGATTGCAGATTGGCTTGGAAAGTGCAGAGAATGATATGTCATTTAAAAAAAAAAACACGTTAAAAAGTTTGAGAAAAGTAGTCAAATTTCGAAGGCTGAAGATTCCAACCAAGAACTCAGATTATGTTGGTAAATTTTGTCAATTAAAATGATAAAAACTTGCCTGTTAGCATATTTTTACAAAGAGTATTACATAAAACCGGAAAATTGCACAGGGCATATATGATATTAGAACGTAATATAATAGAATTTAATACAATAATAATAGGACTGTGATATAGTGATTTTCAGAAGATGATTATCTACCGATGTCTCAGGCCTGATAAGGTGAGGGTTTGACTAAACCTTATAATATAATAATTTAAAATATACCAAATAAAATGCAAGTACATGTTTCACGCAGAAATGTTTGTGTAAACTAATTAGTAAATTTTATTTTTTACAATAAATACATTTGGATCATAAGTGAATGCGGTCTTGTAAATAGTTTGGTGATGGAGAAGTTTCGACGTAATTAAAAAAAATAAGTTTGGATTGTGTGGTGTGTACGGAAAACGACGGGTAACAGCCATCTGACAGCGTGTTAGTATACCAACCAAAATAACAGTTTAAATTGTACGAACACATGGTATATTAACACTGATGTGTCTTGCTGCGTGTCACTGACTCGGCCCGTATTTTCCTACGCGATTTCCAAACTGCTGTGATTTAGGTGTCTCTCACCACCGACACATTATTATGAGTGCCGCAGCTAAGGATAAAATCGCCGCACGCAGTGAAATATTACAGCAATTTTCCAGGTGTAACGCCTTACGAATGACACTTTAGCAGACGACCGCGGCACACCAATATTTTATGCAAAATGAGCTGGAAATATGGATTTGAGATTCGTGGGTAGTTTCGTGCCGTTATAGGCGAAAGCAGCGATGCAGCTGGCGGGCTATAGCGCACAGAGAGACGGCAGTCCGGCACGGAGGGCGGAGATGGATGACAGGCAGATGCAGCCTGGCGGGGAAGGGCAGCTGTAGGGAGGGGCACCTGTCCCGGTGCAGGTGGCTGCTGGTGCTCTCTGGAGGGCAGAGCCTGGGGCAACTGTTTATGCAGGTCATTGTGCCTGCATAGGCAGGAGAGTGGAGGGACACGCACACACAAGGACGAATGTGGCCTCTGTGTGTTGAGCTTGCATGCTATTTTATTTCAAGAGGTCCAGTCTCCTCCCTCCGTCCAAAGGCATGTCATTAGGATAACTGACATCTCTGAATTTCACATAGTGTGTGAGAGTGTATGCGGGCTGCATGGCCTCGCACCCTGTCTCTGAGTGATGATCCTTTTTTTGCCATTTGCATGAGTACAAGGACTTCAAGGGCCTCGCTTACGGGCCCACGGACATGCGACTGTTCTGTAAAGGCTGGGTCTTGAACTGGCGAGCTTCAGATCACAGGTACAGAGCCTTAGCCCGCTGAGCAACCCCCTGAAAACAAGCGGCGTTTGTGGGACGGGCTGCAGGCCCCAGCATTACCAATCAGTGGATGGATGGATGTCAGTTTCGGCCGTTTAAGAAACGCAGGCAAAAACAGGAAAGTAGAAGGAATAGTATAGCTGAATGTTTAAAAAGAGCGTGGGGGTACGAGCCCAGTGCGTAGGGATATTCCCAACAAGGATGAGGAGCGTCATCTGAGCCAGGAAGGCCAGACTCTCACACGGCCCAGTGCCTGATTCCCAAAGGAGGCCTCAGTCTCTCGTTAGAGTCACAAACACAACCAGTCCACTGTAAACTGTAAACTGTGAAATACCACACTGTAGGTGATCCTACTGTGACATTTACAGGATTTATTACAGCAGACAAACTCTTATGAATGTCATGTTTTGGTGATAAGGCTGCATTTATTATTGTTCAGTGATTGTTGAAGCCTTTGTGTGTTTTTCAATGGCATCTACCAGCCCCCACTGTACCATGTTATTTTCCTTTTTTGCCCCACTTTTGGGCTCTATTAAGATGATCACTGTGCCCACTGAATGATTAACAAATAAATAATACACAAACTGGCATCCACCTTGTGTCCTGTCCTTCCTGGGATAGACTCTGGGCTCTTATTGAGTAAGTGATATGGAAAATGGATGGATGGATATTTAAACTGCCTTTATAAAAGTAATGTCATATAGTTTAGCAGCATCTTTTTGATGTAAAATAAAATCAAACGGTAAGTGTCAAAAATATCAGTGTTTCTGAGGAAAATGTGTTTTGGTGTTTGAAACGTGAAGAATAACTTAAACACGCTTTGCCCTAAACATATCGACCATATGGGTGATGGGAAAGTTAAACATGCATGCATACACAGTCGCATTTTCTCCACAGACACAGCCTGCTGCAGTTACTCCTATATAATCCCATTGAAACAGAATTCAAAAGCCGCTTTCACTGATAAACAAACCTTAAAACAAATGCAAACAAAGATAAAACAAAATCCAAGAAATATTGTATGGCAACAATCTGTTTTTGTGGGGGATATTTTCTCTAAACAGTTTTACTGGACATGCACAGAGTGACCCTCGACATGACGCATGCGTCTCGGCTGATGTGCACAGAGATAACGACAGATAAAGCACCCAACCTTTGTCAAGGCATGGATCTCGGCGACGTGGGAAGGGGCCGTCGGCGATCTTGGGCTTTTTGACAAGCCTGAGACCTCTTGGAAATAAACTGGGATTTAACAGCTGTCACCGATCTCGCTTGTTTTCCTGCAGATCTTGCCGCGCTTCCAACCAAAGCCAGGCGACAGAAGACCTTCTCGGAAGGGGGAAAAAAAAAAAAACGCAATGTCTGGTTCGCAGAGTTTGCCAGCCCGCAGATGAGCACGCGGAGCTAAAAACAAACCACTCAGACAGGGGGATCAAAAGACAAAATGAGATACTAACAATTTAATTGGTTGACGCATCCACATGATCGTCGCTATGGACTTGTTAAGTCACCGGGCGGACTCCAAGCCAAAAAGACTATTCATAACATGGAGTACATCCAGACAGGATCAACACTGCCTCAACACTGGCTCAGCTGAACCTCGCACGTCATTACGGAGATGGTGGCCCATTCCGAACCATTAGGGAAACTCAAAACTCATTACTCGTATTGCTTTACATATTATTCTGTTCATATGTGCTGGAACTTTCTATAGCTGTCCAGGAGTTCCGTGCCTGTGGCTGGAGTTCTTGTTTGGTTACTGGAAGATGAAGCGTCTTCATATTGTTTTGGCAAGTATGGTATTGACATTAATCACCCCATGGTTGACGATCATTTTCTGCTGCTATTGAACCTGTACTATTAGTCTGTTGCTTTTTAAAAATCAATACTGTATTATATAAATATTAGACGCTGTTATTGTGAAAAACAAAGTTTCGTAGCAATTTGCCGCTAAGACATTAGGAAATGGCCAAAGGTGAGGTTGCTCAGGACAGCCCAGAAGTTCTCACACACTTCATGGTGACCAAGGGATTGGCACTGATGAGAAGCAGGGCGGGGGCTGGGGGACCTGGACCAGCCCGGCCATGGAGGTCACCTTGGGTTAACCATCAAAGATGCCTGCAAACTTATCCCTGTGGAAAACTCCATAAGAAAACATCTTCCTCAATCCAGCAGAGCTCTTAAACCCCCAAAAAAGTTCTTTGGGTAATTAATCCAAGACTCGGCATCTACCTTTAGCCCCCTCACCCATGTTCAAAATCTTTCCCTCATGTCATCTAGTCAAAGCCTCAGCTCATGAGAGGAAGCCATGTTGTTTTTTGGTTCCCCTTCCACGGACGGCCGTGTTCCGTATCCCTGCCTTAATTTGTAGCAGCCTACAGGCCATACAGACCCCATACACTCTCACACACTATGTGCCTTAATTCCGCATCTGCGGAATGTTCACCACGGATTCTGGCTCAGCTGATTGGCCGCCTTCATTTGCAGTACAAGATCTCCCTGGTCTCAGGACCGGGAGTTGACCCCAACTGGTGTCTTGATGCAGACTGGGGGAGACCGCATCCCTTTGCCTCTGGAGGGGGGGATGAAAAAGGAGCAGTTTGTCCTGGCAGGCAATGCCATGGTTCAGGGAC
>JAODJU010000035.1:17566527-17608806 GCA_026776725.1 Gnathonemus echidnorhynchus | reverse complement strand
TGTTGGCATGGGCATATTCCAGGACAAGAATGCCAAGATTCATTGGGTTCGAATTGTCAAAGAGTGGTTCAGGGAGCTTGAGGAATCATTTTCACGAATGACTTGGTCACCACAGAGTTGTGACCTTAACCTCATTGAAGGTCTTTGGGATGTGCTGAAGGAGCCTTTATGGAGGTTCAACTCACTTGTCAATATAGGATCACGGCGAGGAATGAATGGAAAGTGTGATAAAAACCTGTTATTTTGACGTTGTGGGGACCATTTCTCAGGTCCCCACAAAAGATCTGTGAATGTATTCAAAAAACTAAAAATCCCAAAAGTATCATATTTAGTCTCATTATAGTTTGGTTACTTATGGTAAAGGTTGGGGCTGGGTAGGGGTTAAGGTCATCATGTTCGCATTAGAGTAAAGAATAAAGATATAATAATAATATATATAGTAATAATAAAGATATAATCATAATTTTCAACCCAGTCCCCTGGACAGTCCACGTTTTTGCTTCCTCCCAGCGAACTGTCTGGCAGGGAGCTGGAAGGGCGCAAAAACATAGACTGTCCAGGGGTCCCTGAGGATGGGGGTTGACAGACACCGCCTTGGGAAACCACAGGGGGGGGTAATGCTGAATAACACTCTAACACTTCCAGGATTTATAAACTCCAAACCGTAAAGGAAAAGCTCAATTAAAAATAGAAGGTCATGAAATGTAAATGAAAAAAAACAAGCTCTACAATAAAAACCTTCTTCCTTCTCTGAAGAAACGGTCCTCTCGCATCCACCCAGCTGACCCCAGTGAAATCCCGACCAAGTCAATTAGTCCAATCAGGGCCAGCTGAGTTTCATCAATCAAAGACTCTGCAGGCATGAGGACCGGTGATCAATTGCCACGGAAACACAGAAAGTTCACTCAGAGCCGGCCCCACGCGGTTCGACACACGGCTTCTATAGCAGGTTGTGAGAGCCTGTGAAACGGAGCTGATTATGATATCTGGGCAGCTCGATGCAGTTTGACCCGCCGGAGCGGAGGGTATTTGCTGGCTTTGGCGGCTGCCTGCCTCTTTTAGCCTCCATCAGAGCCACGCTCTGATCTGCTCTAATCTCAGCTGCTCTGACATGATCCTCTGGGCTGAGCGGCCAGGAGTGCGCGAGGGAGGGGTCTGGGGACCTCATCAGAAGAGTGGCAGATAACAGACCTTAATCTCACTTCTCCGCTCCTGGAAGCCACCCCCCCCCCCCCCATGCCAAAACACTTCCTATCTTTCATGAGGCCACTTGAAAGGCACCTAAAATCTGTCTGACTGACACACTTGAGACTAAATAACTGTTCACACGTTGATCAAATGGTTTGCCATTAATCTTAGTGACCGCAGACTCGTAGAGCCATTTAAACAATTTAAAGGAAAAAGTGACTCTTTTCGGGTCGAGCCGTTCTTTAATCGTGTGCCAGTCTTGGCTGTATCCCTGCATACGCTCCAGGGATACGGAGGGCAACCGGTGCGAGTGCTTGAAATTCACACCCTGCCAACATGCTCTTATTTCCCTCACTGCATGTGATGCAGCTTCAGGCACAAAGAAAGTGAAGACCGAAGGAGCACAGCTTGCATACACCTGGAGGGAATGTAGGAAAAGGCCGTTCAGCAGGACGAAATGAACCCAAGCTGCCTATGATCCCAGCTTTCCAACTGTGCTTGGGAACAACGTTTCATTCTGCTCTCATCCGGATGTCAGCACTGGAGCATCAGCTTGTGCTCATATTCAGGTGAAAATGATTCTCATTTATTCATTCTCACATTGTCACTATAAGCCTTTTAATCTGTCACAGTGTTTGCATGTCTATATCAAGGGCATAACTTTGGGTTGAGTGGCAGTTGGGAGTTGGGAGTGTAAAGTTGGGAGATGGTTGAGGTCTCCACCCATTTAAGGGTGTCTGGGGTTTTGTATTGGTTGGTTTTGATATTTTGCGGGGGGGTTACAACCCTCCAATCGCCCCTATAATTTACACCCATGGTCTATACGCATGTGCCTGCTGTCAATAAATAGATACACAATGCATTTTTCTAGAAAAATCTCAGCCACTGCCTGTGATCTCAAAGCGGCTGCAGGCTTGATCGTGTCTCTCTGTGTAATCTTTTGACTGGCGCACGATTTCATTGCCTTCATCTGGAACAGAAAACCTTTTAGTCTTGTGGGAGAGATTCCTGGGGCAGTTTGATAAAGAGCAGATAGACAGGGAGGATATTAGTGACTGATGGATATGGACAGTAAACCGCTTAAAAATCTCTGTTTAAATTTTCAGCTGAACTTGAAAGATAAGAAATGTATTAGAAGTCTTATTGGGACATCAATGCATTTAGATTCCATTGATAAATTTCATGTGAGGGTTTCTCCTTCCCCAGTAAGTATCTGTCCTGCACAGCCTGTGTGTGTTTGGCTGTAACTGCTAATGGACAACCCATTACTCAATATGGTATGCATGTGATATATGTGTATCAATATGATGAAAACTGTTTCTAAATCAGACTGTAAATTCCATGCTCTGAGTACCGGCAGACTAATGAATGTTTTTATTTTTTCAAGGAATCCTTAGACAGGGACTTTTGGAAGTTTTGTGCAGCAGTTTGAAGGATCCGGCAAATATGTTCTCAAGCTCAACATTAGAGACGCGTCTGACAGTTTGCTATTGTTTCAATCTGAAAAACATGAAAATATATAGATCTGTTCTGTGATATATATGATGTCCATGTGTGCAAAAACATACATCATATAAACCCTTTTTTCCTCCCTGAAAAGCTTAAATGGCTGTTTATCATTGTTAACCAGAAACTAGACTTCACTACATTTGAATGAATAGATTTTCTGGAAAGGGCCAAGCTGGTTCCTTAGGTGCACCATGTACACCATGTTATTTGCTTTACATTAATTCTCACAGGAATTACCCTCTTATCAGTGCCTGATTTCATTCCTGTTAGATGTATGCTTGTCCTGGGAAAGGTGACCTCAAGCATAACCTTACACTGATAATAATATTTCAGACATAAACTGCTGTTTCGTATGAAAATGATTTATTTGCGATGAACCGTGTGACGACCAAAGATTGGGCAGGTTGAATGTAGGTCAGTGGATGTTTATGAATGAACAAATACTGGACGACTGTGTGAAATTAAGCTGGGTACACAGGAAGCTGACAGCGAAAAACCAGCTCCAGTCAAGGTCGATGAACGATTGGCTCCCATCCCCACTCGTCGATTTTGAAAATTTGCGCTAGAACACACTGGCACGACTACAGGGGACGGTTGACATGCAGCCCACTTACAGAACTCATTTTCACAAGCGAGCTTCAACACTTTTCTACACACAACCACCCAAAACAGCACCAATGGCAACCAACCGTGCTCAAGCATGCTGGACACACTGGCAGGACTGGCAGTTACTGACTCCCATCAATGTCCGGGAATTCTTGATGGTTGAAAATTAGCTTGGTCTGTTCCAGGCTTTAAACAACAAATACAACAGAATATTTCCTGGTAGAACTTATGCAAAGCCCATTAATGACTTTGTTGCAATACATTCAAGGGCTGATTTGCTGCCTTCTGTTTAGATGCTGTGTGTCTCTGATGAACGTGTTCCAACTTCCGTTACCAACAGCAGCTT
The DNA here is from genome assembly GCA_026776725.1 of Gnathonemus echidnorhynchus. NCBI lineage: Eukaryota > Metazoa > Chordata > Actinopteri > Osteoglossiformes > Mormyridae > Gnathonemus > Gnathonemus echidnorhynchus. The sequence goes on along the minus strand of JAODJU010000035.1, from coordinate 17,605,157 downwards.
GATATGTGCAGTGACCTCACTCCCTCTCTGCCTCATTCTGCACCACAGCCCACAGATGTGCACTGTTCCTGGTGTAGATTGCAGGTGAAAACATCTGCAATCAGAGAGATCCACCCAGTCCTCAGTCAAAATTCCCACGTCTGGAATAGGGAGGTGTAACTATGGTGATGAAACTGCTTGACATCTTCAGCGAAATCTTGGATCGCTCCGATGAAAGATCATTGCTAGAGAGGTGACAACTAAACATGTGTCAAGGTCAAACACTAAACATTTGTCTTCAGTGCATAACAAAGTTAAATGACAGTGATTAGACCAACCAAGGATAAGATATCTTCAACTGTAATGATGTGTTTGTGTCACTCAATGAAACAACACCACACAATTTCAAATTTTAAAGTTGTTTTGGGAGACGCTGTGCTTTAAGACAGGAGAGGTACGTACCGTACTGTGTGTTCATTACCACCACACGACAAACCCCCTCAAAGATGAGAACCTGAGTGCAGTCTGTGATACCTCAGCACCACACTAGCCAAAATGGAGCAGTGTGAAGTGTAGCGCCAATCCTGCCACTAACACCAATTTTTCCCTGTAAGTTCGAGGACCTGCTTGCAGGGCTGGATGTAGATTAACATCATACCCAGAATGAAGCAACTGCATGTTAAGGGCCCAATGGAGTAGGATCACTCCTGGCATTTATGGGGTCCAAACCAGCACCCTTATGGTTGCTGGCATAGATAGCTTCAGAGCCACCACTTCCCCCATTTAAGACATGGGATTGCGTAAAATGCCAAATAAAACTACATTTAAAAATTGTTCCCAAGTCAAATGATGTTCTAAATAGGTAAACAATGGAATGTGCAACTGGGCTTTATAGCGATACAATGCTGGGTACCAGGAGGTGTGGATCACGCAGTACATAAGGAAACCATGAGAGATGTTTCCTAACTACCTACCCATGTACCAACTGGGAATATGACAAACAGTGAAATCACAGAAGTCATTCATCACACCACGTGATCTCAGCACAAATACAAGTTAGATTAGCACTGACATTGTCACATTACACATAAATTACCAGAATTATTTTAATTCTTTATTGTTTTTTTCTTTGCTTTTTAATGTAATCACACCTGACTACTTGCAGAGAAATATGTCAAGCTGGAAATTAACTACTGCTGCTAGAATTTCCCTCCCTCCATCTTTCAATTACCTTTAAAGTAACGAAAGAAAAAATGAGCAACTCAAACTCACTACTGGAATGTAAAACAAAAGATATCTGTGCCCCATAGGCACAAGACTGCTGGGTCAAACTCTCACTGCCTCTTACTATACCGATAGTACTATACTACTGTAGTAACATTACTATAATACTATACCACTGCTCTGCTATATTATGGCATACACCCAGATTATTATAAATGGGAAAAAAACAGAATAAGGCAAAGCATGAGAAAGCAACATCATGTTACAAAGCAGTTACCTCTTTCAAGTTACATAAAAGTTCACACTTAGAGTAGCCAGGGACTGCAGAGGTTTGATAATTTGCTATAAATCTGAGTGACACAACTTTGTAAAGCCATTTAGAACAGGAAAATAATGGGTGAGCTTAAAAATCAAAGACGAAACGGTTCTCTCAAGGAAACGTTTTACTATGTGCTATAAATACATATATCCTTCCTTTGGAAGATTTGGACTCTAATGAGGACATATTTTGCAATCTGGAAGAAGTCTTTTCCAGACACAGAGAAAATGGCTGATCTGTTGAGATTTGAATGCTGGGACGGTGGGGAGATAATCACCTCATTGACCACCATACCCGAGAAGGCCCCATTCTTTTCCATTAAGAAATAATTACTTCAAAAGTGTATCCGAGAAAAAAGTACATGATGAAATCAATACAATATGGGCATCGAGTCTGACAAGACCTCTTTAGAAGTGTGGAATGAGACAGCTGCATGTTTGGATTGGGTTTGGATTTCATCACCGTTTACACCCCTGAATCAGCTGGAATCTGTAGAAAACAATCTATAGACCCTGCCGTTACATGACAGACGAAATGTAGACATCGACTGTGCAGATGACCTGCCTCAGGTGCTATCCACAAATCAAGGTGCCATCATCTCAACCTCAACAGTAATAATAATAATAATAATAATAATAATAATAACATTTTAGATCGAATTATGACTGAAAAAGCACACTGTACTTCCGCTCCTAGTATTTTAAACCAGGCTGTGTTTTTGCCCTTTGAAATTCTTATTAAGACTTGGCATGGAAGATATTGGTTGAATAATTGATTGAGTCTTGTGGTTTTAAATGGCAGCGTGGGGTTTGCTGTCAAATGGAGACTTTTGAAATAGGAAACACGCCCAATGGAAACTCAGCATGCAGTCAGTTGTGATTCCAAGTTCAAGTTCAGTATAAGAAGAGAACCAAAGCGCTTTGATAATTTGGAAACCCTGCTGATGTCCTCAACAAGTCCTGCAATATATTAATCCCCTAAAAGCACACTGGCCAGTCTGCCAGCCTCTGGTCCTTAACCGCTGTCCCACTCGGGTAGAACAACACATCGAACCGAGCAACAACACAAACCAACCCAGCTAATTCAATGGACTGACCAAATTAATGCCAGCAGGAATGAAGTATAACAAGACTGTACATCCCAGCAGAAAAGCAACAAAAGAAAAAAAGAAACTGGTATTAGTAAGATATGAATCATGTTTTAAAATGCAGGAAATTAAGGGGAATGCAGATTCCAATAAGTAAGTTAGCCAGAAAGGGTTAAGGAGGCTTTTCTTGGATCAAGATACTTGTTGCAATTGACTTTTAGGAATATTAATGAGCAGAAATTTAATTTATAAAATGCTAATTTAGTGCTTAAAGGGGGGATTTTTGAGTATCATCTTATCCAGGTAAAAAGCTCTCCTTTGTCCTAGTCCTTAGCATGGCATTGGTGTGCTGATGTTAACACTTACCAATGTATAAGATCAGTAAGAGTTGTGACTGAGCACAGTGCCCTGTGGCCAGGAACAGACGATGTTCCTCAATACGGCCGTCAGATCCAGATGATCAGCTTGTGACTGTATGCATTTGCATAATCGCTTTAGCAGATCGCAAACTCTCTGCTCTCAAATAATTACCAAACCGCTGTTAATCTGCCATCTTCTTCCTGGTTCTGACAGTCTGGTTTTGACAGTCTATTGTATGTAATTTAAAATGAATGTTTTTGTTCAGTTTGGTACCGCAAATCTTTCCACAGTTCCAAGTAAGCCAAATGAATTGATTGCACAGCAAGTAATTAATACAATTTTGTAATGCCAGAAAATAAGCCAATGTCAAACTTTTCCGAAACCATTATTATAGTAATGATCTAAATCCTGTCCCCAGTTCGAGGACATTTATTTTCCAGAATTTACCCTGCTTTAAATAACATTTAATTAACTACAAAATCCATTTCATCAGGGGAACGTTTAAAAAGGCATGTCCTCTTTGATGTAATATATATAAAAACCCCTTAATTTATATTTTTTTCTATTTTCCAAACGTTTAAAGTTTATAGATAATAATAAAAATAATATAAAAGAAAAAAATAAAGTAAAATAATAATTGTGATCTCCAGAAACACCCCCTATTCTCAAAACCCAAGCTGGAAGACCCAAGGAGAGCTGAAGGGAACAGCAGGAAGTTTGGCGGTCAGCGCCAAATTAGCCCCTTCTTAATTCAGTAGCTGAGCGACCAAAGGGATCTCTTCTTCCTTACACCCTGGGGACTTCGGCTCAGCTAACGAGCTGAATTAGACCGTGGTCACATGGCAGGCGATAACGAGCTCCCTCTGAATTCTGTCGCAGTGAACGTCACCAGGAACTCACTCCAGGGGCGGTCAAAGTTCAGTCAAGCGAAGCACAACAATGGCACCAAGATGGAGGACAGAAGTGACCTCTGCCACCCTAAGCGCATGCCTTCTCATAGCCTGCGCCCCAGGCATGACAGAAAACACCTGCTAACAAGATAGTGTAACATCCATGTTAAGGAATATCGTCCAATTTGCTATCTGGCTGCCTGGATCTCAGGCAAAGCTCTCGGAATGTTACAAAATGTGATTTGTTCTTGGTATGAAGGTAATAGCAGGATCACCAACTCTCACATATCGGGCATGACACTTGTGCTTTCAGACTCACGCTCATGCAAGAAATCTTACAGCAAATCTATCTTATTCCATTAGAAACCTAAAATTAGATACATCATAAGCATTGAGGTAGTTTGCGAACCCTACTGATTATGTATAAGGTAATAAAACGGTTACATATATGTAAATGAGTGTGCAGACTTGTCTCAAATTGAAAATGTCACGTCAGCCAGCTGGCCAAAGTCGGCAACGCTGTTATAGGAATGCTAACAGCGTTGGTGACTAGGTACGCTCCCATCTTTAATAATAACAAAATAACAAAAATAATAAAATAACAGAAGCAGAAGTAGGTTCAGTGTCATGGTACATAAGTGGCATTGCCGCATACCGAGCTAGACATAGCAGACTGATGTAACAAAGGTTTAATAAAGCTTGCCGTATGTATTATGCCATGTGCAATGACACGCTTAGTATGGTAATGTCGCATGTCACCTGCCAGGCTGCATTAATTATGACGCATGTTTCGGCTCCTGTGATTTCATCTGCCCTCGTTCAGACAATCCCCTCAGCAGCTACGGAAGCGTGAAGCTTTATGGTGGCACATAAGCCTCCCATTTACATGTTCATGATGTTTTACCCTCAGAATCCTGACCAAGATCAGCTGTTTGAAGATGGATGGATGGATGGATGGATGGGTGACATTTCACTATGCTGAAAAAAAAACCAAAACTAGAAAATACTGAAACTTTTGTTTCAATGTTGGAGCAACAGTGACTACATTTTTTCCCACAAAATATACTAAATATTTACAAGTGAATTACTGCCTTCAGAGGATGCTGAGCCAGAAAAGGAAGTTAAACTGTAAGGGATAACACTAACTTTTAAAAATGAATCTATCATCAGAAATTATAATAGAGTTTGAAATATTTAAGAGCCTTAAATATTTACTCACTAAAATGAAATATTTAAAGCACATTTAATTGGAGTAAAGCACGAGGAAACATGGTGGCCAGGGTAGGCAGCCCTTTGGTCTCACCCTAAAAGCAGTTCCCCAACCCAGTCCTGTGGGACTCTCAGTCCATGTTTTTGCTCTCTCCCAGCTCCCGGTAGGAAGAATGTGGACAGTCTGGCAGGGAGCTCAGAGGGAGCAAACACGTGGACCACAGGGGGATCCCAGAAGATTGGATTGGGAAACACTGCCCTTAAGGGTTGGGGGTTTAAATCATGTCTCCGTTCTGCATGTGGTGTTTGTATGTGATGTGGGTTTGCTCTGGCAACTCCAGCATTCTCTGTGATGAACCGGCATGCTGTCTGGGGTGTAGCCCTACCCTGTACTGCCGGGGACAGCCTAACCCCCCCCCCCCCCACACACACACACACACACTTTGACCCTTTCAGTAATAAAAGGTTCAGGAAATGAATGACATAAAATCACTTCCTGATCGATAGTTGGTTGTTAGAAGTTAGATGTTTAAATAACCTGGCACAAATACTTCATCAATTTATATATATTTATACATATTTTTGTACTTACTTATTTATCCAATAGTTAATAGTGCCACATCTTTAGAGAATTATGTTTGATTGTTGTTGAACTTATCAAGCATTTGTAGTTAGTCTTGAAAGGTTAACAAGAACAAGATTAACTTCCTTTGAAGTCAAGATAATGATTCAGCTGTAGAATCCTAAATTCCCATATTTATCAGGAGTTTACACTCTTCTAACGCTCCTCATCTTGTACATAACAGACAAATATTTTATTTTTAATGCAAAAAAAAAATTGTTTTCAGCACTTTGGGGAACATTCCTAAGATGTTATAGTTGATTGCATCATAATGTCTAGAACGTCGTCTTTTGCAAATATCTTATTTCCAGAGACAAAATTGGCTGGGTCATAATTGACCTAACACCATTCTGGAATACTCTACCTCTGTGGTGATTTTTCAGGTGATTAATAAACATCATCTTGAAGTTTAAATCAGTTCCCTTTAACAGCTCTCTGATTGCTTGTTGAGGATGCTCCTAATCAGATACATTGCTCATAAAAAAACAAAACAAATTGTACATCACAATAAGAATTACCATATATTTTAGCTGTATTATTACATTTCAGGTCTACATAAGGTCACATATATAAAAATATATACACACAAATATATGTAAATAGCTTATTTCTAAAGTGATATATTTTTATGACATATATATAGCTAATATTTAAATAAATCCATAGTCTATCTGCTTACCCAGTGCAAGGTTGTAGGGTTAATATTAACAGCATTAAGTAAAGAGTGTTACTTGAGTATCACCTGACCTTTCATTGGCAAAGGTTGTCCTTTAACACCAGTGACCCCGAACCCACTGGGAAAATACCACTAGATTCACCACAGATGCCTGTGTACACAAGTAAGATGCAGCAAGCCTGAAATTAAGGCAGCTTTCCACTCGAATATGCAAGATAAATGATGTCCAGTCAAAAGCACTCACACACGTGGCTATAATGCACTGATACGATGGCCTCTTAAAATCTCATTAACTTATGGTAAAAATGACATTCTACCCCCCCCCCCCCCCCCCCCCCCCCCCCATTCTCACGGATCTGGTTGCCTGTTTCAACATGTCAATTAGATGCAATCGGAGTTTGGAGGAGCTGGAATGGGAGAGGGCCAGGCTGTCCTCCACAATCTCGACATAGGCTGCAGATTGATGTCGTGTTGTGTAATGCGTGCCCAGGGTAATACTAAAATTACTGTGGTGATCCAACTGCTCGGTGCGAAGGACAGGCAAAGCTGAGCTATTTTGTAGGTCTACAGTATGTGAGCCTGTCGAATATAAATGAATGTGAAATCCCATTTCGGAGCTTTCACTGTAATATATAAAATTCCCATTAGATAAACGTTTCCACTAAGTGAACAAATAACGTAATTTCAGGTTGTCAATAAATCGTGAGCGGATCGTTCAAAAATTCACATTGAATTTCTCTTATATATTACCACAGGTACATTCCAAGGCTGTAAAACTTTACAGTGCAGGGAAGAAGCAGTCCTTGTTTTGTTGTTTTTGTACTGACACTGGGATGTTATTAGTTTTTAGTTGATTTATTTATTTATTTTTTGCTCTGTCTGACGGACGTGTTGTTTCCTGAACAGACACCTGCTCAAGCAAGGTTCACGGACAGACCTAGTGCATGGTCTAGGCACTTATTAAAAGGATTGAAGTCTGGAGACATGTTGCTATAAAATCATATTAATATCTATCCTAAAATATTCACTCGGTTCATATGAAGACAGCTTGTCGTCTTGCTCTGCATTACTTTAGGCAGTTGACGTGGAATGGCTACGTTATTAGTATTTGTTGCTAGGCGGGTATTGTGGAAGGACCTATGTGTTTTTACATTTTTTTTTCCATGGGAGTGAGGTTTCAGTGCTTTTCCAAGGGCCGTATCATAAAGCCTTGTAGTCAAAGGCCACCCTTTAACACACGTCGCCGCTTGCTCCCTCTGTACCTTAATGATCAGCTTTGCAGTGGACCTCATTAAAGGGGACCTGACTGTGGCAGTGTGGTGTGTCATCCATCCATTCTGTGAGGCCTCAGGCTTCCTGCTCTGGATGTACAGGCCTTGCGCTAACAAGAAGGATCACACACACTTGCCTGCAGGCGGCCTGTAGACGGCCCCCAGCACTCGACACTCAAATACACAGCAGATGGGAATGATGTGTGGATGACAGACCCAGGGGAATGTGTGCTTGCAGTCAACCTGACAGCGGCTTATAGAGGGAGCCGCCATCGGCTCCGCAAAGAGTCTCTCCTTCACAGTGAGCCCAAGACCAGATCTTATAGACCAGAGCTGCTTATCTGCTCTGCACAGAGTCTCTCCTTCACAGCAAACCCAAGACCACATCTTATAGACTGGAGTTGGTATGTGCTCTGCACAGAGGCTTTCCTTCACATTGAGCCCAAGACGAGATCTTATAGACTGAAGCTGGTATCTGCTCTGTACAGGGCCTCTCCTTCACAGCGAGCCCAAAACCAGCTCTTGGAGACTGAAGCAGATATCTGCCCTGTATGGAGATTCTCCTTCACAGCGAGCCAGAGACCAGCACTTATAGGCCGAAGCTGGTGTCTGCTCTGTACAGGGACTCCTTCACAGCAAGGCCAAGACCAGCTCTTAGACACTGAAGCTGATGTCTGCTCTGCACATGCTTTCTTCTTCACATTGAGTCCAAGACCAGCTCTTAGAGACACGTCCTGCAACACCTCTACATTTCTACCCCGTGTTTCTAAGGAACCTCCATGATGCTCAGAGGAACATAGCTTACTCTTTTTTCAGCCAGTCCATTATTCTTCTTTTAACATCTTTTAACTAATAACACTGAGGAATGAGCAGTAACTGATAATAATAAAAAGGAAAACAACAGCGCAATGTTATTGCTTATTACTCTGACGGGAAGATCAGTCAGCGTGACACCCCGGTAAGCAGGTCCTGTTTAATTTATCCCCATCTTTTTGTCTTACTCTTGCCCCTCAGTGCATGAAACCGCGTGCACATCACTGCATTATTCATTAGATGTGGACTATTACTCAGTCAGGAATACTCCTGCCTAGCAGGAGCTCCAAACAAATAACTCCCCTCATCGTTAGTGACAGTGAGCCCTGACAGCTTCTCTTCTGTTAGCAAGGCTGGTGCAACAGACTCTCCACATCTGACCAAAGTGCTTACTGCCACAGATCCAAAAGTAGATTTTGTCCAATCTGTAGTCCACAGTGGCTGACTCTGTGCTTCACAGACGTGCTCATCTTCACATCGTAAGCATTCAAACTGTATCCAAACCGTTCATCATATACTTTCTCAGACACTCTTCACAGCTACATTAAAGGCAACCATAGTGGGCCATACTAACCTCAGACATCTTCAACTACTGACCCATAAATACAACCTCAGATAGGACTGCAGTCACTTTTAGGTCCAGACCATAATGTTCCTCAGGCACTAATTGAAATCTTCATAAGGCATTGATCACAACCACTTCTAGATACTGACTACATGATGCCAACCACAATGATCTTCACCTTTCTGACCTCACTGTTCCTTAGACACTAATTTGTATCTTCAACTTCAGACCTCATGCTTCCTCAGACACTAACCACAGTTTGTATCAGCCGTTCAGCACAACATTCAGAAGGCATTGAAGATGTACATTAGCGGACCAAACTGACTGAAGTCTTCATCAGCTACTCATGACAATATTCATCATTTAACTATTGTTTTTCCTCAGGTATGGACAACAATCATTGTCATTTAAAGATTGAGGCCTCATATGTTGTCCTTTATCAGGAAAAAAAATCTAATTCAGTCTCATCTAAAAACTAAGGTTTTTCATCTGAAAATACTCTGCACACTCTTTGTTCTCTTGGAACTTCCATCCTCTTCCTCAGTCAAGACACTGCTTTCCTCCTTAGCAGCTGATGACACCATCCAGAAATGAACTGTGTCATCTCTACATAAAGAAAAAACAAGAGGTGACTGACTAGTTCATCTCTGTTGTTAAACCAGACTCTATATTTTTAGTTGGTGTTTTTCCAGATTTTATTCAAATTGACATTATTGTGATTTTTAACCTAGAGGTTCTTGTGGGGTTTTCACCGTGCATAAATATATTTGCTGAGCACTTTCTCTTACATGGCTATGGGAAGTGAAGTTTTTCGAACTGAGAGTTACATCCTCATTGTTCTGTGAAGCAATACCCTGCCTTTGTTTTTTGTCCAGCTCTTTCACATTAAATGAATGACTGCTTCTTTTGATGGGGCCACATCACGTTCTTATAGGAAAGCTCATCATTTTAAACCTGGAGCTGGTCTTCAGAAAGAGGTGGAGCCGGTCCAAAGGGGCGGGGCCATCCTGATCCATCCTCGAGCCAACAGGGCAGATCTGGTAGTGACTGTCAGCTCCTTTAAATCAGGCCTTAAAACATTACTGTTAGCTGCAGCTTTTCAATAAAATAAATCAGTTTAGTCATACAATGTAACTACAATGTAACTTTTTTTCACTTAACTATTTGTTTGTTCGTCTTTTAGGTTTTTTTAAAATTAAATTTTATTACTATTTGTTTTTGTCTTTTATATGTGATTTTAGTGTCTTTTATTTAAATGTGTTCCGCCTTTTGAATTGCCTTGCGGCTCAATTGTGCTATATAAATAAACTTGCCTTGAAACTCAGGCAGTCAAACCGAGGTCAGCTGCGTGGATGGGGACTGAAGAAAGAGAGTGTGAGATGTCCTTCTAGTGATGTTAACTGTAAGAAGCATTTACACATCGCTGTATTTCTGTGTTTGTGGGGTAATTTAGTGTAGCGGTAGCTGGGTGCTGAAGCTCAGAATAAGTGTTCATCAGTCTTCATTTTGGGTTTGTTCTTTCCATAACAGAACCTTTTTTTTTTTGGTTCTAACTTGTTTGTCTGTCACCTCTGGTCCACCTTTTGTCTGATTCTGTCCCAGCACCTGGTGGGAACAATAAAATCAGAAATGCTCGAGGAATGATAGGACGAGTGCATAATGAAAAACAAGGATCCTGTGTTAAATTGACCTGCCAGGCCGGTGTGGCAGAGTGGGGAGGTCTGTCCCTTCTCCCCGTCTCTGGCCGTTCACCTTCTCCCAGGACCACTGACGTCACTGTCCTACAGCGAGCCAATTTATAACCAGCTACAGTTGTCTTCCCTCTGGGCCACGGACAAAACATGGCATGTTTAGCCGTTCTTTTTATTTTTCACTCAGGAAAGTCTGAATGTAAGCTGACGGAAAGGCTATTGTGATGAATAGCCTTTTAAAACTATGAAGTACTTTGTTTTGTTTTTTTTTTTTTCTGGGTGATGGATTGGATTTTAGCCTGTGAGCGTCAATGCCATTAGCAAAATGTCCCCCGCGTTGGCCTCTTCGCCTGCGGAAACATTTCTCAAGATAAGGCATTTGCAGGCCGAATATCGCAAGCTGTGTTTGTAATGGGATATGAAAGACCTTAAAAATACATAATTCAATGCAGTTCTATGTACACACACACAGAATCACACACAGAACCAAATACTGGTGAGAAGTCTTCAGTGTTTGTGTACTTAATTCCAACCAATTAAACGGCAGTGATGAACAAAAAAGCCAAACACTGAAATGTAGTTAGTGATACTGTCTTTAAAACATGCACACGGGCTTTTTATTCAGATTCCGACAAGTACATGCAGTGATGAGGAAATTTGCATGGGAGAATAAAACAATATTCTTCTTCAGCATCTGTCAGCTGGATCAATAGGATTTACCAAGGCGTCACTCTGCTGGGATGGGATTAATAGCATTGGCATAGTGACCCCATTCTGGAAGATTCCATTGTCACCCATGTATGGTGTGTCAGGTATCAGGGGTAAAAAAGATTCATGTAACATATGCCCAAAGTCACCCCTTTTGTCAGCATTAAAAAAGAGGTTGCATGCTCGATTATCAGCTTTCATTTGGCACCAGGCTATTCGAGAAAAAGGAATAAGTAAAACCTGAAGCAACCTGAAAAGAGTCCAAACATCACGCTTATCGGAAGGATAGGGAGCCAAGAGAGGGGCTGATGTTGCTCTATGTGAGCCCAGGGGCAGAGGTCCAGATCTTCTCATAATGATGCCCTTTCTGAGGCACGCTTGCCTGGTTGACCCCTTGTAGAAGGTCTTCCTGCATTGCGTCACATCAAGGATGACCAGAAAGACCCTCTGCTCTGTGCCCGGTCCCACTCCGTTTAATCCAAGAAGGTGGCCAGTAACCGGGGTGGGGTCATCCTCCAAAGGGGCACCTATGTTTTATTTATTTTATCAGCGGTGACCACCTTCCATTGAAGCAGACGTCAGAGAGATGCTGCCGATTCACATCAGCTCCAGCTTTCCTACTCGGTCCGGCTGAATGTTAACTCTGTTTTTATGGTTGTAAGAAACTTCAGTTCACTTCAGTACAAATGATCTCCTTATTCCCCAGAGACTGCCCTCATGTATATTTCTGCCTTGCGGAGAGCTACATTAAATATTTTGAGTGTTTGTTGACGGTGCTGCTGTGGCCGTGTTTTGTTCTTTTCCCCGTTTGTGTTGATATTTCTGCCCAGTTTTGCTGTTGCTGCTGTATCTTCTTTCCCTGAGTGCCAGATGCAATGTGGAAAAAACAGTAATTAGTGGAACCTACTGTACAGAAGCTACGATAATTCTGGTTTCAAACATCTAATTAAACTTGGCTTGGAAATTTGAAGGTTCAAGTTTTGAAAGCCAGACTGCCCAGGATATCAAATGTAATGATCCAATTTTGTACGTGTGCCTTAGAAATCCTCAATAACTACACTATTAATGTAGAAGATCTCTGTTTATTTCTTTTCTTACCATTTGCATGCATGTAAAACATGCATGTTTATACAAAACGTTTAAAGCTATTGATTACAGTGACAGGCAAATTGTTTCACTGAAGTGAATAGAATACATTTGATTTTCTGTTTCTCTGAGAGACAGGCAGAGTGTAAGAGTCATGTGTTGCATCTAGATAACACAATAAAGAGTTGTCACATGGGGAACATCACTAAAAATATCACTAAAATACATTCAATAAATTTATATTCATGCACACTTTAGCATCTGGCATTTTCTTTGCTACTAAATACTCAAAACGGTAGCAAGCAATTCCTTTGTATTTCAGATCCCTTGCATCACAGAATCCCTTGCCAAATCATTACTGGTTAGCTCCCATGCAAAGGCTTGGCTTTGATCTCTCTGCATGAATTCCAGTGATCATTGAGGACATTTTGATAATGGTCGGCTGATAAAAGTTTACAAATGAGAGACTTTGGGGGGATTTACCTGGCCAGCTGATGCAAACCTTTGCAAGCGCTGCTATTGTGTATGTTTTGCATGTAATGTCTCATGAATATTAACTATACTAATGGGGAAGAAGAGGAAGAGTACAGCAAGCACCAAAATACCCTGTCAGGGGTTATAATTAAATTGGTTTGGAAGCATCATTCGCAGTGTAGCCTGGGGTTGTGATGTCCATGATTACCAGTCCTGAGAATTGGAACTTGTCCTTCAAGAAGTCTGTGCTAGATCTGCCTATTCAGCACCACGGACAGCCGACTGCCACACATTACAGGGCCCTGCTTCAGGAACATGGATACCTCATCACAGGGGCCTGCTTCAGGAACATAGACGCCCCATTACAAGGACCTGCTTCAGGAACATAGACGCCCCATTACAAGGACCTGCTTCAGGAACATGGATACCCCATTACAGGGATCTGCTTCAGGAATATGGATACCCCATCACAGAAGCCTGCTTCAGGAACATAGACACAGAATTACAGGGGCCTGCTTCAGGAACATAGACACCCCATTACAAGGACCTGTTTCAGGAACATGGATACCCCATTACAGGGATCTGCTTCAGGAATATGGATACCCCATCACAGAAGCCTGCTTCAGGAACATAGACACAGAATTACAAGGACCTGCTTCAGGAACATGGATACCCCATTACAGGGATCTACTTGAGGAACATGGATACCCCATTACAGGGATCTACTTGAGGAACATGGATACCCCATTACAGGGGCCTGCTTCAGGAACATAGACACCCAATTACAGGGGTCCGCTTCAGGAAAATGGATACCCAAATACAGGCGCCTTTTTCAGGAACATAGACGCCCCATCGCAGGGGCCTGCTTCAGGAGCATGGGCATCCCATTACTGGGGCATGCTTCAGTGCATTATAACAGGAAATAATCTGTTACTATGGCCAGTGATTAACTGATGCCTGTAGAGATATTTCAGTGAGGCAGCTTGCTAAAATTGAATGTAACAAAACACCAGATATATTTAAATCAGCGTGTTACATTTCAGCACATATCCAGGTGTAAACTGGGGACACAGATATTCTGACACAAATAAGGATGAGGGATACATCAGCTGCGATGGCAGCCGACGTACAGAAATAACTAAACAGACTCCTTACAGAAAAGAATAAAAAATATATTTTATATAATAATAATAATAATAATAATAATAATAATAATAAAACGTGCATTATGACATCATAGCATATGCCATCAAGGTTAAAAATGATAAATCTCCTTGCATAAAACACTTATCTAATCCATGAAATGAATATAATTATTATCTGATAAAACAGAAAAAAAAATTATATTATAATTATAATCTGATAGAACTCAATATGAAAACGATGAGCCAACAATTAAAGTTTTACCATACGATGCTAATGAGAAGCAAAGTTACATCGTCTTCATACCGTCTCTCTCCAGAAGTTGCCCGAGTTAATTTCACCACCCACTACCTTAGGGTGCAGTCTCGCTACTTTGAAATAAATTATTATTTTGAGTCATAGTCTCAGTGCTTAGGGCACAAAAGGATCCTGAGATAAAGTTACTTTAGGGCTGTTTCCATGGTTACAGAAAATTGCACTCGTATCAAGTGTTCACTCGTTTTGAAATCCTCTTGTTGATCCAGCTACTGTGGGGTATTTTATGGGGAATTTTAAACAGCTCAGTTATTGCCCCAAGTAGACTAAGTACATTGAACTTAGGACTTTGGGGGCTGTTATCTAAATCCCACTACAATTCAGCAACAAAATAAGCAGGGTACTTTATGGGTTGACATTGGTTTGCTGGTGAAAGACGGCTCCGACTAACCACATCTGCTGAAAAACAGCTAATAGAGAAATCTTTGGGATAAGACTATCTGTTACACACCTGAGCGACGTAATAAGAAGCGACGTGTGTGATGTGATTAGGACCTCTGCATTGCCTCGCTGTCCACCGCCTGGTCTCTGCGGGTGGCCTGCTGGCTCGCAGGAGAGACACAAAGCGCAGCTGTGTCACGCCCAAGCAAGGCTGCGGGATGGAATGCGACAGGGTTCATCGAAACCACTGCGATGGGGCAAATGATCGCCAGCGAACACCTGCTCTCATCCTAACCAACGCCAAATGAATGGAAGTGCATGTGGCTGCATGCTGAATAACTGCTGAGGTTATCGCAGACACAGGGAAGGCTGGACAGTGTGTAGTGATGCTGGAGAATGAGGTGTGTTACACCTGAACAGTGTATATTGCAGACACAGGGAAGCTGGACAATGCAAAGTGATGCTGAGGTGTGTCACAACAACACTAGTGGAAGAAATGACGATAATGCACTTTAACCACGCTGAAGGACGCAAAAACAATGTGTTGTGACCGAACTGAGGATCCAATGACAGCAGGTATCACTGGCCACCTAAAAGATCAACTTGTTCACATCTACAGCTATCATTTATTTATCCCTACAACTACTTCCAGGGAAAGGTGCTGCCCTGAGCTCAGCATGCTCCCAGAAGCCTGGGGGACTTGAGTTATCACTGCATCACCTTCAGAGATATCACCGCATCAGCCCAGAATGCTGACAGAGCTGGGAATCTTATGCCAGACATGTAGACTTCAAGTAGCCTCATTCCTGGAGGACAGCCGTACGGGATCCCCAGTGCAGATCCGATCCATCTGAAACGAGACTCACAGGCCTCTGGACTAGATCGCTGGAAAAGGAATTCATTTCGGTGTTTTCTGCCAGGTCAACAAGTGTGGCTGCCAGCCAGCAGGAGAGCATCTGACACAAAGCAAACACATAGATAGATAGATAGATAGATGGATGGATGGATGGATGGATGGATGGATGGATGGATGGATGGATAGATAGATAGATAGATGTATATAAATATAAGACAGACTAATAAGATAAACAGACAGTCATTGTGAGAGTTGGGGGCTGTGAAATCCCACTCACTGGGAAGTGACTGGCGCTCTCTGAATCTGAATCACCTGAATCACCGTCAGCAGAGCCTATAAGTTGGCCCGTGAACAGGGACTGACATAATTGGTACGCAAGTACGCATTCGCCTTTAAAAGCGATACGTGCGGCAATCGATTAATGTAACAGCGCAAATACGTGCGATTTTATGTGCATTTGCTACGATATGACAAGAAATTACCGCAATTTAAGTATGAATTGGCATATAAAGGTTAAAATGCACGATAATGTCTTGTCATATCGGCGCAAATGCACATAAAATCGCACGTATTCACGCTGTTACAACAACCGATTGCAGCACGTACCGCTTTTAAAGGTGAATGCGTACTTGCGTAGCAGTTTTGTCAATCCCTGCCCGTGCAGCCTAAAGTCTCGTGTTTGGCTCGCAGCCCAAGCGGCTCCCAACATCCTGTCTCATTACAGCTTGTCAGCAGAAACATGTGTCCATTATCCTTCTGCATTCTGCCCTAAATGTGCCGGGGGTGTCAGCTGAGACGGCCTGCCTGCCCCGACTCCTATCACAGCCTCTGCTGCAATTCATCACGTTGTTTATTTGTGAGGAAAGCCGTGTTTCAATGCATCACAAGTGTAAATTCAAATCCACACCTATTTCAGGTGTTAATATGTTAAAGTAAAATTCTGCCATAAGGGAAAAAAGTGTAAGCAAGTGTTTCCCATTATAATTTATGCAAATATTTACTTTCCTCTGCTTTCTAATACTTATGAAGCTTCTCAATTGATTATTGGCAAAATACAC
The DNA here is from genome assembly GCA_026776725.1 of Gnathonemus echidnorhynchus. NCBI lineage: Eukaryota > Metazoa > Chordata > Actinopteri > Osteoglossiformes > Mormyridae > Gnathonemus > Gnathonemus echidnorhynchus. The sequence continues at coordinate 17,588,430 of JAODJU010000035.1, read as the reverse complement.
TGCATATTTTAGTGTCATCCTTGGTTTCAGTAAGCAGTTTATCTTGGACAAACTGTACAGTGACTTTTGTTTGTTTTATTTCACTCCCCTGCAGCTAATGGCATAGTGAAAATGCCCAGACCTGATGGATATGAGATCTGATGTGTCACTGGGCCGCACTGCACTGCAGCTGGTGTCACGCTTAAGGAATGTGCATCCAAAATATGCTCCAGAAGCAGTAAGCCGGAGCTAAGGCATCTGTTTCCATTCAGAAACAAATCGTAAAATTTGGAATGTTAAGGAATTCACATACAAATATGATCATCCATAAATAAATGAAGCAGCACATGGAGTTTTGAGGGGTCACATGTGGCGAGTGAGGAAACGGGCCTCGGGATTCAGGCCGTCTGCAGGACGCCCCTTACGCCTGTCCGTGAGGCATAGGACCCCAGGACTCGCTCTGCCCGCCACTCAGCTGCAAAGTTCCCCCTAACACACTGCATCCTGTCATAAAAGGCAGGCCTGGAACAGAGAGCTTAGCCACTGTGCTGCTCTGTCCACGCCGTAGATGCCTCATGGTTCAGTCTCTGCTCTGCATCAGTAAGAGTATATTATCCTTCATAACAAATGGCAGCTTTTGAAGGATGGAGAGGTGACAGACAGGCTGGTATGGTAAAGTCCCAAGCTGAACATTATTCAGAAATAGCTTATGAATACATTTTAGACTAACATAAAGCAGTCTCCCTCACTTAAAAAGTATTTTTCTTGCAGTTATTTATTTGTTCTTCTTCAGTGTTGGGACAGTTAGTCACAAAGGTAATCTATTACAGGCAGAGGTGGAATGTTCAGCACCAGCCAGTTGAGTCACAGTCACAGAGAAGTTGACTGATTGGTTGAAACAACACCTTGGTCTGGGTTTTTACTCTCGGGATCTGAACATTCCATCTCTGTCTGTAATGGATTACTTTTGTGAGGAACTTCTCCAACACTGTTCCTGTTCACTTGTGGGTAGTTGTGTCCCAGGAGACACTGCTCCAGGAAAGGACCATCCCCTTCGAAATTATCTTGGCCCTCACTATTTTTGTCTGCACTCCTCATGGACATATTATCTACCCTACACACCATGTATACCATACACATATACACTCTGTGCTAGAAAAAGGAGTCCTACCTTACAAAGGAATCCAATATTTGACATATATCTCCTCCTCCAGATACACGTGTGTTATTGATTGATTTGATTGGCCGCTCATTAAATTTGATGATTTGATTGGCCGCTCATTAAAGCTGGGCTGCATGATCCCCAGTTAACAGAGGAACGGACGCATCACCGCTTGGCACTGCAGATTTGGGAATGTTACCACATTGTCCTCTCTCCTCTTTCCCATGAAGCGTCTCTTCAGAGCACTCTGTGACAGCTCTGCTGTGCGAAAGCTGTGCACCAAATAAAATGTGCTTGATCGATTGATGGATGTGATCGGACGGGTGGCTCAGCCTCGAGCCCCTGAGAGGGAGCTACACAAAAGGATCCTTTTGTCAGACAAACTGAGCTCTTACCCAAGGCCTCCGGAGAGTGATGTCAGCCTCGGTAAAAGGCTAAAAGCCTCCTATACAGTGGCAATAAAGTCCTCAGGAGTGCAGTCCTAAGGTGACGCGTGGGAATGCTGAAAGCAGGAAATCCAGAGATGCCCCAGGGCATGCTGGGATGTAACATGCCTGTCAGCCACATTGGTTCTCAACAGGGGATTATGGAATCCCTCTTGCCTGGAATCGATTCATGATTAGGGGGGCATGATCTTATCGTCGTTGGGCAATCTGGGGCACGGTGAGAGAAGCGGGACAGCTTAATGAAGAGCCCTTAAAATGGTTAAATGTGTGCTGAGGGGTGGGGGGGCTGTTGATGGATTTGGCGACATTGCCAAAGGACTGTTCTGACACCTTCTTCTTCTAATTCTCTCATTCAGTGGGGAGGGTTAAGTTCCGGTCAAGGGAACAGCCGGCTCCTTTTTTAAAAAAATAAAAAGTCCTAACCAGAGAAACACAAATCCACAGACGTCAAGATAGAACTACAGGCAATTTTGTCAGGTTAACCTTAATATCTACATTTTAACTGGCATGGTCTTTTTCAGTGCCCCCCCCGCCCCCCCCCCCCATAATGATTCAGTCCCTGCAGCGTTTCATTAGTTCCTCCCACTTCAGTTCCCACCGCCCACATCACTGATTCTGCTCTTCCCTCAATCCCCCACGATCCGACTCACCCTGGTCACAGCATGTTCTCCAAACTGAGGTCCGGCTGAAAAAAATATTAGCACCACGACTGTCGCCAAGTAGTTCAGGAACAGATCCTTCCCCTCCGCAATTCAGCAACCTGGGGCATCATAAAGTGCAGGAAAGTTAGGCTGATTCCCAGGGCCCCTAATAATTTGGAACATAGCTAGATTGGCCTGGGTTGGGGGGCCTTTCATTGGGGCCAAAATCTCTGGCAGAACCCCTGCTTTGCACATTGCAATTTGCTCTGCCAGATTTCCTCTTTCAACCATTTATTTTATTTATCTTATAATTATTCCATGTATTTGCAATTTGTCTAGCCATATCATGTTTCTATTCATTTTATATTTAGTTCATAAATGCGTACCTCTACAGTACCTAGCCATATGTCTACATTGTTTGTTGTCTTTGTCTTGTTCTGTGCTGTCTAATCTTGTTATATGCTATATATAACAATATAGGCCAATATTACTGGATAGTGCAAATAGGAATTCCAATGTATTGATGTACAAATGGCAAACTAAAATTTTTGACACAATCCAGTGCTACACCTCATGCTGTTACAGGTGTACAGCATCCCCTGGATACGGATAGCCGCAGGCTGGGCAAAACAGCCTGAAGGTTTGTCTATAGTGAGAACCAAGGACCAAGGCATAGAACAAGATATTTGCTCTCAGGTTTTAAAAACACATTTTACGCATTTAATATCACAGCTGCAGCCAGGCTCACTGGCTTTCTCACTGATGAAAGAAATTGGTAATAACCCAAAAGGAAAGGCACGGTCATTTGAAAGAAAGCAGTGAAGGCACTGTACACTGTACAGGTCAGCCAGACATTCCGCATGGACCTTGGCTGGCAGAAAAGGTGTTTTGCTTTGAAAGCATCTTCTGAACTTACCAGTCTGTGGCAGATGGACACATTTCAGATAGGCCCATGGCCCTGTTTGGTGACCGCAGACTTCTGGCAGACACCTCGAAGCCTGGGCTCTCACTGGGGACCGGGACTAGCATAGCATAGCGTGTGTGGGCTTGCTCTGATTAGTCACGCAACAGAGGGCTTCGGCAGGGGACCTGTCGGCCCTCTTCGGAAAGCAGGCCCTGGGAACTGTAGCCGCAAGACGGACCTTTCAGAACCAAACCCCATGTGGGGGTGGAGCCTGGGGCATAGAACACAGCTGGTACTGGAGCCCATACAGACTAAAAAAAAACACATTCATGGTCCAAGATGAACGCATTTTGGTGCTGGAGGTTGTGCAGTTGTGTCTTGTGGGCAGATCTTCGAGACAACCCTCCCCCAACACTACGCACCTCCTACATCCGGGTGCTGATTAGTCACTGAATAGGGAAGTTAACTCATTACCCGGCCCAGCAATTAAAGCCAGCATCCAAATATCAAGCATTCATTTATGAAATCAGCTTGACTTAAACACTGTGTGATTTCTCCTTTACCATTGAACCGTTTATTGATTAAACTGACAGCAGGCGTGTTGTCTCGCTACATCACAGCCGGATGCTCTGGCAGTCAGGCCATTCTGTGTTTCCTTAAAAATACTTCCTGTAGTTTCGGCAGCGTTTCCTTCCCTGCTCCGGGTCCGACTCGGCCCAGATGGCAGTCCACCCCCCCACACCACCCCCCCCAGCTCTCTCCTTAGCAAGCTGACATCTTTCTTTACACACTGCAGGAGATGCATCTGCTATGGAGAGCTGGCATGGATTTACAGGCCTCACACATTCCTCGCTGCTGGAGACTCAAGCCGATGTCGCGTCTACTGAGAGTCTTTATAGGAGACTTCCCCTCGCACAAATGGGGAACTCATTTCATGTCATTAAGGGCTGGGGGGCTGATTGGACCTTTTCATGATGCTCTGAAGGCTCTATTTTGTTGAAATGAAAATGTTGATGACTTTTCTAGTGTTTGCACCTGTATTCTCATAGTCCTTGTTTAGCACTTCTCCTCAAGCTCACCAGATGACACACCAGACACATGCTGACAAATTTTCAGATTTCCACCGTGCTCTCTGTTTTCCAGCTGAAAAACTCCAAAGTTTTTCACTTACAAACATAAAAAACTGAGTAAATGACGTACTTTAACACGACTTGAAGTGGAACAGAACTTCTAATATGGATGTCTACTATGTGCTGGTGGATAAATTCCTCTTCAGAAGTGGAAAGATGAGTCAGAAAAGTATTTCAGATATGTCTTCACAGGAACACTTTAGGTTCAGCATGAACTGTCAATATAAACTATTAATTTCCCTGCTACATTTATCCTACTCAGATGCTTCCAGGTAGATTGAATAATGTATTATCAACATCTGTTATTTTGAATGAACAGGAAATATGCAAGTGCAAAGAGCAAATATGTTAAGAAGGTTTTTTTAAGTACTTAAACACTTTTTAGTTTTGCGGCATAAGTCAAAGAACTTCTTTGAAGAATTTTGATTGGTGCTTAGAAAGTGAAGCCACACCCACCATGTGACTGATGGCCACTCCCACATCAGGTAGCACTGAAACTATTTGACATGGTTTAGGGCACCACTTTCTGCGTGGCTAAGAAAGCAGGCCTGAAGTTTTTTCTAATGACGGGAGAAATGAGGCTTCCAACCTGCAGTGGCTGAGATTACCGAGCGCTGTCAGTCACTGTCCGCTTTAACCTAATGGGGGCCGATGGAGTGACCAAGGCGAGGAGGTTAAACCAGCCAGAGACTGGCAGCACACCACAAAGCACCCAGAATGCATTTCTGCACTTTCTTATTGATCCTGCTTTATAAAAGGAAGCCTGTTCTCAATCTTGCCTGTTGCTTTCTGGGTGTGTAGAGTGTGACCGTGGGACACCTGTGGTAAAATGTGGGTGTGAATTCCATGTTTTCTTTCTGACGATGCAGCGCTGATCCCATTTCCAGTCGTGTCCCATGGGGCCGGAGCACGGATCTTTTAACAAGGATCATCCCCAAACTGATGCATTGCATCACATCTCTGCTTTAAGGGCCGATTACTCATTCACACTCCTCTGTGAAGCAGAATTACCTCCTCCTTTTCTGCTTTCTATTTTAAGATATCCTGTTTTATCATCCTCCCTGATGTATACATCGTTGCACGAGAACGCTGGTGGTAACTCAACATACTTGCCAGTTCATATGAAGAGGTGATAGATTGTTTATACCACACACCTTTTAACATGTTTTTGTGTCACACCGTATCTGTAGAAGCAGGAGAGGTAAATAAACTCAACCTCTCTCCTGAGACAAAGTCATCACCCACTTCGGTTTGACTTAATCTTCAACACAGTTCTCGTAAAATACACTCATTATCCAGACATTATATAACAAACCAACGTTTTTCACCCCCTGTCTATAGGTGACAGACTGTTATTTAAGCTATACAGTACATGCAACACAGTACTTCTGGCCCAGTTTGTAGAAAAGGTTCCCATGCCATTTGTAACTTCCCCTGAATGAGCACCAGGTGGCGCAGTGATTATTGAACCAGATTTGCCAATAAAAAACGCTCCGTCTTTCCTGTATGAATAAATGCAGAGCAGCTTCCGCAAAGAGAAAACAATATTGTTCCTGATTTGAGCAAAAATCACCAGGTGGATTTAAAAAGAGCAGGCAGTCGTATCGCACTTATCCATACGTCACCAAGGTGCGTTTGAAGTGCCGGTCGTTCCACTGTAAGAATAAGATCATTTTCTTTGTAGGGGACTATCTTTGCTTTCAGACACTGCGCTCCCATAATTACCATCCATTTGAAATTAAGAAAAGTGGATCATTTGTATTCTCCCCGGCTCTCGTGCCGCCAAGTGCCACATTCGAGGCAGAAATGTATGTTTACTCTCCTTTAAAGTGCTACCTGCTAATTGACCTTTGGCTGCGGCTGTTTCAATGCAAAGTCATCGCACCATCAGATCATCTGTGTAAACATCATTCCCCGCTGAAGCAGCACATGCAATTGTGTACTGTAAACTACAATAAACAGAATGATTGGGGGGGGGGCGGGGCAATCAGGGGACTATGGAAAACAGACAGACAAATCAGCAGATGGCCAGACGGGGGGATTGGGTGAATAAATCAATGAAAGCATGATTGATGAAAGTGCTCTGGGGATAGGGTTAGCTTGGAGAGGGGTAGATGACTGGGGGTAGGGGATTGGCCCGCCTCGGGGTGACCAACGGGAAGGAGAGTGCTCTCGGGGAGTCTACATGGAAGCATGGCCCCAGACTAAGAGCCACTTGGCCCTGATTTGGTCACTCTGGCAGATGATTACAGGGTCAAAATTAACACCAAGCACAGCATGATGACAAGCCTCTCACTGTTCTTCTACTGTGTAATTCAACACATTGTGGAGTGCGTGCCTTGTCTGTGGCAGGCGTTTGCTGGAGATTTTTCAGCATCTGAACATATCACTGTATTTGTTTGTATTGACGTACATTCATCAGAGAGGTTTAGCAGTTGGAAACACACGTAAGAATGTCGGGAATTTGCAATAATAGCAGTTCTGTTTCAGCATGTTCGAGGCTGGCAGCCAGCCCAAAAGAGTTTGGGAGGGAAATCAAGGCAGGAAAAAACTCAGGTTCTGCTAAACGATAAGAGATGTGGAGATCCTCTGAGGGGCCGATTCAGTGTGAAGGCAGCGATGTGGCAGCCGGAGGACGGCGCATCAGAGCCGCAGAAGGTTCGAAGAAGTGTGGTATATGCTGGTGGTGTAAGTGTGGTATATGCTGGTGGTGTAAGTGTCATATATGCTGGTGGTGTAAGTGTCATATATGCTGGTGGTGTAAGTGTGGTATATGCTGGTGGTGTAAGTGTCATATATGCTGGAGGTGTAACTGTGGTATATGCTGGTGGTTTAAGTGTGGTATATGCTGGTGGTGTAAGGGTCTTGTGCTCATGTGTGATGATCTTTATACTGTAAGTATAATTTTTCTTTTACCTAACTGGCCTGTAATTTTCTTTTTGAGTGTTTATTTCCTGCGATGGGTTGGCACCCCATTCTGGGCTGTTCCGTGCCTTGCACTTGCAACCTCTGGGATAGGCTTCAGACCGCCCCCCTCCCCTCCCCCTGACCATAAATAGAGCTGGCAGTTTCAGGAAATGGATGGCTGGATGGATGGATGGATGGATGGATGGATGGAGTTTTTATTTAAAGTCCAACAAATCTAAGACAGAGCTCAGGATAACATTTGGAGTTGGGTTATATATTGCCAGGTGATAGATGATTTACAGAACACAATCGTGCTGCTTATGTTTGGCACAAATGGAAATGAACAGGCCATACTGGGGTCAAGGTGGAGCTGTCCCAGTACCTCCCACATCCAGCCAATCAGGAGACGACCAGGCCGCTGGAGGATGTTTGTCGAGGGGCTGAAACGTGCTGCCCTCAGCCACATGCTGTCCCCTCACGGTTACATCTGTCTGCTCAGATCTCCTCCGCCATGCTTTGTGTTTCCTTTCTGGGTGTCCTATTAAAGGGGAGTAACACTCAGCTTGGCCTCTCCTGGGCCAAACCGAGCTGTCTATGAACATTATTAGCAGAGCGATTGTGGCACAGCGTCGCCGGCATGGGTACCCGCCGCGATTCCGCTGTCGCCACCATGGGTGCCCGCCGCGATTCCGCCGTCGCCGCCATGGGTACCCGCCGCGATTCCGCTGTCATCACTGCTTTTCATTTAGCCCAGGGTTGCGTGGTACCACTTTCATTAGAGTGCAGGAGGAAAGGAGAAGCCACAAATGGAAGCTTTGTTTTAATCACTTTGTCATCTGCATGCAGAACCCTGGACTTAAACCAAAGCTTGACCCACCAACCTAATTGAAAACAAACCAGCTGGCATGCAGAGTATCTGAACTTTTCTTTAAATATCAGCATCTCTCCTCTGCCGAAGGGCAGTGAGCTCCACCCCATGGGAAGCTATCATTAACTATGAGGCTGTAATTGGCTGTGAATGGAACAGGATTTAAAATTGAATCTCGTCTTAAGACAAAATATAATGAAATGAACTTAAAATTAGAGTATCACCGAATACAAAACATTCTTTACTCAGATCCAGCTGAAAATCTCACTCCGAATCCAATTAGGGTGCTGAGAAATTGGCAAGAAACACAGTTCCCTTTATGAGATCGTGCGAAGTGTGTTTTCATAAGGAGAACCTCAAATGTTGCTACTGGGTGATGAGGAGCAGATGAGGAGCATGCTGGCCTGGGAAAGTGCTCCCCCTGGTGGGGCAATGAAGCATTGCTGTGTCAGAGAGCAACAGCTGTGGTTGGAAAGGACAAGGATCAGAAGCCAGTCTAAAAGAAAGTGGTCAAAGTAAATGTAGTAGTGGTGGGGGGTGGGGGTGGGTCAGGCCAATGGAGGGTGGAATGGATAAACACGCAGCCTGAGAGCCATGGTTAAGCCTGATAATTTGGATTAGGCTGTCAGGCAGGCCCAGTCCCATCTGAGTCTTTTCAGATGCTCTACAATCAAAGGAAGCAAGTGACATGTTTTGAGAGCGGCTCTCGGAGAGCGGCGCGCTCTGATATTCGGAGGCAGAGCATGTGATGTTTTCATGTCTGGCTGCGCAGCCTCTCAACGGCTAATTTGATTTGGGAGATGAGGCTCATATGACCGGGGTCCCGGCCCTTTGAAAGCCCGCCGCTGCCTTTGAAGGCCCAGGATGGCACCGTGCCGCAGCCCATTGGAAGTGCGTCAGCATGCCAGCCTCGCGCCTCCCCTCACACCCCCTCACACCCCCGAAACAGCGTCCCGTTTGTCTGATCCGCGCAGTCAGAGCTTTGCAGGAAGTGCACTGCTGACTGCGTGTCACACGTTCGGCGTGTACGGTGGGACTTCCTCTTTCCTTTTTTGGGTTTTTCAGACTATGGGCCTCAGCAGTCATGTGATCCACCGACGTTGTGATGCGATTGCCCATCAGGCCTACTTTAACGCCCGATAGAGGCTGCTGTCTGCCAGTGCCAGTACAGTTTTAGAAAATGATCATTCACATTTAGTTATTTAGCAGACACTTTGTTCAAAGAGACATATAAGTAAGGATCAGAATACATTGTCAGCCAGAATCCCTGGAGGAGTTGGGGTTAAGGGTCTCGCTGAAGTGTATAAGGCTATCATATTGTCGCTTAGAGTTACCATGTTCTGCCGTCATGGTTACTGTGTCTACAGGCTGAAAGAGTGAAGGTGCCACTGAAAAATGAAGGGTAAACCTGATGTCACAAGAGTGCCATCGTTCATCTACATCTACTCACGTTTGTGACACGTCATGTTGGGGAGGCCATGTGACCCACTGTCGAACTCGATCCCTGCAGGTCGTTTACATTGGACCTCATGGATGAAATGTAGCTGCAGTCTACAGGAGTTTTCTGGAACCTTCTCCAATGCCTAACATGCAGCTCAACTCCCAAATTGTTATATGTGTTAAGCTCTGCAGGCCTTTAACAAAGCAGCACCTTCAAAACAGGGTGCAGGGCAGCTTCTCGGAGACCACTCGCTCTGGGGTCAGTTTTGAGATATCTTTCCATTTCGCAATCTGCAACCTTTTAAGTTTATCCGTTTAAAATTTACTTTGGTCTGATGTGTTTAAGGTTTTATAGGAGAAGAAAATACCTAGCTGACTTTTGGCGGACACCTGACACCTGGGTGGACACGCCCCTCAGACAGCCAGAGGCGGGGTCACGCTTTGTCCTGGGAAATATTCCATTCGGGTCTGGTTCGGTCCACCTCCGCAGATGGGGCCATCTCCATGGAAACGAGGCTGCCCCGCACAGCATATGCATACCAAACAAGAGCCCACTACCCTACTAGCACACCCCAATGCATCTGCGAAACCCCCCCCCCCCCACCCGTTTTACTTTTTCAAGATCCCTTTTGAAAACAGCGTAATTCGTTTATGTCAGTGCATCTATGCTCACAAAGCCAGCTATCATCCCTCACACTCTAAACACTGCTACAGAGATGCATTATAGTGGCCTAGATGCTAAACTTAACCCAAATACAATGCAAATAACAGAGACCACTCCACCATCCACAAAACATGTGAGCGTTTGAGAACTGCGTTTATCTCGCGGAAATGTTGAGCTGCAACAAGTTAGGTGCTAAACGGTTTAAAAAACACACACTTTGGCCGTGACATTTTCAGATTGAACTTCTCAGCCTCGGGGTCAGCAGCTAAAAAGGGCAGACGGGGCTGCAGCTGGCTGCATCGCAGCTAAAGTGTCAAATGCTGAGGGTTCGAATGCCAGCCACGCGGGGCTTACTCAGAATGTCACATGTGTAGCGTGCTTTAAAATGCCAATAGAACATTCAAGGAACTGCGGGAGGCACTGTATCATTATTCTAAATGATAATATGATGAATACACTTACACTTCAAACCTTTATGATTGTGTGTGTGGGTTATATATGTGTATTACAATGTGATAAAAACCTGTTATTTTGACACTGTTGGGACCATTTTTTCAGTCCCCAGAAGGGGAAACTCAGTTTCATAAAAAAATCTGTGACTGCAATAAAAAAAAACAAAAAAAAAAAATAAAAATGCTTTGTTTCGTTACTTATGGTTAAGGTTAGGACTGGGTAGGGGTTAAGGTTGTCATTGTTCGGATTAGAGTTTTCCCCATAGGAATGAATGGAGTCCCGACAAAGATACAATTACAAACTTCTGTGTGTGTGTGTGTGTGTGTGTGTGCCCTGCTTTGAGCTGGCATCCCATAGAAGACGTCCCCAGCCTTGTGCCCTTTGCTGCCTGGGATAGACTCCAGGCTCATGGTGACGCTGACCAGAATAAGTAGTTCGAAGATGGATGGATATTTGGACTGCCCCTCCTCCACCCACTCTGAATCTAGACCGCTCCTTATCTGTCTCAGTCATTGCATGGGAAAGTCCAAGAAAAGTCATTTGGAAGAGTCCGTAGGGTCTACTGCCTTAAAATGCAATTCTGCTGCACGGCAACATCTGCCGCATTTGCGACAGGGAGTCACAGCATGGTGGATTGTCTGAATGCAGATAAAAATACAATATCCACAATCATTCCCAGGGCATGAGGTGTAGATCTGAATTTTGTAATGACTCATGGGGACAAGGTATGAATTATGGCAGACAGTTTTCAATCACACACATTTGCTTAGTGTAGCCAGTAAGGATATTACTTCCCGGACCCAATTCTGAATACAAAATGCAAATAATTTCAGTTACGTTTCAGTTGGCTTTGTGCAATAGCATGCTCATTTCCCCTGGTGGGAGATGAGTGTATTTTAAGACAAACTGCTTTATACAGCCTGCCATTCCCAAAATATAAAGGAAAAAAAGTGAAATGAAAGAATGTGGTGGCAGTTTCAGGATGTTGCCGGTTGTTATTGAAGCAGCTTTACCTGTTTCTGCCTTTGCTGTGTGAATGAGGTTAAAGCTTAAAGCCGCTGTTGTTGAGGGTGTTACGCCTCCCCTCATCCCTCCGTTTCCTTTAACCAAATGAGCAGAAAAAGCCGTGTCAGGATGTGGCCAGCCATGCCTCGGGGTGTCAGACGTGATGCATTGCCCGTCCGCTCACTAAACAAACAAAGTCTAAAAGTAACAAATTAGCCCCTTGCCTGTGAAGGGCCGGTGCGGGTTGAGTTCGGGGCCGTCGAGACATAGGGAAGGACATCGGACGTGGAGGAGGAAAACAAGTGGGAATGACCCTCCCTGGAAAGTCACACGTGGCGGAGGAGACCAGATTCATCTCAGTCTGACGGTGGGGGGGTTTCTCAGCTCAGGGCACGCTGCAGCTGATCAGGCTGCGTTACCGAGTTCATCATAAGCTGTCCCTTCGCCAGACCTCCTACAGAGTTTGAGGTGCTTCACTCGGTCATTGGGTTGTGGCCCTTGAAGACTACCCGGAGGACAGGGGGTGGCGGCCATCGTTAATGATATCAGAGGGGTGGACTGGAGCGATTGGAGGGAAAAGTGACTGAGAGGAGGAAAAGGACAGTGGCCTGTCTGTTCTGTGAGAAGAGAGTGAAATAAGAACATTCACAGGGGCCCTAAAAAAATAGGAATGTAATTGGATTGGTCTGTGTTGGGGGCCTCAATATGTTACGCTTTCATGGGGCCCAAAATCAGTAGCAGCCGCCCTGCCTTTAATGCTTGGTCATGTGACACGGAGAAGGTCACAGACAATATCATTTACTGAGTAGCGTCTCTTTGAAAGTCTGAGCTCGAGGGAAAAGTCGTCAAGGCGTGCAGACAGATTTTACGGCGAGCGCGGAGAGGGGGGTCGTCCGCGGACACAGGCAAGTTTAGTGATACTTTGATTCTAAAATTTTTAGCGAGAAATGGAATGTGACACGGATCTCTAGCTGCATGCCAGAGACCGATGTAGAGGATCATAGCCAAAGAGATAGCAAGCATAGCTAACAGAGCTAGTATTTTGTCCTTAGTGTCACGGAAACGTTCAACTGTTCACTCTGCTGCCATCAGGCAAGCAGTACTACAGCATGAGGTCAAGCAGCGGACTTCAGAATGGTTTCATCCACCAGACTGTCAGAATGCAGAAAACTCTGTTCAATGAACCCATTCTGTCATCTATATACCGGGAAGCCATTAACGAGGGGAAAATGAGGACGATTCAAAGGCCCCTGAGTGACAGGGGCCCTAAAAAAATCTGGAACATAATTGGATTGTACAGGGTTGGGGGCCTGATGTGACATGCTTTCACGGGGCCCAAAATCTCTGGCAGCCCCCCTGTCCTTATCCACCACCATCCACATCCATACTTATAGTCACACAGTCATTCATTGTATGTATTTGGTCTAATTCCACACGATTTCATTACAGTGCTTTTTATTACCATTTTTGTGTATTTCCTATTTGCACTATTCTTGTTTTTGCTCCACACTGCTGTTGTGTTACTCTGCACACAAGCTTTTCACCCACCTGGACTTCCCAAGTGTCAAGTGATGCCACAAATAAAGTGATTTGATTCGAAACATCTGTGACAAAGTCCGCTAACCCACCCAGGGAACCTCCAGCTGGCTGAGTGACTCCGGGGGAGGCGAGCTGCACATTCACACTCACAGCTTCTTTATTCCCAACCCCAGTAAACCCCATGTACTGGATCCACTTCATAATGCCAACTGTATAGTATAAATGTACAGTATAGCATTGTTTTTTCTCATTACAAATAGCATTGCATAATATTGTACATAATTGCATTTATCTGCTCTAAACTGTTAACATTCTCTTTTAAGTACCTTTTTATACAATTTCATGCATTTTTAACCACTTTCCTTTCCTGTAATTGTTTTTTATTTTATATCTGCATACCTGCTGCTGAGCCCCCCCGCAAGAGGATCGATAAAGTCTAAGTCTAAACACACCCTAACCCTGACGTCTGATCTCTGTGTTACATGGTTATTATAAAACTAATGATGCATATTGGTGCACATTCACTCTGGAAAAGAAAAACTTCTCAATGTAAATACAGTGCTTTCTTTTTTTCTGTGGAATTACACTAACCTTTAAACATATTTAAAGTCAGCCTGCTAAACAGAGTCATTATCTGGTTTGGCGGGAAATCCTCCAGTGATTGTAAATGTCACACTGGTATATTTCCTCTCACTGTTCAGATTTCACAAATACTCCATGACCCCTGCGAATGAATGGAGGATTTTTACAAAATCAGTGGCCTGACAACGAAAAACAGCCAAATTTACACAGCTGTACCCGCAGACCAGAACTGCACCTCCATGACCCCCGAGCCGAGCCCACTGGCTTGGACGGTGAGGTAGAACCAGGGCTTTCATTTCAACAAGGGGCTCTACGGTTCCTCTCAGCCAATCAAAGCATGACTTCAAACGGCAAGGAAATGCCAAAGACTGGCCATGCCAAGAAAAGTGCCAGTGGCACAGGGCAGGAATCCTTAGAAGGAATCCAGGGGATTGGACCGTGTGAACGTGTCGCCCTTTAAAACACGGCCAAAGATCTGTGAAGCTAAACTGTGTTTTCCCAGCATGCCCTGTGACCATGTAGCTATGAAGCTCCTGCCTCGTAGAACAAAGGAGACCAAGCTGGAGACCCAAGTAAAAAAAAAAAAATAATAATAATAAATCCTTTTAGTTTTTCATATTCTCTGGACAATAATGCCCAATAAATTAAAGCGAAGTGGTCCCACTTAAAACTCAGTGAGAGATCAAAGTGGCATCCAGGCAGGCTTTGCCCACCTTGCCGTGATTTGGGACGAAAGCTAACGTCCAGGACAGAAGTGGGTCGACCAGGGTTAGCGAGGGCTATGAATCTGAACGTTCATATTTATTCACTCGGAAAAAGCCTTTATCCAGGGAAACTTGCATAATTCATCCACTTGACATCCATTTGCTTTCCATGCACAACACATTCAGAAGTTACAAATTTAAACATTTATACAGCTAGATAGTTCTGCTGAAGTGATTCATTTGAAGTACCTTGCTTAAAAGTGGAATGCCTCACAGGGCATGTGCTTGAAAGTTTTGGGCAGCTGAATTCCTACAGAGTGCTACCTAGCAAGTGCAAAATCCAGCCCTCAGCTCCCCTGACCCCCCCAGGGAGCAGAAATCGATTATCATCCAACCCCAATGACCGACTCACATCACAGACATTATCCTTTGCCAGTAATTTGTGTTTTTGGGATTCGGAGCTGTGTGTACAGGTATCTCATCATCATAGCACATAGCAAGCTGGGTAGCTGTAAGTAACCAGGTCACAGGCTTCTTCTTCTGCTTCACCACAACTCAGAGATTATCTGTTTAGCTGGCCGGATTCTTTCTGGAATCACGGTTTTTGAAACAAATCGCCCTAGAGATGATGTCAGATTACTCGACCGTCGTGGTTGTTGGACAAAACTGTCTCCTTTGGGCTTTTATGTCAGTAGACTGATGCAGCGATGAAAGACAATCTGATGCGAGGGCACACGTTGCCTACTGCCCGGTCATACCCTGAAGTTTCAAATGTGTCCCTGATGAATCTGGGAGGTGCTAAAGTCTGTGGAAAAGTCGGCAGCTCAGAATTGGCCTCAGCAGTGAGGACCCCAGTCCTTCCCGATTTCCGTCCTTCGATTTCTGTGTCCCTTCAACTGAGGCTGGGATTCTTGTCCCATAGGCTTCATCTGACAAAAGCGCAGCACTGGTGGATTCCTGAAGAACGCACGCAGTGAAGATCTTCAGGATCATCTTAGAAACCAGCTCCTCTCTGTCACGAACCCCGTCCGGATGCTGAGATAGCGCTTTATTAACTGTCAGTCTCCTGGAGCTCGTTTGAGTGTCTCTGTCAGTCAGCTAGCCATGAGCAAATGCTGGGGAAAGCTCTTTATTTACATTAAGACATTTATACACAATTTAAACAGGTGAAAATGCAAATAAGCTATAACCACAAATGCACATGAAAGACATATCATTTATGATGATCTACACACACAAAAACTGGATTTCTACATAAATGACTCACAGTCTTAGAGGCATAGATAAAGACCAACCCACATACTGCCTTATAGTTCATACCCATCCAGCAAGGATGAGTATGAAATATGAGATAAGAAGCTCTCACATTTCATTGACAATTAAAGAGGTTAATCACTAACGTTGATTAGTGAAAAGTTGACAGGGGTCAGTCTGATGCTCAGTGTAATAGGTGGTTTAGACAGTTTAAACTGGAAAACACTATTTTTAATGCAGATTTTTTTCTGAATAGAGGTTCAATGCTAAGTAAATAAGTTCTAATAAAGATACAACTTACATTTTACTTCATGGAATTGCAGGAATCGAAAAAGTAATGAGATTCTTTTATGGGTGTGCATGTTTAATGCGCTGACATTTCATGTAATTAGACTCTGCACAGCGCCTTAAATGTCACAGACCCGGGGCATTTAGCTGGCAAAAAAAACAAAGGTTTGTCTCAGAGAAACGGCGATGGCAGCTTGAGGGGTCAGCGGGTGAGTCTGTGAGCGCGGGCCCCAGCCGAGCGACAAAGCCAGCTGGAGTATTTTTAACTGGAGCTGTTGCTCTCAGAGTGTGTGGCATTTGGCAGCTCAATAACCCCCCCCCCCCAGCCCCTCCCCCCTCCGAAATGCTCTCAATAGGCGGAGAAGGATGAAACCTCCTGCTTCTTATGGTGATGGGGATTTAAATGAAAGCGGCTCCACTTACCAGGAGCGGCTCCTTGGTGTGGAGGACCCAGGGGTGATTCTAGAATTTTTTTTAAGTGGGGGGGCATAAGAAGTGTCGATTTTATCATTGGCTAATGATATGTTTTGAAATGCTGAGTGACAAGGAATGAAGCAGTCCGGGAGCCAATCAGATTTCAGCTGGGGCCGGTGCTCCTGTGGCCCCACCCCATTAAAGGCCCCTGGGAGGGCCAGCTCACGTTCCCCCTGACATCAATTGCTGGGACACGCTACCTTTACAGAGGTCAGTTGGCTCCGCCCCTCAGAAACACCCTCGGCTTATATAAACAATTGATGGGGAAAATGTAAGGTGTGCAGCCTGCTCAGGAAATAAATGGCCCACAAATAAATAATGCAATGTGACAGAAAGGAAAAACAAGCGGCTAAAATGACGTGGCACGGCTGCATTTCCGCCGGTCGTGCCCCGCTCGGCCCGCATCGGAGACGCCGGGGAGGTGGGCCCCGCTGGCCGCCTCCTCCAGGGCCCCGACCTCGTCCCCGCACTTGCCGTAGGCCCCCTCGGGCTCTACGTGACGCCGCGCCAAAGGTAAAGCAAACAGCAGAAAGGTCAGGCTGGAGTTATTGACGGTGACATTTGAGCTGTGAGAGCGCTCTATTGTACTCGATATCGCCGGGCGGAGGCAGGCCAGGCCCCGAGCAGGCCGGACAATAGAAGCCCCCCCCTCCAGCTAGAGGAGGAAGGGCCACCTGGCGATACAGAGACAGAAAAGCTGGCTGCACACCTTTCGGGCTGGAGGAGAGGGAACAGCACCTCCCTGGGATATGCGCTGCATCTTTTTTTAGATAAATACGGCCGGTTAATAAATGCATAGCAGCCCGCAAGAAATGGATGGCTTAGTAAATGCACATTACCTTTAATAATTCCCATTACACTCAGGCTATAAATTTTACGATTTTAAGTCAAATGTTAAAGAACACGTGGAATTATAAGCTGCTATGCTAATCGATCATCCCAAAACTTTTTACTCTTATGATCCTTATGGACATTGGTGCCTTACATAGCTACGCCATTACAGGAAGCGGGTGTCTGGCCCCCAGCGCAGAAGCCCAAACGTGCAGAGCAAAGCCACCCCCCACCCCCCATCAGGGAGGGTCCATTTCTGCGACACAGCGGGAGACAGACAGCCACGGACAGTGATGGACAGCAGGTGTGAGTTACTGATTAACCAAAGCCAAGCAACAGGAGATGCATCATCGACCTGCAGGAAATCCAATAAATGAGCAACTGAGGCTGAGCTATCTGCCCTTGGCCGGACCTCCTGACATCTCCCAGCAGAGAAAATAAAGAAATATTTCTCAGGAGTCTCGGCACGGGGGCGGGGCGAGCGAGACGGGACGTCACCCTGTGACACATTTACATGTGCAAGTCATTAACGATGACGTCTGTTGACACTGAGACTGATTAATGGGACGTGGAATCCGCGGCACATCTAACACGCGCGAAAGTGACGCCCTCGTACGAACGACAGCAGACGCGTGTGATTCCCAGTACGAATTGTGTGTCTGGGAGCGTCAGGCATCCATGTGCGTGGGGGTGGATCGGGATACGATCTGAACGCTGCCAGGGCACGATTAGACTGCTGTCTCCACAAAGGAAGCCCACGACCACAAAGGCGCACATAGACATTGGTAAAGGAATACCTTAAGCCATTTTCTTGGATAGATAGGATCAGTAAACACAGACGGAGACATGAGTACAGACAGAGAATCACACACTGACAGAGCGAATGACACACAGGCGACCACGGACTCTGCATTATGGGATATACGCAGACGAGACTGAGGAGACCCACGTCGGCCGAACCTGACCAGAATAAAACACGGCCAAGGTTATAACCGACGCAAATGAAGTCAAGGGTGGGGGGGGGATGGGGTATATCTTTGCAGAACCCCCCCAAAGTCACCCTAAGTCATTTGTCACGTTGTTCAAAATCCCTCAGTATCGTGACTAAATTTGGCACAATAGTTTGTTTAATCCCTCTGCCGTTTCAAGAAAGACTCTCCATTATTACTTCTATTAGCATGACAGATTAGAATGGGGGCTTTATTTACAAAGCGCGTATCCATCCCTCACATAAAACCTTCAGAAAGAGGCCGGTGTCCTATTTACAAGCTATTTAAACGTGCCATCGTTGAAGGAACACCTAATCAATTCACCCTACGACCGATTTCATTACAAGCAGAAGAGCGGAGCCCTGCCACTAGCGGAACAGTGGAAGGCACATTTCTCTGGACCCAAGTGAAAATCGCAGGGGCCATTTTTGTTCTTTAACTGCCCCCTAAGAGAAGACAGTGGATTAGATGGGGCCCGTGCTTCTCACCAGTATCTTATTGGTATTTTTAGCAAATGACCAGTAGTAAAGAGGCCATATTGAGTGGCTTTAAGTGTGTGTTATATAACTGGCTTGTAATCACTACAATGGATATCTGCAGGAGTTATTGCTGCAATAAAACTACCTTGAGCCAACGGCCATGGGTGTAAGTGAACACAACTGAACTGGGAACAAGATGGGGGAGAAATTGCCTCAATAAGTTAAAAAAGGGAAAAATAAAAGCAGGCTTCTCCCTCTCCCTCCCTGCTTTTCCCTTTTTTCTCCTCGACATCCCTAACTGCAAAAAGGATGAGTGTCTGGCTAAATTGTTCTACTGAGATTTAATAACTGCAGAAAATGGGAGTCAAAGCAGCATCATAGGATGATATATAATCTCGCAGATTCAAAGGCTTGGGCCCAGGGCGAGGCACACAGTGCTGGTCTGTCTTTGTTGAGGGGTGAGGGGATCTGGTTTTATGGCAAAGATAAATCAGAAGACACCCGCTACCGGTTAGCCTCTTCTGTGCCTGCGGTCCGCGTAGTATTGACCCTCCCCTTTCGCTCGGAGAATGGATCCATTAGCGCTAAAGGAACATTAGCAATATAAGGCTAACCCAGCATGGGTGTGATCTATGATCCCTCCGCTGCCCCTCTAGCACTCAAGGTGAGGGGGGGCGAGGGTTGTCCTAGGCCATGCTATTAGAGCAGCGGAACAGGACTCCTCTGCTAATGGGTCTCCCTCACGTCATCTCCCGTTGGGAGGCAGATTCCTCACACGCTGGCTAATGGAAGCTCATCGTCTTAAGTAGGATGCGAGGTGGAGCTCTCACACGCGCCGTAGAAGGTCCCGCTAATGGAAACTCATCGTCTTAAGTAGTTTGTTCTCTGGTGCTCCATCTGCATTGCCGGACAGTAATTGCTCAGAGCGTCAGTGCGTGGCTGGGCTCTCGGAGAAGGAAATCAAGATGGATGCTCAGATGCGGCCATTTGCGTGGTCGACCCATCCATACTGCTAACAGCAGGGTGCTTTCCGGCGATCGCATTAGCGCGCTAAGCGCTCTGGGGAGCCTCGACACTAAAAGTAACTCACTGAGCGGTGCGTAAGGGCAGGTCACGAGTCACTACCCTGGCAATCAACGCCGAGGAACTTCTCGCACCTCGAGTGATCGAAGACGGAGCCCCAGGAGACTGAGCAAACAAATCGAAAGACTGGTTCAGCCATGTGGGTTTTCGGTGTCGCATCAGGGTTCAATGTAACATAGAGGAATGATGCTAATGAAAGGTGCTGCGTAATATAATCCCAGCTGAGCTGCAGACACCATGTTCTGCTGGCCTTGCTGATATCGACAGGCTGAGAGAACAGGTACAATATGTTTAGCTTAGGCCCAAAGGAAATGCTCTTGGGTTCGGTGGTAAATAAAGACATAAAACTGGTGAACCAAATTCATGATCAGAAAAGCCGTAATGTCACACAAAGAGTGTTGCCAGGGGACATTAAAAATTATGTCTAGAAAAAAAAAACATCTATGTTTTCCTGCTGCTCTGGTCTTTATAACTTTACAGTAAATATTACTGCACAGAGTCTAAAAGGTGTGTCTTTCAGTATGAAACAAATATTTTTGTACTGCTTGATTTTTTTTTTTTCAATCTGCAATTTTTTTTTCTCACCGACTCTCATTTTCTGTGATAATGTCCTAGAAACTTGGACAAAAAAATAAAGTATTAAATTTAGTGAGGGGACCTGTTTGGTCTTTCATCTTTGCTAAAAAATGTACTCCGCCCTATTGACTGTATCTTTCAAAGGCTGTTTTTTTCTTGGGAAATAAAGCAATTACTCGAGACTATGAAAGATGGAAAAAAATCACATGGAAACAATTACATCAATCAGGGAAGATGTTTTATATATGTCATAGCTATTTTCTCAAATGCTATATTATGAATGTCATTTCCATGCAAGTCACATATATTAACATTTTACCTTCAAAATAAATAATTTATCATAGCTTCGAAGGATAATGTTTCATATATATTTCATGGGAGTCATACAGGAGACACATCCAGGTTGTTCTTTTCACTAAGCAAATCTCTGTCTTCATAGGTCAAATCAGTCTGCAGTTCTGACCACAATTTGAAGTGGTGCTTCGAAAACAAATATGAAACAAAACAGTTATCTCTGTACTCCATCATTGTTTGCTTTTTGATTTTCTTTTGTTTTTTATGCAGAACTGATTAGGTTTTTTTTCTCTTTGGAAATGTACCGGGGGCCATCAGATGCTCCTCTTTTGATGTCTAATTTAAGAAATCCGCTACGAGTCCACAAACCCCACAGTCTTCCGGATTCTTCCACCTTGCTGGAGCTACATGGGGAGTGACATCAACAAGGGTTTACCACAGATACAAGCCAGTCAGTATGTATGGCTTTAAGGCTCATAGATGGACTAAGGACAGGTCCAAATATAAAAAGCTAAAAAATAGTCAGTCTGTTCCCTGGTTATGAAGGTCACGCCAGCCCTTATCAGACAAGCAGCTGTTTCTGTATTTACCAAAGACGATACAAAGTCACGGCGCTCACTGATTGCTGGCTATGTCAAAGCTCTCAGCCAAACCGTTTATTCAAACGAATCTCGGATTTCAGACATGCAGCTGTAATGGGAGGTACAGAGCTATACAGGACTTAAGCAGGGTTTAAACTGACCTCTAGATCAATGCCGCAATGTAGAACCAAGCTCCCTGTGTCAGGTGACAACTTTACACTGAGTTTAATATTACTCAGTAGTCCTCTCGCAGCACAAAGGCATGCAGTTAATTAAACTGGTCTCTCTGAACTGCCCTTAGTGTGTTCATATGCGTATGCCCTGTGATGGACTGACATCCCATCCATGGTGTACTCCATTCATCCATCCATCCATCCATCCATCCATCCATCCATCCATCCATCCATCCTCCAACTTCTTATTCCCCTCAACTAGATAAGAAGTTGGAGGATAGATTGATGAATAGATGGATGGATGGATGGTTTGTTTAACTATTAAGAACAAGGGAAGAGTACATCCAATGTCTGAGTATAAATTACTGTATGCCTAATAAATACACTGAACAAAAATATAAACGCAACACTCTTGTTTTTGCTCCCATTTTTCATGAGCTGAACTCAAACATCGGAA
>JAODJU010000035.1:17517927-17566427 GCA_026776725.1 Gnathonemus echidnorhynchus | reverse complement strand
TAACACAGATTTAGACAGATTTGTGAACAATATTTGAGAGAAATGGGTATTTTGTGTATGTAGAAAAATTTTCCGATCTTTGAGTTCAGCTCATGCAAAATGGAAGCAAAATCGAAAATGTTGCGTTTATATTTTTGTTCAGTGTATTTTCATGATCATACCCCTAATATCAATTATGTCTGAGAGAAGGCTTTCACCAGAGTTTAAAAGATAACTTGACAAAGTTGAAAGAGATGAAGCTTAATGATCCATTACCAGGCAGGATAGGGCTTCCTGGAGGCAAAAACATTACTGTTATGGAATTTAGCTTAATGGTTGGTATCCATGGAATTTATTTTATTTTAACAGTGTAATTGTGTCGTTTAATTTCCTTTTAATCACACATTTTCTCTGTGGGGCCACTTACCACTGACAGATAAATCTCTTGCTGCAAGCAAATTTTTCTACCCTGGAAGCAGGCTTGGCGTGCTCTAACACTGCTAACTCTGTGAATCACTGTCACTTCGATTTAGAATAAATAAGCAACTTTCAGAGTAAGTAAGTAAATTGTAAGGAAGCATTATGTAGAAATAAACAGCCCCACCAAACACAAACCACAATAAAAGAACAAGCCTCTTAATCCAAGAAGCACATTTGTGTAACAAACTTGGCCAGCAGCACAGTGACACCCAGAATGCACCAGCTGACCTTGTGCATCTCATCATCCAATCAGGATGCAGCCGGGATGACTGAGTCACCTGCACTCACAGAGCACGTGATCATTCACCTAATCCCAGGCCACTGCTCACTCTTGTGAATGTGTGTGTGTCTGTTTTTGTATGTGTGTGTGCATAGAGGGTGTGAGTGTGTGTTTATACAACGCTATTATGCCTGGTGCAGTATTAATATTAAACATCATCTTAAACTGCATGTCCATCTTTGCCCATAATACAAAGTTGTTATGAATAACTACACCAGGGAATCGAACAAAAGATGACGCATAGTGCTGAAAATGACTGATTGTCTTCAGGTGAGTGAGTCGTCTGTCTGACGACACTGAGCCTTTCCATATAATGAGCATAGAGACATCCCAAATGCTATATCCTCTCCTGATATCCCATCAAACCAGTTAACATGTTCTTTTAATACACAATTAAGTCACACTCGGTGTACAGGAAAAAAACACTGCATTCAATAGCTGCTTTTCATTTATTCCCTTACACAACCCCCACCCCCCACCCCCCGATATACCTCCTTTAATGTAAATAACATGTAAAATGAAAATTCTGTACCAGCTACCAACATCCTCACTCCTTCGCCATGATCGCTAACGTGGTGGAGTACGGTCACGATGCTTCTCTTCAGACACTCGCAGGTCGTTACGAAGCTGCTCCCTAATCACGAATTCACTGAGGGACTCCTCAAATTTAGTAGACCTTCGCATGCTAAGCATACTCGATTTCTCAGAGAAATACGTACGATTATAACCTCAAAGAAAGGGGAGAGATATATCACCTCTGATGTTCAGTCTTGGAAGGCAATTTTATTTTTATATCCTGGTTCATTAGGTCACCTGGATTATGGGCTACCAGAAGCCGAACAGAAGGAACTTCATTTTATTCATACTGTTAGCCACAGTGCTAATCTGGTAACATAAACAATGATCTATTTCTTCAATGTATGGGATCTAAGAGAATTGGAAATATGTATTTAGCTTCTCATACTCGCCAGGGAGCTGCATTTACAGTCCAGAGCAGGATCTTCATTTGGAAAATTTGCTTGAAACATACTGTAAATGATGAATTCCATCGGTATGACAATGTATGCTAGTTAAATAAGCAAGCAAGCTTCTGCATCTTGAATTGAAGGCTGCAAGCTGTTTAGTTTTGAAACCATTTCTTCTCTGGGACAGTGGCAGGTATTTTGAAGGCAGCATTAGGTGGCGGTAGAGGAGTCTTCAATCTGTAACTCTGTTGTCACAGCCCGTCACCTTTATCTGCCACAATCAATAAGCTCATCTTCATCTTCAACTTCAATTTTCTGACTTCTGGGCTTTTTCATCTGAACCAGGAGCTCATTCCTTTGATATCTCATCCAGAGTTCAAAGGTGCCCTGTGCCCTGAACTTCAAATCAGAAATCAGGCTGCAAATAGCATCAACAACATCATTGGTCTCAGTATTGCGAATTCCGGCAATAAATGTTTCATACTTTTGTTCTCTTATGGATGCCTTAGCAGGGCTGTTTCTTTGTTGTTATGGTCTTCATGATGATTTCTAAGATACTGATGTTTACATCGCAGCATTTCACAAAGTACCCTTGTTGTTCCTGTTAATTGTGTCATGCTCAGGGTCCCTGGTTGGCCTTTTCAAGCCGTAAACGTACTGCATGATGCCTGCTATTTGGTGGCGTTGAAAATGAAACTTGGGACTGAGTACTGGTGTCCCCTGCCCCCCCATCATACAAAATACACATTTGTCTCTTGCGCCATTGGCCAATCTCCAGCACCATGTTGATTCAAGTCCAAACCCAGCTGTTCCCACATTTATAAAGTTCCAGAAACTTCTGCGTGTCAAGAAGGCAGCAAACTGCCAATCCCCACTCATTTTGGTGGAAATGGAGAAGGTGAGAAATGTACTATAATTCTGAAATTTCAGTGCAAACAGACACCCACTGCACTGTTACGCAAACTGTTGAAATAGCTAAGAATTTAGGATTCAAAAGAAGACAGAAATTTAGCAGATGAATGTACGTTTTATTAAAATATGCACATTCAAACAAACCAAGGTGAAGCCAGAATGAAATATAAACACAGTGTATTTGGACTCTTTAGGCTCTGGAAAGTGTAACTGGAACTTTTTTTTAAGTCTAAGAATAATATTCAAAAAAGAAAAAGGTTCTCATATTTTAAAGGCATTTATTTATTCACAGAATATGACAGCTTAGACGGGTGCGGCCCTTTTTCCCAGTACAGTGCTGTCTGGCAGGAGTCCCCCCCCCGACCCCCGACGCCGGTAGCAGAGAAACATGGCCACATTAGCATGGTTGGCTGTCAGGCAGAGTGTCGATTTCCTCTCTGTAGGGGATGTCCTCCAGTAATTCCCGTCAGCGCTGAGGTCCACTAAGTAAATTCTGAGTCTTTTAGACGCCATTACCTGGCACAATCCTTGAGCTGCTTTTTGTGTCATTTTGAATGCCGGCGGGGAGACTCCTGCCTCACGGACGCTGCACACATACGGGTTTTCCTGCAGCTAAGATCGTCATCTTTGGTCGAATCATAGTTTTTAATCACGGGTGAGCTGTTTTTTCTGTGTCTCGTTCTCTGGGATGGCAGTCAGCTCACAGGAAGACCGTTTCTGGACAGAGGACTTCAGGGTACGACAGCTGTTCCTTGATCACCCTGATAAACACGGATGACACGGGTGAACGTGGGTGAGGTCGGCCACCTGGCAGGAGGTGTGACCGACATCAGCTGCTGCTGCTGGATTTTAAAACTTCACCAGCTCACACCCAACCCCCCCCCCCCCCCCCCGCGAGTCTTTGACCGTAATTCAAAATCTGGTACCTGAAATTGTTTGGTGACCTTTTGCAGCCTAATAAAGGGTGAACGTGCAAAGTAAAGTAAAGATATTCTGTACAAAATTAATTACGCACAATTCACAGGCCTGAGTACTTCCTGGTATCAGGGTCACATGATCAATGGTAGGGACTAAACAGGTGTGAAAAATGAAAACAGACACACAATCAATTTAATCAGACTGCTGACTGAGGGAAAAGAGACTAGTAAAAAATAAATGAAAGTGCTCCACTTCAGTGCTCAAGGACCTGCATGGGAGCATTACGGCACAGCCCGGACCCCCAGCCCGGACCCCCACCTCTCCTACACTGTGTGCCAAAGGGGGGACCACAGGGACACGGCATAGGTAGTCAGACCAGGGCCGCTTCTCTGAGGGCAGGCGCTTGGAGATCACAGTCCCGGGCCAGTGAGTCGCATCAGCATCGAAACACTCAGCAGTAACATCAATCACGCTCAAGAAGACGTGACGGCTCAATCTGCAAACATCACGTATCATTAAAAATGAGCAAAACAGAGAGCCCTCACTCTGATTTCAGCCTATCAAACAGCTAATCTCTGTAATTACCCGGTCTAATTGAAAATTGAACCCTAATTTTATACATAATTCTAAAAATGGAGGGAAGCGAATGCAGAGGATGCAGTGAGAGCAGGTTGGTGGCCTACCAGCCAAAGAAGAATTAGACGTACATGACGTGCTTTACATTAAACCTCTACAGCGAATCACAGGCTGTTAGAAGTAGAACAGCCTAGGAAGGAAATGACAGCACCTAACCTGAGGTTTTTATTTTTCTGTTCCAGAGATGCTTCTATTTTTGCTGTTCTTAAACACATTAATATTTTATTAAAAGCATAAATATGTTTCTTGTTAATGCTTGTACCTCCCTGATAGTACTCAAATTCAGAATGTTTGTCCTTTTTTTAAAAGATTGACAGGGAGTCAACAGATAAGAGTGGTGATCATCTCTGTGGAAAAAGGATTAAATTCTGCTGGGACTGAAACACTAGCCCGGCCTACGACTCAAGGTGAAACATCATACTGTAAATATAACGGTAAAACACCAATACGAGAAGCACATTAGCTATCAACTCTTTCACTTTGTATTCATTCAGTGCAGGAATAATAATTTAAATATAGCATTTCATAGACCCCAAAACAGGTTCTGCTGTATTCTCTTAAGTTCCAGAGTCACAGAGCGTATGTAACCTGAGACTCGTAGTGATCCACTGGCTTGGTTTTACATCCTGGTGGGGTTAGAGCTTCCTCTCAGAGTAGATCATGAAACCTTTGCAACCTTTGAAATATAATATAAAGTATTGTTCTTTATTAAATTATTATAAACCGAAGCAGCCAATAATCGATACGATTTGTTTATTTGAATGCCGCGTTTCAGTACGGCAGGTAATAGATATGAGTGTTTCTATGTTTAACCCCCTTGAAAAGGAGACACTGAAAAGTACTGTAGAAACTTCCAGAAATTGTAGATCACAACAACAGGTAATGCAAAAAAGCGGCGTTTCGGACCTAGTATTTTGTGCTGGTTTGGGGGGTGGGGGGTGTACTTCCCAGTATTTAATTTGGATTCAGTCATCCACCGTAACCCTAACCCTAATACATAGACATTTGCGCCGCCGCCCCCCCCCCCCCCAACTTGTTCTGGTTATTTCCAGGTGTACATGATGATTTTAATCATGGCTGATTCACACCTAAACACCTGATTTTTGTCTCCAAGGCTCAATGAAACACATACAGCTGCTCGTCTTATGGCCGAGTCTCCGCCTGGAACGGCGAGACACCCACACCTGCCGTCATTGGACTCGTACTCTTTACATTCTCTGGCTGCACTGCTGCTGAGCTGATGCCACGCCAGTTAGACTAGAGGAAGATGATTTAACAAAAGAAAAAACAGGAAATCGCCTTCAGATCCTGAAAACACAAACTCGTGTATCGGCCTTAAATTATCAGAATTGCTTCTGTTCCTCTCTTTTCTTCTTTGCCTGTGTGAAACCATGTTAAACCACATTGCTCCGGAAGGCCTTGTGATCTGACTCAATAGTCAGGGGCTATGGATTATTAATGCTAAGCTAAATAGCGGCCTCATTCCTGAGAGCACAGGTGCGGGTGTGATTACCATTATAAAAGGTTGCCCCTTTAATTTCTCGGAGAGATTGTATCTCATATGCACTGAATAGGAGCTCATATCTGGCGAGCACTCGGAGCGACTTCGCCAGCAACCCTCCTACATCCCGGTTCCCCTCTTCCCTTTCGCAGCCTCGCAAGGATCAGAGGTGCGTCAGCCAAATGAAAGGATGAATAAATAATTATAACATGCATATTTTAATGCCGAGGTCTCGTCCCGGCCGTGTTTTAGCTGCCTACTCGTTGCGACAGCAGGCCGCATGCTGTTTGTAAATAAACAGCTCCGGATCGAATGTCGGCCGGCTGGCCAACGTCAAGATGGCTGCTCTGGTGTGCAGACATGACTAAATGCTCGACTCGCGCGCAGATCTGCGCTGGACGACGCAGCTACCGCTGCGTGTGGCTGAAGAAAGATGGACAGGTGTTCAGTCCCCTTAAACCAACAAGCCTGTGGGCAGCTCTCTCAACGCCACGCAAGCACCATGCCATCAGCCCTTCTGGAAGGAGCACGCTCACTATATTTCCATATATTTAGCATAGATGTGTTTTGACATGTTTTCCTCCTGCATTCTATGCAGAGACACATGGGCGCTCAGCCCCCACAACCCTAAGTGTGACCTGTAGCCGGTGGTGAGACAATATTCTTTAACGGTGCCATGATGAAATGTTTGCCAGGCTTGACTCCAGCCCAAGAGTGAATGGAGTAGCACGTATCTTTGTGTGTGACGGAACCCAACAGAGCTTCTTCACCTTGATGAATTCCATCTGTCTGTCTTTTCTGCTGCCTGGTCTCCCTTACCAAGCCGCTACGTCACAGGCCAGGTCAGCTCCTACTTAGCCGTTTCCTCGTCCCACCATTTTTGTTTTCTCTTCATGGGTCTTCTGTGCAGGGGTGATACTGGGAGTTGTTTTAAGGTGGGAGGCGTAAGAGGGGCCATACATATGAGTCAATGAGATATTTTAATTGGTGAGTGACATGGGAAGGGGCACTTCTTGTCCAATCAGCTTTCAGCAGGGAGGGGCCTGTGCCCTTATGGCCCCATTTCTGTATATGCCCCTGCTCTTGTGGTCGTGTTCGCCCCTTTACCCACTTCTCCCGCCCTGACTCACATACTGCTTATAATTCTGTCTATTGCCCAGCCTTATGACGAGAGGCCTGGTCTTTAGACCATTTCACGAAGACACCATTGGGTTGCTTTAATGCTTGTGAGAGAGAAAGACTCAAACTTTGCATCGAAAGCTCTCTGCATACCTTCCGCGCAGTAGCCTTGCAGGTAAAATAAGCGAAAGCGAAAAAACAAAAAGTTTTCCCCTGGATTTCTGGTGCACAGCAGCAAAAGATAATTTAGAGAGAAATAAAGTGATGCCACAGTTAAAATAAATCAAAACAAATACAACACATTCAGCTTTTACTTTCATGCGTTTTTAAGAGGGGGGGCGTTGTATACGGCACAGGTTTATAACAAGTAGTCCCAGAATTATTATTTCAGCATCGACGTATGAGCAAACAGCTATGGCAGCAGCATAAGGACACGTCAGTTTCCATAGCAACATTTCAGGAAGTTCACATCTGGTGCACTTAGATCATCCTTCTGTGAAAATGAACGGAAAGAATTTTTGCGGATTAGTAATCATAGTGCTTTGGAGGGGGCTGTTGTTTAAAGGTGTTTTTGGGGGTGTTTTTACAAGAGTGTAATACAGTAACGTGTCTAACTCGGTGTTTCCAAATCCGGTTCTCAGGGACTCACAGACAGTCCACGTTTTTGCTCCCACCCAGCTCCCGGGAAACTGTCTGGCTTGGAGGGAGCAAAAACATGGACCAACGGTGGGTCCCTGAGGACCGGATTGGGAAACACTGGTTTAACTTGAAGCTAAGGATCGAGATGCTATATTCCTACATTATTATCCATACTTTCATCCATATTCCGACTACAGAAGTCGCAGGCAGTACAGGGCACAAGGGAGAGGTACACTTTGAACATGATCATATTTGCATTTATGCGCACCATTTTCCTTAAATGTTCTGTTGTTAGCGACGTCTTCATATTCATCGTTTTCCTTCCCTAGAGCCACACTTCTAGAAGGTCGAGAAGGTAACAGGCACCATCTGCAACAGTTCCATGCTGGCGATGAATTCAGATGAGGTCGGCTTCATGTGTTCCACATTCGGCACGGTTATGAAGCCCACCAAGAACTTCTTTTTTAGCATGAAAGATCTGGAGATTATTTCGCTGTCATGGTGCGGAGTGTGGTCCCTGGAGATTTCTGCTGTGCATATTGTTTTAATCATTCCATGATACACTCAGAACTTGCAGGCAAATTGGAGCATTCTCGCAGCGTGCACGGTCTTTTAGACGAACTCTGCACAGG
The DNA here is from genome assembly GCA_026776725.1 of Gnathonemus echidnorhynchus. Classification (NCBI taxonomy): domain Eukaryota; kingdom Metazoa; phylum Chordata; class Actinopteri; order Osteoglossiformes; family Mormyridae; genus Gnathonemus; species Gnathonemus echidnorhynchus. Next base: position 17,558,366 of record JAODJU010000035.1, on the reverse strand, counting down.
CGACAGATGACTCTGCATCTTTCTGAAAAGAAGTTAGTTTGAACAAATGAAAATGTCATTATGTCTGTGCTTAAAATATGCTGTCCTTTCTTTATTATGACAAAAATGGCCTGCAGGTGTCCAGGCTCCGTAACATAAAATAATTACAAAAATTATAAAAATATATATTTCATGTGACATTGCAGATGTAGCAACATCTGTATAAAAGATAGGAGACATGCACTACACTATGCACAAAATCTGCACTAAGCACTTCATTTATGTATATAATTTTATTATATTGATTGCCTTGATTGACCTTGATTTTTTTACAGGACACCTCAAAAGGAAATTCCTTGTATAGAAAAAGGTCTTGGTCAGAATTAATCAGTGTTGATTCTGATGCAGTAGGATGTGGGTCTACAGTACGTTGGGTGTCCTTGTCAAAACCCATTTCTTTATGTCACTCAGCCCTTTCAAAGGAGCGTGCCTGGTGCTTGCTTGCTCTTGACGTCACACAAAACCTGATATCCGCTGATGTCCCAGGTAATAGATGAGAGGGAAGATAAAGTGGAGGTTTTTGACCGAGAAACAGAGCTTCTCCCTTCAAGTTCCCAGCATGTGAGATTTTAAATGCCTCCCATGGCCATCTGCTTAATAAGTGTGTGTTTGGGGGAAAAGAGTCACGCAGATATGAGCTCAGGAGCACCACTTAATTAGACCAAGACTCTGAAGATCCTTCAAAATCTTCTGGGTAACATGCAGACTAGTGCTGGTTGCCCTTTTCCGTCTCCTCTGAAGGCGGTTTAGAGGTTTATATATGCTCAGAATAGCTCAGCTTGCATGCCCACACCGCTCTCCTTATCGCAAAACAAATCAAATCTCACATTGTAGTGGCTCACACGAGTGTCCTGTCAGCCATTGTGCTGCTTACTGTTAGTGGTGAAAAGTATGCCTGGTGACTGCAGCCTGGGCCTATGCTACCCCTACCGGGATGACCTGAGAAGCTCTGAGGCTGAAAAACAGGGCCTCTCTCGCTCTACTTCTACCTACATCTTGGGAACAATTACAGATGTCTCTTTCAGAGCCTGAAGTATTCTTCGTATTGATCACACTACACCTGTTCTTAAAAGTAAGGCATACTGTAGATAGACCACGCAGGCACAAGACAACCTTAAGCACATGGGATGTGCACGTTTCAAGCAAATATACAACGTAATGGTGATATCAGCAATGAGGGAGCTGGATGCCCGACACAAGTTATTAATACAATTAGTGAGTTTTGTATTTCTCATTGATAAATATGGAAGCATCACCTGTGACCCCCCAATGGTACAGACAAAAGCTGAAGTTGGGGCTCCAAGCAGGGATTATCCTCTTGATGTCACCATTGCATTTTCTCTCAAAAAGATCAGCTAATTTCCTCTTCAGCTCACAATAAAACAATGTCCCATTTTCAACAGATTCACATATCATATTATAAATTGGCTTGGTATTAAATTATCTTGTTTGCATGCAAACAAGATGCACAATTTCCCCACCCCCAGAAAAAGTATTAAATTTCATATAATATTCCTCACCATTGGCCAATTTAATTGGTTACTTCATTCTTCCTGGTTAACTTTCCTATCTCGTCAAGTTCTGCAGCAACGTGAGCAAAAAACTTTCTGGCACAAAAATCAAAATCCATCCATCCATCCATCCATCATCTATCTATCTATCTATCTATCTATCTATCTATCTTTGAATCAAAGCACTGTTTTATAAAAATAGAATGAAAATTCAAGCTCTCTTGAGATCTGATAGAATTGATTAATATTTTATTTTATGCTGTTATTAGGTAGATAAAACAGCTTTGACTGAATTTATGTGAAACTTAAAAACTGTCTAGTTTTTAAAAATGCACAAACATTGTGGTCCATCTCATCTTCCTCTGGCATTCAGCTGGACAGACATATTCAAATGAAGTGGTGACTCTGGATCACCGTCTCTGCTGAAGCGCACGTGTGACTGCTCTCCTGTGACCGCTGCCTTGTCCAAGATGTAACCCTGGCTCATTTGCCGTCCCTCCCGTCCCTGTGACTGGCTCTGCACCCTCGGGCATCTGACAGGAGAAGCGGTTACTCAAAATGGATGCATGCATATGTAGTGATGGTGAGGCTAAAGTGAATTTTGAATCCTGATGTGAAATAGTGTCCTTCCATGGAGTGTAAAATTGTACGTGCCCATCAATTCAGACATTTTATGGGAATTATTTTGGTTAGAAAATACAGCTTGTGGATTACCCTAAGGTATAAAGTGAAGCGAACTTTGTATGCATTTGTGTTTTATGTATATTTTATATGCATTTGTGTCTAGTGTATATTTTATTTCTATTTGTTATGGCTTGTGCAACTTTTTGTTTCTCATGTGGGTGGAATGGTTTTTATTTGAAGGGCATCACTGGTTTCAGTTGCCCTGGAAATTGCCACTATGTATAGTGATTCGGGGTCAAAAAATACAGCAAACGGTTCATGAATATTAATTTGGCCATCACTAGGGTGCTGTATGTGCTGTTTACATGACGTCCATCCTGTTAACTGCACATTTTAAACACCCAGCCCTTCTGTGCAAGGTGCACTGGTGTGACTGCAGAGCACAATTGCTCTTCTTACTTCCCCCCCACATGATGAAATCCGTATGAAGCTGTACTGAACATCACCGCTCAGATCCTGTAGACCGATGTATTTATTATGGGCTATTCTTTTCTGTGTGATGCGTGAAGTAATCTCATGGCAAGGCCTGTAGATCTGCGTGGCTGAAAATGACAGGCAGAAAAGCTAAGCCAAGGCTGTGACATTCCGGCAAGGTTAGTTTAATTAAATGAATATAAAGATAAAATTAAACACCAAGGACCATGTAAAACGCTACATATCTCACAGGAACGCCTGAGCACATGAACGTCTGCGATTGGCCTTTTTGCTGGGCTCTGATGAGGCAACCTCAGCTTACCCACCAAGCTCTGCTGTGATTGGTCCGGATAATAGGCAGTAAAAATGGCTGCGTCTTTCTTCTGTTCCTCGTTCACGAGAGAGAATTGGAGCGATTCAATTTTACCCTCTTGTTTCTAGTTTTATTGCCTTCCTCTGGGAATCTTGAGCCGTTTCAATACTAGCAAAGCAGGCTAATCAGCTAATCTGGTCTGTTTTCTGACCTCCAAATCGAGTTATATGAACCACACTTGCAGCTGTGGTTCGAGTCTGTACCTTCGCCATCTAGCACAGGGCTATCAGCCATCGGCCTGCTATAAGGCTGCTACACGCATTCATGTCTCTGCAAGCATATAACTAAAACATGAATGTTGTGTCCTTCTGTGTTTTTATTTTCGTCTTTCCCACCATAACGCATTCCTGCCAGTGACAAGTGTAGTTTGCTGACGTTATCACGTCGCTGTGATGTCACTATCGGGTGATGACTGACCTGCAAACCCAGGTAGGTTATAGTAATAAAAATTTTGCATTGTTTTATTGGAAATGTGATTTATGGACACAGTAGTTCATATAGATTTTATTTTTTCAGAGATCATCAACTGAAGTGGAATAGGTGATTCAAAAGTAAGACGGATGAAAAAAATGACACAAATTGTGGTATTCATTCATTTTTTTTTTAGCAAAGATTGATATGTTCTTGCAACCAATGCCCTGAACGGCAAAATAAATCACGCTCTTATACTGAATAAATTCAGTCATTGAAACCAAACCCCTCCTATTTCGGTTCAGTCATAATCACACCGTCATCACACTGGGCATTTGAGCGGGGCTGATTTTCCATGCCTTCCAGCATTACTACTTGCTGGCGTGTTCAAGATCATCGTTGTCTTCCAGCATCTCCAGCTCACAGACTGATGGCCTGCCATTCTTTAGCAGAACTGCCTGTTATTGAATTCATATTTCCAACGATGGCGAGACATCCAGCTCCTGAGGCAGAAAAGCATCCCTAATCTACGAAATTATCACCACAATGCTTGACTGTTATGAGGTTCAAACCATCAGTTTTGTCAAAATAATGGTGTTATAGGGCTCCTGATCATACAGATGGTTTCTGGCAAGTTAGAGATGAGTAATCCTGTTTTTCTTAATGAAGAACAGCTTTTTTCTTGCTATTCTGCCTGGTGTAGTGATCAAAATTGACCTCAGCAGAAGCGACTGAAACTGGAAGATGTCTGAATGTTCTTCTATGGTTCTTCTGAGACATTATTTTACACTTTGTTCTTTGAGAGATTCTGGTAGGGTAACCGAATCCTGAAGATTCACTACTATCATAGAAATTTCTCCATTTGGACCTTTGGCCTCTGACTGATCTGGCGGAGACTTTGCAACATTTTTCAACCAGATACTTCGGCTGTCTTCTGGAATTTTCTTTAGATCATAGCATGGTGTGCCTCCAGAACCTGTGCTTTGAAAAGTTGTCAAGATTGGGTCAAAGCAGCCTTTTTGTCGCATAGCTGACCATAATTATCTCCATATTTGGGTTGAGTTAACTGAGCTATAGCTGAACTGAAGACGGTATGTTTGATTACCATAAACACTAAATAAATAGATTCAGAATCAAAGCATATGCATTTTGGCTCATATAAATAAGGATATCCCTCAGTCTTGTGTTTTCCCTGATTGTAGCTGACATGGTTCATTCCTTAGCTGCCTTTGCCTTTGTGGTGACGTCTTGCAAGATGAACTCGGTTTGTAACTTCGTTTGATTCGTAACTTCCTGTGACGTAATTACGCCGTCTGTCTGAGGCTGACTGCACTCTTGTAATCCTATTCATACAAATGTCTAGCATGGCAGCCAGCTGTATGTCTGCTGGACTTTGAAGTTCTTCTTGGGGTGAACCATCAGTTTCCACTCATGGAGACCCCCTTACCTCTTCACCCCCCCCCCCACAGGATCTCATTAGCACCGCCCCTCCGATCCCTCGGAGCCCCTGCCCCACCAAAGCGGGTGAGCAAATGTCGGGAGAGAGAGGAATGATGACTCATTATCATTCTGGGAGCACTATCACCGTGTGACAGTTTATTTGCGTGTGTGTGTGTGTCTGTGTCTGTGTGCATGCACGTGAGAAGGGTATTGATTCAGCATCTGCTGAAAGAGTCCATCAATTCAGCTGAAATGTAGCAAATCAGTATTTGTTAAGGTTAATAATATGTATTTTTGCTGTGGAATATCTGTAGATGAGTGATTCGGCTGTTTGGAAAAAAAAATGTTTTTATCAAATAAAAAATAATACGATACTTACAGAGATGATTGTATTGTTTGTTCTTCTTTATGTAGATTTCACTTCAGACAGGTTCCAAAATTCCACTCCAAGTCCCCATTTAAAATAATTCAGGTTAATTTCCACCCATATATTTGTGTTTGATGAAGTGTTTTTTTATGTATTAACACTGGGATTAAATGTCTAATGCTTTAGATTTTGTTATTTGTGACTCTGAGGTTCTCATAAAAAAATAAAACCCATTTAATCTTAATGCTAAAAAACTGAACTAACAGAGGATGATTTGTTCCTGAGACAGTGGGAGATGTCTGTCGTAAACACAGAGCAACTGCTGATAATCAGTATGGTGACTCAAGCAATTTAAAATCAAAATTAAGCTTATTAAAGTGATTAAACTGAAAACCATTACACAGAGTATTGAAGTCCTTTGACACAAAGAAGCCTGGCACATGGCCAGGGGCTTTGTTTATATCTAACCACCAAAGTAAGGCACGGAAATGATGTCTTGCCCGTCATGCTTTCTGAGTGTGTCAAGGACATTATTATCGTTTGTGTTTGTGTAACAGTCCAGCCGATGACAGGAAGTCATTTCTGCAATCAGGTTACTGACACCACAAGTACAAGAACAGTGTGACTGCCTGTGCAATACAATGATCTAATAATAATGATGTTATTCATATAATCTTTCAGCATATTTTCTTCAAGTAATCAGATTTTAGTCTATGATGTTTTTTTTTGGCTTTCTTCCAGTGACTCCACTTTCTGCCAGCATTCCAAAGACACGCAGTTAAGTAAATTTGCATCTCTAATTTGCCCGTGCGTGTGCCCTGTGATGGACTGGCATCCCATCCACGGTATACCCCAGCCCTGTGCCCTTTGTAGCCTTGGCTATGCTCCAGGATGCCCCCCCACTCCCATCCCCGGAACCCTGACCAGGATAAGAGGTAAGATGATGGATGGACGATACAGGTGAGGCTGTTGGGGGTGAGCCTCCCATGAGAAGATCAATCAAAATGCTCACATTTCCATTGGTTAGCCCACCTGTCAGCAACATGGAACTAAGTGGAATATAATGAAAGAGACAGATCTGCACATCTGTAGAAGTTGTTATTTACCTGCATGCGCTAACAGACGCTGTCATGATGAAGGAACCAGCTGGCTGTCAAAGACAAAGACAGATTCAGTTCTTCAGTGGCACACAGATGGCAACCCCGCGTCAGAAAACGACAGGGCATCTCATCTCTCCGCAATAATCACGCATGATGACTTTACATAACTGCTTTTTCTCACATATTTATGCATATCCGGAGGATCTTATAGAAAACATGAACCCTGTACTGTTCGAATGCTGCGAAGTACAGAAATACAACTAAATAAACATTCAAACATATGAATAAAAATTTAAAATCTAGGAAATGGGGAGTATCCATTAATACAAGCATTGTTTAAAATTACTGGATTTTTTTAGGTTTTGGGTCTGAAGGAAATGTGATTGGTCACATACACATATATTATGTTTGGATTTCCTGCCAGGGACACAGGCCATTCCAAAAAAAAAAAAAAAAAAAACATTCAGCTAAGCTTATGGAGTTCTTATAACTTCCATTCCACTGCTTTTAGATCATGAACATTTTCTGCCACTAGACCATATGTATGTATTGCCTGGATTTACTAACATGATTCAGTCTGTCCAGCAGGGGAACACGTGTCCGTCAGTGAATGAGACATGCGACCTGCGAATGGACGAGTCAGCGATTTCAAGCATGAAGCTGATCGGTGATAGATTGGAAGGGTCTGCTGGACGTCAGCAGGAAGCCTGGTTAGTGAAAAATTCAGGCTAAAGGCTTAAAGATGGTTTGTTCTGAATAAATAATGAGGCTTATTAACATTGTTTACATGTATAATTAACATGTTTAGTTGTCAAATGGTCAACAGAACAGCTGCCTGAGTTAACTGTGATGGTTTTATTGCTGTTATGCAGAAGTGAATGAAAGCGTTGGGGAAGGACCTGTAGAAATGTTACCTTGAGTATTCAAGGGTGAACATCCCTGGGTGATTTAGAAATGCATAATTAAAACCACAGCCGGGCTGAATTCTAGAGACAACCTTAAAAATCTGGTGGATCTGAAATTCGAGACAGGATCAGGAGAATGACATTTGGATGGGGAGGGCACCATGGTCCTAAACTCTGTAACTGTCTCCAAGAAGACCTGACAGTGCCCTGTGAGGTAGGGGCTGGAGCCTCCTGTGAGGTAGGGGCTAGTGTCCCCTGTGAGATATGGGTTAGAGTCCCCAGTGAGGGGGGCTAGAGTCCCCAGTGAGGTAGGGGCTAGAGTCGCCAGTGAGGTAGGAGCTAGAGTCCCCAGTGAGGTAGGAGCTAGAGTCCCCGGTGAGGTAGGGGCTAGTGTCCCCAGTGAGATTGGGGCTAGAGTCCCAGTGAGGTTGAGGTTAGGGTCCCCTGTGGGTTAGGGGCTAGAGTCCCCGGTGAGGTAGCGGTTAGGGTCCCTGGTGAGGTAGCGGTTAGGGTCCCTGGTGAGGTAGCGGTTAGGGTCCCTGGTGAGGTAGGGGCTAGGGTCCCCGGTGAGGTAGCGGTTAGGGTCCCTGGTGAGGTAGCGGTTAGGGTCCCTGGTGAGGTAGGGGCTAGGGTCCCCAGTGAGGTAGCGGTTAGTGTCTCCGGTGAGGTAGCGGTTAGTGTTGTGTGCCACGAGTAGGAGGAAGGTTTGGGTCCCTTGGGACTGGGAGTGGCTCCGCCGAATACTCTGGGCATGAGTCCTCCAGAGGACACTGGGTTTGGGTCACAGTGTGACAAGGGTTCATGTCTTAGGACCAGAGAGGGTGGTAAAAAGTCCCCTATGGAGAACGTGGGTGTTTAAAGTTCCATGCTTTGTTGGCATTTATTATTATTATTATTATTATTATTATTATTGTTGTTGTTGTTGTTGATGTTGTTGCTGTACATTTATTTAACAGTGCTATTTAAATAATGATTGATTGATCGATTGATTGATATATTGATCGTGCAGGGTTGTGCTGGATGTTTGGGGGGTCTGGGGTCACTGGACCAGACCTTTCCCACTGCTTCACACACACATGCTGAGAAAGCAGAATGAAGAAACTTGCTCCTTTGATCCATTTATATGTTTCACAGTCCAGGCCATAAAGTTTGTTTGTGATGTTTAACAGCATGTAGCCCAGCTCTCTGGCAATGTTACATGCTAAAGAGGATCTAACCAAGCATGCAGATGACAGGCCACGAGGCACTTTCCACCTGTAGTTCGGTAGACAATATGCAATCTTAGGCTGTTCATAAATTCAGTAGAAGGTCTTTGGGAAATCTCAGCAGCACATTGCATAAAAGATCAAAATACAATTTACAATAACTGGTTTCCTTCACATTTCAAGTTGCTGCAGATTAAAGATGCGTTTTGAGGCAATTGCACAGTAGCACAGTGAGGGAATTTTTTTAAAAAAGAAAAGAAACGAGATCAAAAAGTTGAGCAGTAATGAAAAGTTTCTGGGGTTTAAAGTTTTAATGTATTCTTGTCATGGCTGCCGAAAACTGAGTTTTGATTGTGCCAGTGTACTATGTTTAATGTTTCACAAAATAAATTAAAAAATAAATAACGCGGTATGTCTCAGCTTTTAAAAGCTACATCGTAATTACAGGGCCAATTATTTTGAATTATGCATGAACCAGCAGTCCTTACAGGCAGAGGTATTTGAAGGATGCTTCCGCGGGGCCCTTGTCAAACCAAAGCTGAATTTCTCTTAGCTACTCATCATCTACACATTCACAGCTCGCCTGCACCTCCATCGAAAGGCAGGGTGGCAAAAATAAATCTATAAAAAGCAGAAGCAAGGCTTGGAAACTGGACCTGCAGGGTCCAAATGCCACAGAGTTCCCTGCTGACGTACCCTTAAGTGCAGTACTCAACTCCAATTGGTTTAGTAAAAGCATCCAGGTGATTCTCCCCTGAAGATTTTTCCCAGCCGATGGTGCTTGACATGATCAATTTACCCAACCCCTGTGTTGATGCTGATGTCATTGTGTTCGTCAGAGACATGGAGGTTTTCCGTATCAGAACAGCTTTTATTTCTGACAGTTCCAGGAAGCGCTCAGCACTGGTCTGATAAAGGATGACCTGGCATAGTGAGGGGTTTGGGGTTGGGGCGATTGCGGTTCTGCTTTGAGATCACTAACATCCCAACGCATATCGATAGACGCTTGGCCGAGGGAGATGTGAGCGTACCCAATAATGTATTCGTATCTGGGCCTCCTTCCCGTAAGTGCTCCACCAGGAATAGGGACACGTGCCATCACAGCCTCTGGAGGTGATATGTGATAAAAGTACTGGAGATACCTTCGGCTGATGTGACAGAAGATCTGACACTCGTGAATGTCACAGACGGTGAGTATTGAGCTATTGATTGTTGGTGAAGAAGGGGTGTAAGATAAGAAAATACCCCGGTTCTCATTGATCGGGAGAAGGAGGTGGAACTGGCTGGTCTTTCTGCTCATTTCAGCTGCCTGGGAGACTTAGAAACCTGCCATTTCTGAGATAAGGAAAAACTGAATCCCAGGAGGCAAAGGTGTCTTCCGGCTATCGATTCGCAGTTTTGTTTCGATTAATGTTGAAAATTATCCAAGGAGATAATGTTACATTTATTTATCTCCTGTCGTAATGTTTACAATACAAAATTCTCAACAATATACAAGCTCGTTTCCAAAAAAGTTGGGACACTGTGTAAAATGAAAAAATATAGAATGCAATGATTTTCAAATCAACAATAAACCCATATTTAATTGAAAATAGAACAAAGACAACATATCAAATGTTGTCATAAAACATTCCTTATAAAAACAATAAAATTTCTCAGTTTCTACAATTAATATATTGAAACTAAGAAATTTTGTTGTTTTATGACAAATATACTATATGCTCAGTTTGAATTTGCCAGCAGCATGTTTAAAAAAAGTCGTGACATTCTTATTCATAGACGTGTTTTGGGCGTATCTTGTAATGAACCAATCAGAATGGCGTACCTCCGCACCTTTAAAAGGCAGCGGGGCATGATCTACGGCGGATTGCTATTACAATGGTGCATTTCACCGGCAAGCAAGATTGGCTTTTGCAATGGACGTGCTCTTGTGCGAGGTGAAAATGCGTGAGCTCATTATCGAACGGGAGCAGCGGTGCTGCACCTAAGCCTTCTGAGGTGTTGCAGGCTTGCGATGAAACGGCAGCAAGTGTGTCCTTGTTTTGTGGCATCGCCAGATCATCTGCTCAGTGCCAAATGTGGCATAATGATCACAGAAGATGGGGAGAACAGAAGCTCGCTGGTGAACGAGAGGTCTTAATTATGCTTGTGTGTTTCTTTCATTTTAATTTTGGGTCTGCAGTTTGCAAAATATTAATAAAAGTGCAATCTTTGTTCAAACAAAACACAACCTACTGTACAGTTTTTATGGTGTTTTAAAATGTTCAAATAAAAGGCAACAGAGATGATCTTTTTCTACTCTCACAAATTCAATCCCTTACCAGGCTAAAGACAATTCAGCTCTTCTGCCAGCTGACCTCTCCTTGCCCGCGCTGCTGTTGGCATACACTCCTTGGTTGGCATCGGCACATGCAGTCAGCATCACGTCTTCTAAAGTCTTCTAATGTGTCCTCGTTCATGTCCAACAGGCGTCCATCATGCATCATGCATGGCAATATTACGTAACATGTAACATGCCACAAAGAATGCTGCGACCTTCTCATGCCATCTGATGAACACTACAGCAAGAGGACCCAAGGACAGCATAACAGTCAGCAGAGATCCAGGAATACAGGGCTGCTCGTGCTGAAAGCCTGCAATCAAGGTGGAACACGGATGCTAATTTCCCTCAGACTTTTATAGCAGCCGAGGGCTTCTGCTGTGCCCAGCCACAATCGGTGGACTTGTGGGTTAAACTGGGATTTGCGGGGCCTCCGTCACTGGCTACCGGGTAGCGGTGAGTGCTGGGGGAGGTGCACTGACACCAGTAGCCAAGAGACACCATAATATCAAGCCTAAACACCTACCATAATCAAATTATACTGTTAGCTAGGTGCGATTAGCATGACAAAGCAGACATTATATGAATTTGACGGGCAAATTATGACAAATGACTCCGCCTGAAAGGATTGCAGGGATGTGTGCTATTGTGTAAGAGATGATAAGGGTGGCCTCTGCTCTCTGCACACATAATCTTGGTTATCGATCACTGGCATTCATGCTGGAAAGCCACAGTAACATTTGAGGGGCGACATGACGATGAGGACAGCAAAGCGATTAGCGAGTGTTCTGGAAAAAGCCCAGCTCACAAGCATAATGCAGTATAAAGTGCTGGCCGTCAGTGGCGTGATAGGGAAACAAGCCGCATCGGTGTAGCCGTGCAGATTTCCCCACCACTGTGAGAACCACGGACAATTCATATTATTAACACTGAAAGCTGAAACAATTTAAAGAAGTTATATACAACCTATGGATTTGCAGCCGCTAAACTGAGTTATTTTTATAGTTACTCTTCATTTAGGTAGTGATCGTTACATTAGCATTCTCCAAATGAGCTTCTGAATATCAGCAATCACCTGACAGGAAGGGCACAGCTAGCAGATAGATGACAGAGTGATTGGTAAGTTGTTCAGAAACTCAATGCTAAATGAATCTTTGACATGAGTTGGTAATTGGCCTCATGAGCATTAGCCAGTTGGCTAAGTTGGCTGAATCTGTCAGTTTCCAAAGATGCTCTTAATGGAATACATGGAAGAACAGATATCAATAGGCAACCACGGTGAATTATAAACTATTCAGGAAAAACTTAAAAGTAATTTAGTTAAGAATTTTAGTGGATGTAAACATTTTAGAGGCTTTATTGATCTTGGAAACTGTTATTGACTACGGACATGCTGTGAACTCACAATAAAATTAAACTTGTTTTGAATAAACTTCCCAATTGTGACAAACCTTATATCCTGCAGTGTAGCTGGAGGGGCCAAACAAAAGTGAGGAACAAGAGGAGATGGCAGTCAAAGGCTTGATAGATGCGTTATGTCTGAGTGAAGCTGTCCTTGTAAGACATTCCGGGAATTAACAATAACCTTTGTTTTCACAGGCTGCGTCTAATTAAACGGGTAATTGGTTTTAGTTTAGAAGCAAAGTCAGCCCCTACTGACTCCCACCACTCACGTATTTCACCTGTGAACTCAGACACAAAAAGCCCACATACTCTAATCAATATTAACATTACCACATAAAATCCTGGAAGGTCCTGTGTGCAGTCACACTCTGCATGTGCACTAGCTTCAGAGCTGCCCGTCATCCATCTAATGTAACCTATTAGGAAGGCACAATTTAATATTCCTTATTGTACTTTTCTGTAACTTATAGTTTATCTGTAGGCATATCATCTATCTATCTAATAATAATGGCATTAATTCTAAAACTACATGCTGCCCACTCCATCCATCCTTCTATCTATCTATCTATCTATCTATCTATCTATCTATCTATCTCTCTATCTATCTATCTATCTATCTATCTATCTATCTATCTATCTATCTATCTATCTATCTATCATACCACATTCCTTTGTTTGATGATTTGTCCAAAACACTTCCATCCCAGGATTAAGTCCCCTGACATGAAAAATAACACTGAATGCATTACATTATAGGTCACCATAAAATACTGTAATAACAAAAAATGATACAGTGGACGAGAAGCAGAAGCTATTAGTTATGAGGGGGAGGGTTAGATGTTACACAGATATCTAAATGACCAGGGCGGGGCGCAGGAGTTTTCGTCTGGGGGGGAGCCCCGCCGTGGGTGCATGTGCTGGCTTGGTGCCCTACAAACATTGACAACATTATCTTGTGCTGAATTCAGTTCACAATCATATTTATTTTCTCACTCAACTTGCTGTGGCCCCAATGGGACTTGCACATAGGGGAATGTCCAATTAGTCTCTGAGGTACAGAACTAGACCTTCGCTTTCACGTTTTCAGCTGATGGAACAGCCATTTGTTTTGTCCCCAGGGGTCTGAGCAGAAAGTAGCCGTATTGCAGAAAGTGGCCGTATCCACCCTCTCTCACTGTCCCCTCACTGCCCTGCAATGCCCCCTCTGCACGCCGTAATACCCCTCACGGCCCCTCATTGCCGCACAATGCCCCCTCAATGCCTCGTAAAGCCCCCTGACAGCCCCTCACTTCTCCCAGAATGCCCCCTCACTGCCCTGAAATGCCCCCTCACAGCTCCTCACTGCCCTGCAATGCCCCATCATTGCCTCGTAATGCCCCCTCACTTTCCCACAATGCCCCTTCAGTGCCCTGTAATGTCCCCTCTCGGCCCCTCACTGCCCCCTTGGTGCCCCATCACGACCTCTCTTGGGGCAGTGAGTCTGGGATATCCCTGGCAGGCTGGAAATCATAAGAGACACATTTACCAGGCGTGACTTCATTAATTACTAATGGTGCTATTTGCATATTTAACCTTGGAATCGATAAATAGGAAAGCTTAATTTGTAAAGTCTCTTTTCACAGCCAGGACAAGTGATTTCAGCACAGGAAACCCTGCCCAACCAGTAAAATTAAAGCCAGTGTGCCTGATTACATCCCATAATATACCAGCAATAAAAAACAAACAGGGCAACTTCCTTCCTTGTGGAAGGAAATTATTATTTTTTTACTCCCACAGTTTCAGGAGCTTTTGTGTATTGGGAAATTAATTGTCTCTTGAACATGCTTCCATTTCCTGAAATCCTTGTCAGAATGTAAGAAGCAACACACTAAATGTTATGGGTTACATTTTAAAGCAATCTTACATGTCTTTTTTCTACATAAATCTGTATACTTCCATACCTATCAATACGTCTGTTTAGGAGTACCGAGCCTTGCAAATAAATGCATGCACACATGCATAAATATATTAAAAATATGGAGATCAATTATCCTGACAGAATCTGTAATCAAATGGGAGTTTGAAGGGTCCGACAGTTTGCCTTTGAAGTCTATTATTATGTTTCACTCTGGATGCTAGGGTGACCTCATTTTTGTACTAAAAACAAAGTACTAATTTATGCAGGCCTGCATAGATTAAACATTCTGAAGAAAATCTCATCTTGCTGTAGAAACCATCATGGGTTATTTTTAGCTTAGTATTATGTGTCAGCATGCAGTCTGATAACGCATCCCCATACCGACAGCTTTGTTTTTGTCTGGGAAACAGGAGAACAGATCTTCTTTTTCTCTCTTGATGACTCTTATGATGACTCTGATGATCACCAAGATCTCTTTAGTTAAGAATCTTAGTGGATATAAACATTTTAGAAGCTTTATTGATTTGGGAAGCTGTTATTGACTATGGACATGCCGCAAACTCCAACAACTCGCCAAGGTCCACAGTATGGGGAAAATCCTGTGGGAAAACTGGCATTGCATGGCAACAGGATCATGTGACTCTGGGATTTTGGGGAAGGAGCTGAGATTTATTTCAGAAATTCTGCTTTTCAGGGTGAGTGGAGAAAGGGGGTAGGAGGTGCTACCAAAATGGTGAAAAATAAGCAAAAAACTCATTTTTGCTGGGACTGAAAAATGATTGGGTGTAACACAAATGAGCCTTGCGTTCTGAAAGGCTTCTGCTGGCTCTGGCCCATTTGAAAAACCCCAAATAGAGAAGATAAATCATAGTGCATAACGACCTAAACTAGGGCAACCCAACCTAAGGTTATGAAAATTGGAGTTTTGAAGACATCAGAACACTGTTTAAACAATGCTATGAATTAAGTACTCAGTGGTTTGTTTGGTTGATCAGGTTTTGTAGACTGGAGTCAGATTCCCCTATACAGCACAGTTTTTTTGGTGTGGTCTTCTTCTACCATAGTGAATGCAGGGTTTTACTCCTTCTAGGCCATGTTCCAGTAAAAATTAGGATAGGGGAGCCCTGGCCTAAATGTTAAGACCTTGAAAGAAGGATCTTCGTGCATTTGAAAGACAGGATTCAGAAGAAACCTCCATGCAACTGGTGAGAAAGATGCTAAAAAATTTATGAGGCAAATTCTGCTTTGTGTGAAATGAGAAGTTCGCCTTCTACATTTCTTTGCAGTTACAAATCGCCGGCATAACCTTGAGCCTGAAGACGTATCACCTTTGGAGGGTTTGGAGCCGTGTAATGTCACGGTAGCGGTGTACAGAGAGAGGTAGCCAAAACAGCAGCTGTGATGGAATATCCAGCTCCCTCGGCAAAAGTCAAGGTCACCACTCAGCTTCCTGATGCTCGTTGGCATAAATGCATCTCTATTTTTGCACACATAGCTGTGTGTCAAACTCAACTGAGGAAGAGAAGGATTGAATGGGGTTACACAGCTTCATTTCAGGTTGCCAAGGACAAACCAAAAGGAGTTTTCCGGAATTTACATATTCTGGATTGTTCTGTTCCTTCTTTGATGTTTTAGTGATGACATCAGATCTTAACCCTATTAGGACAGAGTGGTCTCCAGTCTTTCATGATGAGTCATCAGTATATCTTTCATTTAGTTGTATATCTTTTGTCACCAATATTAGCCCTCGGGACTTATAAATTATAAACTATTTCTATTAGCAGCTTAATAAACATAAGAAATATTGAATATATCAAGTCCCTATTGTACTACCTGTAATTTGAAAATGAACAAAAATGTATTACCATATTGGAACACAAGTAATGCAATGGTAGAAAGGTTAGAAAATAATGTGACCGCAAATAATATCAGAGAAGAATCCTCTACGGTGAAGGTATCGGGTTATATAAAACAGTTCACACGCCTTTGCTGAATCTGAAGCTACGAACAGGGAGTCCTTAGAAAGAGCAGGCGGTGACCTTAGTCTCATGAACCCAAACAGACAACCAGCTCTGGTGTGACATGTGCAGCCATCGCTAAGGCCCCGGAAGACATATATGAAGGTCACGCTACTATGTCTTCGGACTATCATAAATCATTACTGGCTCAGCAGAATTAGAAGAGGAGTAGAGGTCCTGATTTGTGAAAAGAAAGTGTAACCCGGGGCTTCCACTGAAATATGAGAAATTCTCTTTAATACTCAGTCATCTATACTTTCCAATACTCAGATTGCTCACTTTCCTGCTTATTGAAATCAAACGCTGATGTTACCCTGCCTGCGTTTGCATGGGCTTGCTTACTGGATCTATGTAGTACAGCACAATGATCCAGCTGTCGCATATTCCTATTTATATTGTTATTCACTTTTATGACCCATCTGTTCAATTATCATTGAAAGAAAAAAATTAAACTTTATCATTCTCTGAAAGGCATTTTCTAAATTCTATCAGTCCTGAAGTGCTCAGGGCTTGAATTCAAAAATTGTCCTCATTTCAAAACCCTTTATTTTAAAGTCCATTGAACTAAAACAAAGGCTGAAATGAGGTAAATTGCTTCACAATAGTTGCTCGTTAGCAACTGTCAAAATGTGTAGCTGCATTAAAAAATGTTAACTGATTAATGTGATTCTTAATTTAATAGGATTTCACTCAACCAATAAACTGTGCTATCTAAAGCAAGGGGAAATTGGTTCAATTGGTGCAGCAAAATAAATGAAATTTACACACTCTTGGGCTTTGAAGAATCAGGAACGCGAAATTGTACAGCCCAGTCTGGAGCTCTTTTCATCTTCACCCACAAAAAGAAAATGGGAACAGCAAAAAGCATCTGTTTGTCCACACAAACCACAGTGTACAATTCA
Organism: Gnathonemus echidnorhynchus; assembly: GCA_026776725.1. NCBI lineage: Eukaryota > Metazoa > Chordata > Actinopteri > Osteoglossiformes > Mormyridae > Gnathonemus > Gnathonemus echidnorhynchus. The sequence continues at coordinate 17,541,376 of JAODJU010000035.1, read as the reverse complement.
TTTATGCAAATATCACAATCGTAGCATCATACCATATATTATTGAGATATTTCAGGTGAAAGAGCAACATTATTGCCTATTGGCGGCCAGTAAAAAAGATATTATGTATATAATGTTATAGATGCTTTAAAAATGTATTTTGCTAGTCTTAAGTTGCTCTTTGAAATCTGGTTACATAGCAACAACTCAGACTGCTTGCTGAAATGTTGTCAACATGCCTGTCCGTATTGAAATGTCTCTCCACAGGAAATTAAAAAAAGAACCTTGATTCTGATGCAGAGGAGATGTTCCACAAAGAAGTTGCCCTGGTTTTGTTTCTCTGGGCAGCAGCACCTCTTACAAGAAACACAAGGTATGACTCCTTCACAGAATGTTGAAAGGGATGACTAGAATCCCTGGTTTCACCATATGTACTTCAAAGCTTTGGTGTTTACAGTGCGGCTGGGGTGCTTTTCACGGGCAAATGGCGTGTAGCGCAGGAGCTGCTTGTAGAGAAGTTTTTTTGATAGTGTAAATGTCAGTTTTTTTAACCTCTATCATCTCTCTAAGGTGAAATGATATTGCAGCTTTGTGGCTCATTTCAATTATTCAGAATTCTGCTGCGTATCCCATAATTGTGCTTTTGATGTTAATGAAATTGGTGTTTTAATAAGCTTTAGGGTCTGTGTGTATTCCAATGATCCCTTTCAATTCTCTTTTTTTTTTTTTTTGCTATGAGCCAGACAACAAACTTAAGTGCAATCTTGACTCAAAAGCAATTTGACTAAGAGTAAACAGCTTTACATGAAAATAGACTGAATATATTTGACAAGACATTTTACAGTGGGCAGATTTCAAGTCCACATGCATATATTTGACTCTTGCTTTGGTATGTTTAGAATAAGATTCTGAAAAACCGCGAACTGGGGTCTGATGAATAAAGCCATACAGTAGTTCCTGGTTTAATTGCAGGTCTTGTCTAACACTGAAGCCATTAATTCCTATTACTGCTATCAACCCATTGTACAGGTAATTACACTGGTTGTGAGTGGCACTGTTTCATTCCATGGTATCCAAAGGGGCCTGTACTTGTGCTGTAATTCAAAACCACCTATGAGGTCAGTCCAGCTGATTCCTATTCGCTTCTCCTCCATGCAGACCACTGAGAAGTGACTCCTTCAGTAATGCTTCCCAGCTGGTCTATATCAAAATACCAAAATGGATTTAGTGGGACTTCACACAGACTGATCTACCTACTGCTGCAACATTTCAACTTTAAAAATGGCACTTATTTAATAAGTTTAAATAGTTTTGATATTAATGTAAAAATATTCCTATACATTGTAATTTTATTGTGTTGGTGTACACAAGAACTTTTATAAGTGCAATTTTGTTTTGCGGTGTGTATGATCTTATCACTGAATGTCAAGACAATCCTTAAGACAAATGACGTTTAACAATTGATGGTCTAGCTCACTTTCTCCTGAGGAAGTTTGCTAATCTCTTCAGGATGGTTTTGTTTAGAACGCCGTGAAGGAGAATCTCCCATTACATAGATGGCAGGGCCTTCAATGACATTCCCAACTTTACCGTCTGTAAGCAATGTTATCATGCAGTGCTGCTGCTTTCTGATAATGTCGCTTTGTTACAGGATCAGCCATAGCCACCAAAGTTACTGAAAATCCCTCCAAACTCATTTATATTATGCTAAAACTTGTTAGCGCACACCCATTTCTGTTCCTTTTTTCTCGTCTTCAAAGTTTCCTAGTTCCTCTCCTATCACACATAAAAGTAATCACCCCGTGAGCTTCTCTCCTTTGTGAAAAGAACATTAAATGCAAAAAAAAAAAAAAAAAAGTGTCAGCCCGCCAAGATATAACTAACTATGGGTATTTCTTGGCCGTGAGTGATTCCCTCATCCGTAAGCCTTGCTGCCACTTTAAAAACCATCATAGGCGAGTAATAAAGCCCAACTCAATTTCAGTTGGCCCTGTCTCACAGCTTTCTGTAGGCCCAATTAATCAATTGTTCCTTGTTATTTGTGAATAGCATTTATGTGCAACTGTGGAATTCTAAAGTGGCATGATGTATTTACTGGAAACAGTCCTGGAATATTAACTGGCCAGTTTTATTCTCAAAGGGGGACTCCCATGTCATTTTGGACCTTGTTTTGTGTACGATTCTAGTTTTAGAAAGCAAATATGAATATAAACACTAGCAGATTGTAAGATGACTCATTGACATAAAGTACTGCTGTTTGTGTGTGTACTTCTGATGTCTCATCTTACTTACAAAGCTTATGCACTTTATCCACCTTACAGTTTTCTCCAGTCAGTAGATGCCATGTTGTAGTTCCCAATATACATGCAAATCCCGAAAGATTATAAATTGGGATCTTTCTGCAATCTTAGAAGAAACATTATGATCCTGATACTATGTTATCATTGCAGGATTTAAAAAAAAAACATGTCAATAGGATAATTGACTTTGAGGATCACAATGTGGTTTATATTGAAGAAATAACCAAAATATAACACTTATATTTAATATTTATACAGCACTGTTTGTCCTATAAAAAGTTAGTGAGGTATTCAGGGATTTACTTCATGAAGAGAAAAGGAGATCCTGGTGATTAAAAGGTTGACTTGATACTGACTTTCCTGAATGAACTAGACATCAACTTTTAGATGATCTTTCCCTGGTTAGTCACCAAGACTGTGTTCATCACCACAATATTTTGAGGAATCCTATTCCCAAGACACTTCCAGTTTTCTGTTACTTAGTGTGATCTGACCACGGATTAAGATCTTGTGCAGGTACTTCCATCGTATGTGTGATAATGTGCAGTTATGTTAATCATAATTTCAAGTTCAAAAAGAATGATCAGAAAGACTTTGTCTTCAGATCCACGCAAAAGAGCGAATATGGAGTTTTTCAAATAAAGGGTTCAGTTAGACACAGATTCCGCTCCTTTTGCCCTGTAATCAAAGGTGGGAGGTTGAGGTCCAGGAAGTAAAAATCCAGAACAAGATTTGAGTCTGTGACTATGACTCTTCATACTTCATACATACATACAGGTAGGTTGAAACAAAATCTTGGTCTGGATTTTTACTTTTTGGACCTGAACTATTCACCTCTGCTTATAGTCTTGTCTGAATTCCATCCAACTCAAAGTGTTTTATTATGTTTCCTAAGTAAGAATCTTACTCTCCCTTTTAGTGATTTAATTCGGTAATATGATCCAGGCAAAGGATCCCTCTCTCCCTACTGCAGATCTTTATTTTACACCCAGCACATTTAAACACTGCCCCTAAAAGGGTTTCTAACATACGCATAAGCTGTATCTTAACATTTGTCTATCCAAAGTCACAGCTCAAACCTCTGACCAAACCGGGTCCTGTTTACACCATCCCAAAGATGGAGGAAAGCCTATTTCTGTGGCTGATCCGCTCCAGGCTTCCCGAAAGAAGTGAGATTTGTCTCTTTTATGATTTTCTGTCTATTGTTAATATCTCCTCCGGTCCCTCTGTGGTTCAGTTCCACTGGGAACATACTGTCTCCACTTCTGCTGTTTCAAGTCTTTGTCCAATTGTAGCTGAAGCTGAATTTTTTTGTGTTTCCAAATCACTCCCGAGGGGCTGTAACACACTACGCCCAGGATTCAGCACACACAGAAACGTTCACTAAGAGGCAAATAAATACCTTTTCCTGGCTATAAAAATATCCCCATTTAGCGACTATAAAATTTCTCAAGCTTACTGAAGTGTAAAGATAGCGATTAAACTGAAATTAATAATATTAATCTCTGCGTGATCACATTTCGTAATTTCTGAAGGGCTTAAATACTATAATTACAGATGTAATTAGAAATGACAGGGTAATTTTACAGGTGCCAGTATATGGATGGCTCAAGGCGGACGAGGCATCCTTGCCACATCCAGTCAAGCGACCTTTCTGTTATGACCTGTGACCTTGATGTATGAAAACTTGTTAATGCTGGGAGGAGTGTCAGAATAGCAGCATTTATAATGTCTGTAGGGAGGAAATTTATGTGCAAGCACATTTAGAAGCGTGGATAACCCCCACACCTCACAAAGGCCTTTGGGTTGGCCGCGAGTCTAATCCCTTGCGAACTCACCTCCCCCCCCACTTCCATTGTTTGAAAGATGAACGTCTCTGTAGGTGGCAGAAATTATTTCACCCATTGCATGAGTGTAGTTTGCAGGAAGGATGCTAATGAGCGTCGCCGGTGGGATTCAGATTTCGGGGGGCGGGGGGGTGAGGCAAATGTCTTTCTCCAGGAGCCGCCTGTGGTGCCAAGTGTGAGATCATTGAGGCCAATTTCCCTACAAATGGCCGGGAAACATGTCCAAAGAACAACCTCTCTTCCATATATTTCCATTTCAAAGAGACACGCTTCTCACAACGTTTTTTTACAGTGTTAAGCAAGTGAATAATATTGTAATGCACAAGTTTATGGCTTAGATAAGGCATCATTTCCATCAGAAAAGGTACTGAATCGTTGTGTTTATTAAGTCATACTAAAGTCTACACACGGAAAAAGTACACATAGATCAGATAATATTTCATGCTTATAAGCATAATACAATGTTAATAGGACTGCTGTCTCACCGGGCCGGTTTTGGAATGGTACGATTTTCTCTTTGTTGCATAATTGAGGGGAATATTACAAGTTTTGATTTAGCAGTAACACTTTTGTAGCTTATTTCCATAGTTCATCCGTCCATTTTTCAGAAGCACATATTCCGGACAGGGACACACCGACCCGGGAGCTGATCCTGGAATCCCATGGCAGGATACCGGCCAATCACAGGACACGGACTCACATGCTGGGAACAATTCTGAGGGACCACTTTAGCTAATGGCGTTTTTTTGGGTAACACTTTACTTCACAGAGCACAGATACTTAGTAGTAACTCAGTTACTACTGAAGTACACATCATGAACAAATATAGTAGCTACTTCAGATAAATGACGCGTCATGAGTTATTACTGATGAACAAAATTGAGAGTATTTTTCTTGTGTTGTTCACTATTTGGGCAGCACAGTGGTTAGTGCTGTTCCCTTATATATCTGGGACCAGTTTGAGTCTCTGCCGTGGTTCCATGTGTGTGTAACACGCGTGTTGTTTTCTCCAGGTGCTCCAGTTTCCCCCTGCAGTCTGAAAACATGCTGAGCTTAATTGGAGCTACTGAGCTGCCTGTGTGAGTATGTCTGGTGATGGATTGCGGACCCATCCTGTGTTGTTCCCTGCCTTACGCCTATTGGCTCTGGACCCCCCGTGATCCTAAATTGGATAAGTAGCTACAGAACAGGGATGGATATTCACTACTTGTTTCTTCACAAATGTTTGCAGCATTAACAGAAAGAGTAGGTCCAACTATACATTTTCTGCATCTGCTTGTCCTATTCAGGGTCACAGGAGACACGTGAAATCTACATAATGGTACCAGAGGTAATAAGTATATAAGTTGCAATGTATCCATGTGAACATATTCTGATCCAGTTTTATGTCACAAAGCAATGCTTATATTTGTCTTTCCATTCGTTAAAATACAAGTACAGTGGTACCTCGGTTCTCGAACTCACTAGAACTCGAATTTCTTGAAAGTCGAACAAAACGATCTGTGTGGAAAACCAATTAATTGGTTTTCCATTACTTCTTATGGGAAAAATTCGATCAGAACTCGTACTTTTTAGGATTCTATCCGGAGTCCGGAACGGATTAAGTTCGAGAACCGAGGTACCACTGTATATAAAATTTAAAGCTGCAATAATTATGGATTCCAGCAGATGCACTCTGAGGTTTCCCTAGGACAGCAGGGTTGTCAACTTTGGTCACCTGACTTGAGTGAAATTTTCAATTCGAGACGAGTCTGCACTCACATATAAATGTACAGTATGTAACAGTTTTATTACCTTGTAAATAGTCTGTACGGTTTGCAAACTACCCTAACGCTTCTGATGTAGCTAACTTTGGGTTTAATAATAATAATGGAATAATATAGATAGTCTGTCACACCAGATACGTGAGAGTTGGCAACCGGCTAAAAGCCACCTTTGAGGCTGTTATCTTTCTCAGTTGGAGTTTTAAGTTGTTTCCTGAAATGAGATGCTAAGAAAATAGATGTAGATAGATACATACAGAATCAACATTCTGTCACTCATAGCCAGTGGCCTGCACAGATTTATCAATGAGTTCAAGGTGGGGGGGGTGGCTTAGGGTAAATTAGGGCCAGTCAGTGGGGTCCACCTTGGTGAATTTTTTATGATTATCGGTTATCGTATAGAGGCACTTAGATCCTCCAGAGGGACACTTCCGGTCGTTCAGGCAAAAGTGGCAGCCTGCTGATAGATCTGCATGTCGTTTTTTCTTTATCTGGTACGGAACATAAAGCTTACCTCTGATTTTCACAGCACTGTCCTTCCAAGCAATTCATATGGATCTACAGGGGGTTCCTTGATTATATACATACTTCATATAATTAAAATAAAGAGTAGTGTCTGCCAGATTTCACTACTTGTGACCCTCATCACTAAAAATGGTTTCCACAAGTGTTCAGTTTCAAGGCTCCTCCCTCCAATAAACAAACAAACAAAGTGACAGACAGGCAGACAGACAGACAGACAGATAGATAGATAGATAGATAGATAGATAGATAGATAGATAGATAGATAGATAGATAGATAGAGTGACACGGTCATCGGGGGTCTACAGCCTCTCCCCACAGCATGGGGTGCCGACCTGCTGGACAGCACATTCGCACCAACAGGGAATTTCGTGTTTTTGGACTGAAGGAGGAGGGGACCAGAGGACTTGCAGGAAACCCCACAACAACATGGGGAGAACATGCAAACTGCACACACACTGAGCCGTGGTCTACAACCATTCCCAGAGGTGTGAGGCACCAGTGCTAACCACTGCCACCCCAAAAATAAATAATAAATACAATAAAAAAAATAATAATAACAGCCTAGAATTATACCTATAGATCTCTGTGTGTGTGTGTGTGTGTGTGTGTGTGCGTATGTGCAATTGAGGCCATCTGTCATTAATCATGGAGCAAACTCATTATCTGCAGTCATGGTAATAATGTATGTTATAAAACATACCTGTAGACTAATATTCGCTTAAGGCAGCTAATCTTCTCTTGTAATGATCTCTGCAAAATCAGCAGTGAAAGAAACCGTATTTGCTGCAATCAAGCCGCAGTGATTAATGTTTTCATCTTCATTACAAACGCACTCTTCTGCCAGGAACACACTCACGGGCAGGAGTTTATGCACCTCATATCGTTGCCAAGTGACCATGAACTAATGTAAATAGCCCACCAGCTACAAATTGTTATGCAAATGTCACCTTAAATGCAAGGCAGCCAAACGAGCCTTCCATATTTTCTTTCTTTTTTTTGACATTTGTGGGTGTATTTCAGCTGAAAGCTGATGCTGCTTTGAGTGTTTTTAAGAGTATAATACAGCAGGAAACTTTTCTTCTTTTACTAGAATATTGACTTTTGAGATTCTAGAAATATATGGCGTTCCTAAATTGCCCATAGGTGTGCATGTGTGAGTGAAGGGTGTGTGAGTGTGCCCTGCGATAGGCTGGCCCCTGTCCAGGGTTGTTCCCTGCCTCGTGCCCATTGCTTCCGGGATAGGCTCCGGACCCCCCGCGACCCAGTAGGATAAGCGGCTTGGAAAATGGCTGGATGGATGGATGGAAATATATGGCTTGTGGTTATGAAAAGACTGCTCAGCTATGAAGAAAAGAGGGACAGAAAGTGGCATGATGTCACATCCTGTTTCACCTCTGCTCGCTTCCTGTGCAGGGACATGATTCTGTCACACAGCATAGCCTGTTAACTTCATGTGGGACATGATGACTGCTCAAGTCACCTTGGTGTTTTCCTCTCAACTTGCTCCCAGGTTGCTGCTGGTACCAGGTACATTCCCTTAATACTGTGGAGAGGCACTGCACTCCAGAATTCTCTCTCGACAAAGACTTATCCTACAGGGGACTATGGGCGTATGTGTGATTGTAGAGACCAAAAACTCAAGCTAAACCCTAATAAAGGCCCATGACTGCTCCAGCCCTGGCAGCAACCAGCAGACGGGTGAAAATGAAACACCTTTGTATATATAAGTAATTTCCTTTTCAACACATTTTGGGAACTCTGGAATTTTACTTTGCTGAGAAGTCCTCTTTCTGAAGGAACATGAAACAGCCTTTTCAGGTCGAGCCACTCAATTCTCAGTTAGCTTTTGAGTAAAAGCAAGGCTGCTCAACTTTCTAATGGGATAAGTTCTCCCCGACAACTTCCAGTGTATTCAAGGGCAATCCGTGAAATAATGTCTAAATTTTCACTATTAAAGTGCAGGTATCCCTCCCCCCCCACCAAGCATAGAAAAGAGATTCTCTCTCTCTCTCTTTCTCTCTCACACACACACACACACACACACACTCCTGTTGTTCTGTGTCCTTTTGACTGTTTCCTTTCCACAGTTCACATTCATCTCTGATGTTTGACGACAAAATCATCACAGCTGTTAATGGATTTATTTGAGTCGTTTATTTATTAGAAATTGGGAAGAAAATGGAAAAAAAAATCATAGCAGGTCCTTATGTTGTCAAAATGTAATTTTCGGCTAATGAGTAAAAGACAGCAAATGAATTACAGCTGCGTTCGGGGGGGGGTCTTACTCTGTTCGGCCTGTGCTGAGTGTTTATACCTTTAATTACTGAAGTAAAAGTAGGTCATTGCAGGATGTCTATAGTGCTGAAAGCTGCATCTTTTCCTGGTTAAACATTATTTTTAAAGTGTATTTTTTCTTTGAGGACACTTGTAAATGAGGTCATGGGGGTCGCGCTGATGAGATGTACAGCACTTGAAGTATGTGACTGGATTCGATGGTGTGCAACACACTGGAGGGATGTGCGACACACTGGTGGGGTATGTGATACACTGGCGGGGTGAGCGACACACTGGCAGGTTAGGTGACTCACTGGCAGGGTTAGCGACACACTGGCAGGTTATATGACATACTGGCAGTGTGAGCGACACACTGACAGGGGATGTGACACACTGCCAGGGTAAGCAACACACTGGCAAGAAGGAATATGACAGCTGTGGTTCACAGCACCATACAACACCAAATTGATCTAGGTGGACAGATGTTGTAAATAACAACAACAACAATAATAATCTACTTTCTGAGGATGATTTGGTTAAAATTCTGCATGTTGTCATGTTGGCTTAGCTGTAAATGCTGTGATTAAAAGTTCTTTACATTTAATTTTAAAATACAGTAGCTCAAAATGGAGGTATCAAAGGTACACAGATTATGTTTAAAAGCTTAAATTCCTGATTACGGAGCCTGATTTCTATTGAGTATAAACGAGTATCAGGAAAGCACACTGCATAAATAAATGAACAACAAGAAAAATACCTCAAAATAAACAAATAAATACATGACAAATGTCGATTAATTAGGTGTTATTGGAATTTAAAATGCTTAGCATCCAATTTGCTGAGGATTTTCATTTTAGGGCCTGTTAATTCTGGCAGGTTTGCAGTTCAACAATTTGGTTTAATTATCCGAATGTTTTTGACCAGGTGAACCACGCACATCCTGAGAGAAAGCCCCGCCCCCCCCCAGGGCTGAGTTCTGATGGACCCCCTCTCCCGTTTCGCTCTTTAGCAGCGGCACATGAGCACTTGCTTCTTAAGTCATTTATCTCCCGGTAATGATCATAATGGCCGTGTTGTTCCCAGGCCGAGCTCCCATCAAAACCAGCCTGGTATCGCTCTCTCGGAGCGATTGTTGTGAAAGCGAGAGCTGCCGGCCTCCACCTCCCCGAGTCCTGGTGTGTTGGGCTCATGCCCCCCCCCAGCGAAAGCGGGTTTCCAGTTTCATACGTGCGAAACATGACCACCGTTACATCAGGAGGAGAAACCCAAAAATATCCCATGTTAATTTTGAGAGCGAAAATGATCCGTTTCACTACCATAAATAATTATGTGAACTGTTTTGCACATTCTCTAAATATGAAGCTCCTTCACATTTTCCACTTTTTTCTCTGTTAAATGTATTCTTCTCTTCTTACCGCTTTGTTTTAATTCAAATTTCAGAGACATTATTTTCAGACTCTCCTTTCACCACATTTCATTTACTTTCATTATTAAAACACATAAATCACTTTTATTTCTTATTTTACTACTCTGCACACTATCTCTAATTTTAAATTATCAGCATTCCTCCACTTTCATCCTTTTGTTAGGCCATGATGTATGAAACTTAATCTCGATCCTGAACACATTATAGCTCAATAAAGCTTTAGCATAACAAATGTGCTCTGCGTGTGGCGCTGTAAGTGCAAAGACATTTAGTAGGTTGTGTGGTGTTTTACTCTCTTAGCATTTTTGTGAGTAACTTTAGCTTAATTTTTAGCTTATCTTATTGCTATAGGTCGATATTAACAGTTTGTCGACTCTTCAACTTGATGATTCTATGATCATACAGACTGGACTTCAGCTCGTGATCTGAATACCCATTTTTACAAACGCCTTTGGTCTACTTGGAATGTGTTATGATAATATTACTAGACTTCAGGTCTCCTGGCCTGTTTCCTGCAGGTAGCATCTCTGCCCTGTTATTTATGAGGAGATTGCTGGTTTTATTTCTGGAGTGGACTCCATTTGGAGTGGTTTTCCTGCAAGATAATGAAGAACTAGTGCTCACTGCCATCCAAGGACGACAGCAAGAGCACAGGGGATTAGTGGTCTGTCATAGCTGAAAACAAATGTGTAGTCTACCCTGAGGGCACCAAAATGAGAATAATTATACCTGCAAGTCCCTCAACTTCCCCTCATTATTCAAAGAGCTGCATGCAACTTGGTCCTGAAGCACAGGGAAACACAATCATAACAATAGAGACATTTATAGTCTATTTTTGTCTAAACAAGGGGAAAAACTGGAATAAACTGAAACCATACTCTTGTAGCAATGACCTTTTGAAGGATCCTTGTATGACAAGCTCTTCAACTGAAGTGATCAGAAAGAGAAGGTCTATACCACCATTAGGGCTTTTAAAGTTTCAGGGAGAAGCATTTCATCAAGGCCACAGTTTGTCCAACAGTTACACTAAAGTTACAGTTACACTAAAGCGACAGTGACACAGCAGCAAGAAAAGACTTGTGATCACTTCTGATTCTCTGAATTTTCAGACTTTGAGGATGGAATAGTTCTACGGCAGGACCTCTCAGTGAAGCCTGGCCAGACGCAGTGAGGCTGGCTCTCCAGCTGTCACTGATCAGGCTATATATCATTTTGTGTTGCCTTCTCTCCATCCTGATTTGGTTTCCCCCGTTGTCGTTAACTCAAATCACAAGAATATGTTTCTGTGTACTGGTGACAAATAGCCATAATTTCTAGTTTTATTCATTTCTATGTTGATGCAAATGGGGTTGGAGGACACCTCTGCCCTCTGCCCCTGCCTTGAAGCTCCGCTCCAGGGTAACTTCCAGATGCGAGTGAAATGAGACCTGGATTAGCCACAAAAGTTTAATAAGTATCTCTACCTCATTAAGCATTATGACAGCTGATGATGACGGCGGTGATGATTTTGTACACTTAGATAACTGAGCTAATGTGAGGGCAGCTTAGTGCAGTTATGATAAGCTGCTGTGTCTTTGCTTCGGAGGTTACAAGGTTAATTGACGAGGTCGTTACAAGGGCAGAACTGATGTACATTGGGGGAAAATGAGTATCTATCCCTTGAAGAAATCTTACCTGAAAACAGTGGCTCCCGGAACTAAAAATGTCAAATCACAAGTGACAGCTAAGTAAACGAAACATTTCACACTATGAAATCAGATTTGGGGGGGAGGGGGGGGGGGGGGGTAAAAAGGATTTCAATATAAGGCAATATATTGCAGGACTGAAAACTTCAATAAATATTCTGTTGAAAAAGAATCTTTTCCATCTGTCAGTTATCAGAAATGCCTATCACAAAGTCGTTTGGTTTGAAAGGGCAGTGGAGGACCAATGGCTGACAGTTATGAATGATTTACTGAAATACATAAATATTACATAGAAATTTCCTGGGCCCTATTCCCTCAGTGCACTAAGATATTGTTGTGTGGAATTCTCCATATGCAAATAGCATTGTGGGGGATCTGGGTAGGGGTCTCAAATGAGGACAACCTGTGGTGAAAAGCCCTTATGCAGAGGTACGATAATGTCTGGGTGCGACAGCCATCGCTGCTCAGGTCCTGCCTCATGTCTTAGTGCTTGTCTGTCATTCTCAGATTAAATACTGACTTTGTGTATTAGGCTTGCTCTGAAAGCACTTAGCTAAGCATGGACACTAAACTGAGCTAACGACAAAAACGTAGGAGTTTGAGAAAGCGGTAGCTATGAGTGATGTTTGCGTTTTTCCGTAAGCGATGATATTAGTAGTAGCGGTAATTGCAGAAGCAGTGTTATTATTACTAATCTAGCATGGAGCGCACAGCACGTGGGGCCAGACTTTATGTTGTTCTACCAGACGGAGAACTCATCCAGGTCCATGAACTGCTAATAGGGTCCAGCTGTGCTCATTTGGCGTGTCCACCAAGAGCCACCTGCTGCAAATCCAGGGTGAGGGACATCTCTGCTGTCTGACTTCAGAGGTACCAGCTTTTCTCTGATAAACTTTCAGTTATTGGCTTCAACCCTAAGTTGTTTGTACATGATATCTGGCCAGGTCTTCATAAATGATAAATCCTTTATTTGCCATTTGCACAAGTACCTTGGAATTAGTTTCGTTACCAACCCCATCTTTATCTCTAAAGCTTGGGGGGGGGGTTGGTCATAGCACAAGGTCAGCCAGTGTGCAGTGCCCCTGGAACTGGGGGTTAAGGGCCTTGCTCAAGGACCCACAGACATGTGATTGTTTTACCAAGGCCAGAGCTTGAACCAGCAAGCTTCTGACCAAGGACACAAAGACTTAGCCCACTGAGCCGTTCACCACTCCATCCTCTAGGTTTGTTGATGGTCTTTTCTCTGCCCAAGACAGAAACACTTTATTAAATATTTGAGTCTGTCCTCATTTATCTGATAAACAAAAGCAGTTCAAAGTCAAATACACACTTTGAGACTGGTAAAAGAACAACATAATGAAATAAAGAAATTATACATGTATAATTGACATGTGGTATTGATGGCAGCAGATACAAGAACTGGGGAGAAATCCATCTGGGATGGGTGGGAATGACAGCTTTGTGTTTGTATGAAAGCAAAGCAGTGTGAGGAAAAGTTTTTGGGAGAATTTAAGAGGGAGAAAATATTAAAGGGAAATGGGGGCGTGGCAATAAATAATTTTGTTAAAATGTACTTTTTGTGTCTTGTTCAGTTGTGGTCCTTGTGGATGTCCCATGAACTGTGTGATGGTGTGACAGATGGCATTAAGCTGGTCATGAGACACATTTGGGAGTGACGGTCATCCATCATCACTGGGAACCTGAAAATGCACCAAGCTAATAATGGCGCCATTTATACACCCGACCTCGTGACAAGAGGTTACGGATTCATGCGCCGGCTGGGACTCTGGAGCAGCACGGGGCTTGTAGGGAAGGCATTGAACTCAGAATTCCTTCGGGTAAATAACTGCTTCCCTAAATTTCAAAACTGTGCCCACGTGTTTGGGTACAGGAGTTCCAATGTCCCCATATAGGGACAGATGGTACAAGTGTTAAGGCAGTTTCATCAAAAGTCCCTTTGGGGCCCCAGCTGTTGTACCCCTGAGCAAAGTAGTTAACCTGAATTGCTTCAGTAAATATTGAGCTGTGCAAAACTGTTAGCTATTTAATCACTTTATATAAAATCTGCTACTAGACAAATAAATAGAAAATGGAGATAATAATTTCTATGTCAGCTAAATAACCTTTAGGAAAACAGCAAAATAGAGCGAAAAATGGTTGCTAGATGATACAGAGCAGAGTTTCAATGAAACTTATCTGGGGGTTTATGTTATGCAAAAAGGTCCTGAAATCTAGAGTATTGATTTTTCAGTAAAACTGGTCATTTGTAGAGTGGGATTGATTGACCTGGAGAAGGGCACTTCTTGGATTTAAGAAACTCAAATCCCGAAAAGGATCCCTCTGAAGACTGATGTGTGGGGCTTTGGTGAACCATCAAGATGTGACCCCTCCCCAGCCAACCATCAGGTCTCGACGGTGGCTGCCTTACAAATAGCTTCATTCATTCCTAAGGGGTGAGTGTCAGGGGCAGCCCGGCACCTAAAGGCATTCGGAGCAAAGCATTTTGGGAAAAATGAATCAGCCCTCATAAGCTTCCCATTCTGGGCCTTCACATGATATGTAGTTTTCTCAGATATATATGTCCGCGGGTTTTTTGGACCTAGAATACCTACAGGCAACTGGGTTTCTTTTTGAAGCACGATTAATATGACACCTTTATCAAACTTTTATGAGTTCCAAAGAAGAATATTTTATTTAAATATTGTGCCGAAGACGAACCTTTTTGAGGGAATGCCTTTGAGGACCACAATAAAAAAATAAGGAGATCACAGTTATGGTTACATGACTCAGTATGATTCCTGCTGTAATTAAATTTTTAATACAGTCATCAATGACTTAATGGTGATAAAATGATAAAAAGAGTGGTATCTATTTCCCCTACACTTGTTTTACCTTTAGGCCAAAGCCTACTGGCAGGCAGAGCCCTTAGAATGATGCTGCTTTATGAACATAAACAATATTTGGTTGAGGGACCTTTGCTTTTATACTCTCCAATTCACCAAGGACTATGTGTGCAAGTGATGAAAAAGGTAGGATGCAGGATTAAACCCAGGGCATTACGAGACTCTTAAAATGAATCCTGTCAATCTAACGGAGCTTTGAACCCTTCAGGTTAATTTAAAGGATTGTGAACTATGAGCAAAGGTTAGCATCCATTCCCAGGTCCAATCTTAAGTGCAGGGTGAAGGGTTACCACTGTTCGTGCAACTGCAGAGAGGATCTGCGTTTATGAAGGAGCCTGGAAGAATGACGATCTCAAAGAAGGATTGGTGCTTTACTCTTTTATCAGAAAAGTGTAACAGTTGTAAATACAATCCAGATTACGGTGCATGGTCTGCAAAATGAGTGCAAAATGGGATAGTGTAAAATAAAATTATCTGATAGGAAATAGGTGTGTAGTTACTAAGCTGCAGGTGAAGAGGGGGGGGCTGTTTGACATGGGGCTTGGGACTTGGCAGTGATGTAATCCTTTTACTCTCACTAGTCCTTGCTGTGTGATTTTCTTGTCTAATTTGCATATCCAGAAGACAACTCCAGCAGCGATAACGAATGCAGAGGTCATTACTAAGCGAATTCTAAATTTTCTCATTATCTCATCTTCGTGTCATTTTTTCCCCCATATTTTGTCAGTTTTTTTTCTGTTCCTAATCAGAAATTCTTATCCAGTCCGGTTTAAGGTCTCTGCCAGTGAGGAACGGCATCGACGCCAATTCCTAAACAGGTGAAGCACAAATTGCTTCTGTGCCACTTTTCCATTGAAAGGTTTCTCTGTCAGGCTCACTTGTCAGTCTGTAGAGGGACACTGGACATACTTGTGGAAAAGTGGGAGAGAGCTCGTCGGACTTGCTTTTGTTACCTGTCCGTCCAGGAAGAAAATAAGCGCAGAGTGTGTCGATTCTCTTCATATTTCTGGCTACTGGAGTGGCAGGCTAACAAAGTGTCTTAAGGCTGCTGTCAGACCGGGTGCCGTGGTTGTCCCATGGTGGGCAGTCACATCATCTGCTCCCTAGTCCTGACCATTACTCATTGCATTTCTGCATGCCAGACCAATAGCACACATTCACAAAAGAGGCACATCCATCACCTCTTCCTATCTGTTTCTTTCTAACACTTGACCGAAGGGTACATTTTCAGAATTAACTGTAATACTGTGTATCACAGCGCACAGTGATTGCAGGTACAACAGCCGGTCCTTGTCTGCTCCTTCAGCCTGTCACATTTCCTCCATAAGCCTGGATCGTTATCACCCGTTGACCCTCTCTAAAGCATAGACTTCCCTAGGCCTTGTCAACTCTCTCCTCTGTCGGGGGTTTTTATAGAGGATTTCACAGCGAGAAAGCATAGCTTATTCTTCTCTTTACTTTTGTCCTCGCTCAAGACCCTCAGACACATAGCGGCGCCCCCCCAGGGATTGCTGGTGACACGTCAATCACCTGTCTGTGACACACTGGTGGTCCTTCCATGCCACAAAGCCCTATTTATCTTCCAACAAGCCTCAGTCTCTATACTCCCATCATTAACGAAATATATAGCAGTCATAGAAAAATACATCAAGAGCTTCCTCACCCACCTCCCCCAGACCTTTTTTGAGTGTCTGGTCCCTTTATGTAATCCCCACAAAGAGTACTCTGAAAACAGATAATCACCCGCTCTGAGATTATTTCAGCCGGTTCATTTCCAATTAGCAGCTGTGAGGTAGACAAGCCTGTACTGTGGGCCCCAGATCAGGAGCTCTGGCCGTTCGTGTAGGGAGGGCTGAGGAATGTACACCACTGGCCAGGATAGTTATAATGTATTTGCAGCAAAGAGTCTGATGTTGATGTTCCAGAGAAGCCATGAGCATCTCAGAAGCTCCTCACAATATCATCACTGGTGGGTAAGAGCGATTCATACCATCTGAGCTCACCTTGCAGTATTAGAGAAAGGAATAAGAAATTAAGAAATAAAAATATGCAAAACAATAAAATGGCTTAGAGTGACTATTCCTAAAATTATAATTGTTTTTTAAATTCTTTTGATACACAGATAGTAAGACCTGTTAACAGATTATTCCGTGATCCCTTAAACGTTATCGTATGGTCAAAGCAGACATGTTAAACCAGGCAATTGTATCCTGCTAGGAAATAATTTACATCTACAAAGATAAATACCTATATTTACACATGCAATAAACAGAGGTTTATTTCCCTAATTAGAGAAATATCAGAAACTGGTTACAGTAAAACCCAGTCAGAGGCGATAGGTATAAGAAGGACCACAGATGTGCCCATTAGATTCCCAGGATGCTGTGAGACTTTGAGTAAAACAGAGAGGTCAGCCACTGTTTTCCTCATGGCTGCCCCTCTGCCCTCCTCCTTTACTTGATAACTGTGTGGGTAGGAGATACTGGCTGTGAGACACATTCATCTGATCAAGTAAGGGTCAGTGAGCTCAGTTTGGAGCACCTTCTCTCCTTTACCAGGTGACACCAGACTTTATCGGGATGTTAGGAACATGTGGAATTTATTACCGATATAACCTCATCCCCTTTAGCAAAGCTGGCTGATTGACCAGCAGGGAATTACCCGAAACATAACATACAGCATATGTCCTAAAATCTGCAAGACAGAATAATGTGAATTTATTTTTTTCTTCCTCAGATGGAAAAAACAAGCACTCTTCGCAGATTTATCCTGCAAAGAGCCTCCATGTCTCTCGCTATGGGCCATCAGTCTCCCGACAATCATTTCCATTTTCCTGTCTCTTGCTGGCAGCCGATTTTATTTGGACAGGCATGTTCTGGCTGTTTAAAAAGCACACCTTACATATCTTGTCATTTCACTCGCAATTGCTTTCCACTTTTTAGTTGGCAATGGCAACAGATTCTTATTTATTTATTTTGCCTACAGAATGATCGGCTGTCTTCATGACTTCATTGTATAAGTATATCCATCCATCCATCCATCCATCCATTTGTATTGTTTATACAGCACAAGGTCACAATTAATGTGTTATGTAGTTTTTTTTGACAAGGAGCAGAATATGAATTACATAATAATAATGACAATAATAATAACAATAATAATAATAATATGCATGTAGTCCATTCTACAGATGTTAATATCATGCTAAACAAAGTTATAATTATGAGAAAGTGTTTTATTTTTCTCAGTAAAGTAAATGTATTTTCTGCTACATACACAGCCCTTAATATCATAGATTATTAGGCCAGATTGCTGTGTCTCTCACGTCAATTTCAGTTTTGTAGGTGTGTTAAATAATGCACACTGGCATCATATTAGCAATGCGTGATACACTGTCAGCTGTGTCGTGATCTACGCATGCAGGAGTCGTAGCCAAACTCCAGAATGACCGTCCATTTCCATAACTGCTGTGAGGTTGTTATGGGCCTGGAGCCAGATACCTTAAATGGGATGCCAGTCTATCATAGGACATGGGCACACACACACACACACACACACACACACAATGGCTAATTTAATGTGATTTTGGAGCACTGTGAAGGAAACACACAAACAGGAATCAAACCCTTATCTTAGAGCTGTGAGGCCACCACTGAACCATCATGCCACTCTCTGTATGTCTGACCTATAGGCATTTTGGCAAGTATTCATTGGTTGATGGACCCCAAAGGATGCAGCCGATGCTGCTTTCATGTTGTACTGTGATCAGTGGAGCTCTCAACACTTTGGTCCTTCCTTCATCTCTGACTACAGTTCAGGATCGGCCAGGATCTGTTGTGTGAAATCGTGCCCACGGGCCATTCTGAACTGAGATGAAATGCATTTCATTCGAAAGTTAAGTGGAATGCTCTCCAAGGTTAAACTACTTCCACAAGTCTGTTGTTCCCGTCTACTTTGTCTTTTCTGTGTGAAATGGACCAGCATGGTCTGGGCCATTAGCTGATGCACAGTGTAGGCACAATGTGAGAGAAGCTCACATCCATTGCTACTGGCAGCAGGAACGTAATGGCTTTATTGGGAGATGTTCTGCTTTAGCTGGAATAGGGGTGACTTTCACAGTTGTATAGGTTGAGATGATGCATTACAAAGGGTTAATTAAAGATTTTTTTTCCTTTGTTTAAGTTGCAGGAGAAAGTCTATGAGTCTCTTATGAACTTGAGGAGTTTCACTCTGCATCAGGTTAATCATGCAGTGTCTGTTCTTCAAAATGGCACTTACAGTCCTGTAGTTTTGGACGCCCTCCTTCCCACTGTAAGTGAAATTGTGCTATCGTGTGCCTCGCATTGCTCCAGGCATGATGTGAACTCCGAGCTTTTCCTGACTTCCAGAAGGCTGGGTCTGGGAGTTCTGAAGTTTCTCGCTTTCTAGTTTCTGAGCATTTGGGGCTTCCAGGAGGGCCGTACTGACAGCCACAGAGAGTTTGAGGAGCTTGTCAGCTCCAGAGCTTAAGGAGGATGGCAATAGCCTGGTTGTTCCAGAGTTAAGCTGTAGACTTATTGCCTTGGGCCAAAGAGAAGAAGGTGAGTTGAACAATCTGTTTATATTTTTAAAATGTTGACTCCTCTGGGCATGAAACATCAGGTCTCATAATAGCAAGGCTGAGATCAAAATTGGGAACTCATCACATGTCAGCGGCCATCACTTGGCACCCAGTGGGTGCGTTGAGTTCATGATGGGGAGCCTGTCGAATACCTGTGCTCATCAAAAGGAGTTCATAAAGCACCTCGGGTCAGTGCGCCAAAGCGGTCATATGTCCGTGATCATCACATAGCATGCCTGTCACAGGTCTGGAATCAGTGTAATGAGCTTGGCAGCTGGCGAGCTCCTCGCAGCAAGGCTGTCAGGTGTCTAAAGGCATTAATGTAAGGCTCGCTCTGCCCTATGGCTGACGGTGTATGGAAAACCATGCTCACTCTCACATTCCCCACCAGTGTATGATGGTTCTGCAATTATCAGCTAGATTGGGTTTGGCTCCTTGTTCTGCCAGTCCAGAGAGCAGGCAGACAGCTATTAGCTCTTTGGGTTTCTTCTGTGTTACCTTTATTGAAATCCCTTCAAGCTGGTGTAGGAATCCAGTCCTGTACTGGCTGTGATTAAAGAACAGCCTGGCATGGAGACAGACATCACAGCTAAGGGCCAAAATGTTCCACAGGAAGAGAGACGGACACGGGGAATATGTGTCAAAATATCTATAGATGCAAGAAGCTACTGTAAGAAGCAAAGTGCTCAGTTTTTCTCCCTCCGTTTCCTGTGTGTGTACAAAAAATGCAAATAAGCGGTTCCTCAAAGCAGGAAATCATGTGCTGGCTGCAGCTGGATACATACAGCCCACACAGGCAGGGTAAAAAGGTTCACTGACTGTGTGGATAGGAGGTAGAATGTCTAAGATCTAGTCTGATCCGAGTTATTTTGAATGCTGCGTGATCGGCGGTGCCAGACGCAGCCGTTCCTGCATCTCAGAAGCAGCTGCCCTCCTGGGGATTATACACCATAGTGTCTAGAGTTAACAGAGAATGAAGTGATGAACAAAAACATATCCACTCAGTGGCAGCTCTGTGGGCAAAAATACAGTGTTGAAGAAAGAGGTCAGAGGAGAATGGCCAGACTCGTTAAAGTTATAACAGGAAAATAACAGGCTCCAACAGTGGTGTGCAGAAAGGTGTGAATGCACACTTTCTAATAAGGTGGGTCAGACCTCGCACTACTGTAAGTAAGTCTACCTAATAAAATGGGTCATACCTATTACTAGCTAGGTGTTCCAATTAAGTGGGGCAACCCTGATACTACCTATCCATCCATCCATCCATCCATCCATTGGGTGCTTATTCATACAGGCTATAGGTACAAGGCAGGGAGCAACTCTGAATGGGGCACCAACCCATCATAGGGCAACACTCACACATGCACGCCTATGGGCAACTTGGCAATTCCAATTAACCTCAGCATGTTTTTGGATTGTGGAGGGAAACTGGAGAACCGGGAGGAAACCCCAGGACAACACAAGGAGAGCATGCACACTCCACACAGATGGAGCCACGGCAGAGACTCTAGCCAGGCATTACTAAATAAATTGGAAACTAAATAAATTATTTCGAGATGTTCACTGTAAGCAGATAATCACATGCTTAGTTTTTAATATTGTTCCTCTTGGAAATATTATTGTTAAAAAATAAAAATAAAACCGCAGAGACAATAAAGAATCAATGTAACAGTCGATGTTGGTGCTGATGAGTAATTGCTCTTCACCCATGAACCAAGCGTTTGCAGTGCATACCAGTGTGTGACAGTGGCTTCCGGGACTTGGTAGCACCTGTCATTTTCACTGAATAATAATGTTAAACTAATGCAGTTTCTGTAGGCTTCTCTCTGTTTTATTTCAGTAGATCATGGAAGTCTGCTCTGATTATTGGAACCCCATAGGTCTGTTTACTATGGTTTTAGGTGAGCAATCAGAAAATTTAGCTGGTCCCTGACAAGGCTTGTATTGAACCACACTGGGGGAAAAAAAAAAAAAAAAACTTAAGTAGGATTATTGACCTGGACGTTACAAGAGAGTCACTGGACCTGTCTTGATACTGATTTTTTAAAAGTAATTTTGCCCTGCTAACATGTGGAGTAAACAACCATTAAGTGTTCGACATATGGGCAGAAAGTCAAATTTTTGCATAATTTAAACACTAAAAATAATCTGAAAGCTGAGGCAACAGCGGGTCCTATCTCACATCTGGAGGGCACAGAAGGTAATCTCAGTAACTGTTAAGCACTACTTGTGGATTAACGTAAATGAATCAGATAAGCTTGCAGTTAGAGATCATTTCTTGTGGTTTTACATGTAATATGATATCCTGGTAGCTATCAGATAGAAGCAGCTTCAGATTATGCAATCATTTCAAGCTGATTCAATATCCAGTGTCGAGTCTTAATAAAGAAGTAAAAAATCTAAATCAAGACAGTGTAAAACAAAGAGTGTTTTTGTAAAACAAAAACAAAAAGGCCTTTCACACACAGTAGCAGTTGTTAAAAATATGAAACCTCACTTAACTTTAAGATTGCTAGCATTTTATGAATTTGCCAAGCATGTCAGCAGTCAAGATCCACATCTATGGGTCATTCACAGCGGGCAGCTCCAGAATTCAACCCAACATAGCCCCATATCACTGGATGCTTTACTACTGGATCACATTACAGTGACACTCCACACAACTAGTCTAAAAGTGTGATAGCCCAGCAAGACTGCGATTTACTCTGGGAGTAAATAACCAGCACAACTGCAATAACAGGCAAAGCTCCCTTCTGGTAGGGGGAGGGGGGGGGGGGGAATTATGCAGAGCTTAACCATTAACCCAGTATAGCAAGGTGGCACAATTTTTAGATCCTGGAGTGAGCAGCAGAGGCAGAGTGAGATGTATATCCTTAATTGCCACACAAACTGCATGAAAACAGTCATTCCAAAGCCTTGTCCATGGGAAATAAGAGGAAATCAAGTCATCCTTCTCAGGCAAGGTCAACTGCTTTGATGGGTAACCTTTCCAAAGGAGAAATTGCTCTGATTTGTTTGGGGTATGTTGCATTTTTGACAGATATGCCAGACAACTCTATAAAAGTGTATCCTTCCACAGTTGTATTTATTTATTTATGCTCTGATTTTTTTTCTTTTTTAACTGTGCCTGTCTTCTTTGTTTGAATTACTTCTCCTTAAAGTGCACTTGAACAAATTAACAACTCCCCCAAAAAGATTAAAATAATATATGAGTGATTCACTTGAGAAATAACGTGGGTTTTAGACCAATATGTATGGAGGGCAGGACAAGCAGCAGATGAGGTCTTATAGTAACGTAATTCTCCAATCCTTGAGATATGTAAAGTGGAGAGAAAGTGAGAGTCCAAAATTCTGATGATGTCTCTTTTTTAGGTCCTACTAAGCCTTTTCAGAAATGAATTCCCATGAGGAAAATTGTTGTGAACCAGGGTTGAGTCAAAACGAAAAGTCCAAAAAGTCTAATTTGCCTGGCCGTAAAATTTTTAGGGATTTGAATAAAGTTTTTCTGTTCTTCTAGGACTGTGAACCGAGGCGGCATGTTCAGCAAGGCACAGACAGAATCGCTGACCCTTACTGCGCTTGTCCCTGTTCCAGTGACCACTGGCAGGGGGCATGGTGGTAAAGCACTGGGACTTCAGGCCAAATGGTTGCTAAGCAACTGAGATAAAATAACAAAAATAACACGTACATTGTGGAAAGCCATCTGTCAGTTGCAAACAAGATAGAAAGAGCTAGACGGGAAGTTCATGGTTCTTTCCAAAAATTGGTCACGTATCCAGAAGAAGCTCTCATGCCCTAAAGGACATTCAGCATGGGACCCTGTGTGTGCGCATTTATCACACAGGAGCTGATTTTAGCTGCGTGCCCTTCAGCTGACCAAAGGCTCCACCTCCAAATATAACTGGCTGTTCCCATCTTCAGCTTGGATAGTTTATTCAGTTCACTGTCAGGTGGATCAACCTGGAAACAAGAGGCAGACACTGGTGACATTGGTGACACTGGGACCACATCCAGGGACACAGAGGAATGATGAGGGTGGGCAATAACAGAAGGCTGTGGGTTCTAACACTTTAACAAGGCACTTTGTCTTAACTGAGAAAATAGAAAGGACCAGATCTGCGAGAATAACCCCCCCCCCCCCCGCCCC
>JAODJU010000035.1:17497660-17517827 GCA_026776725.1 Gnathonemus echidnorhynchus | reverse complement strand
CGGCTCTGAAGACCTCCAGACATAGTCTGGTGATTATTACTCACTATGTGGAATGTGAAAATGTAATCCTTCTTCCAGACAAAGTGAGAAGAGGAATAAAAATATATATTTTAAAAAGAAAGTTAGTGGTGCAGATGAACCTGGATCGTGCATTTATACTTTATGGGCTAATTCAGGCTGCTGTAACAGCACAGACCCAATTTCACATCTGCTACTTGCTCAAAAATGTATGCCTCCTCTCCATATTCTGCATTTGGGCTGAGTGATTAAGTGTCTGCACTGCGCTGATTGAAAAGTGGGAGCCCGGAAAGCCGTCATAGGATGGTGCATGCAGAGGAAGGAGAAGTTTGAGAGAGAACTTCAGCTCTAATGATGAGTGTGTGAGGCTGCGATGTGGACGCCTCAGGGGAAGACCTGCCAGATTAGAACAATGGAGCCAAAGCTCACAGAAGCCATTTTTGTCCCTATTCTGGAAGAAACATCTGTAAAAAAATGAGAAAGAGGGAAAACAAAATCGATAAACTGCAGAGCTGAAGTTTCTTACGGGGCTGTCAGCTCTGGCCTCACCGCTTGTGAATAACAGCGGCTAATGGTTTTCTTTGACAGAGCTTTTAGGGAGAATGGACCTGAGAACAGGGAGAATAAACAGAAAACCAGCTGATGTACCTTGGGGATTTGGTTCCCCTGTTGTGTCCAGTGACTGCATACTGGCAGCATTTACAACCTTTCTGATCAAGAGCTGAATCTTGAAAACCACACACACACATGCACACATAGGCACACATATAAATATATCTTTGTGGGGACCCTCCTTCCATTTCTATGGGGAAAAATCTAATCTAACCCCTATTCAGTCCTAACCCTAACCATAAGTAACGAAAGAAAGTACGCAATTTTTGTCATTTTTACTTTTTTGATTGCATTCACAGATCTCTGTGATGACATGAAAAATGGTCCCCACGACATCCAAAATACCAGGTTTTTAATTACATATTGGGGGGGACATTCGTTCCCTTTGATGTAATATAAACCTAATCCACACAGACACACACACACACAGTCATATCTTACAGTCGCAGACATAGGTTAAAGTCTGACTTGAAATCATTTTTAAAAGCAGGAGTGCTACTTCAGGCAAATAC
Organism: Gnathonemus echidnorhynchus; assembly: GCA_026776725.1. Taxonomy (NCBI): domain Eukaryota; kingdom Metazoa; phylum Chordata; class Actinopteri; order Osteoglossiformes; family Mormyridae; genus Gnathonemus; species Gnathonemus echidnorhynchus. Next base: position 17,516,685 of record JAODJU010000035.1, on the reverse strand, counting down.
AGTAAAGCCAAGTGCCACTTACTGGGAGACATACAAAAGAAATAGCAAATGCTGTCTTTGAAACCGCCGTGTAGAGTCTGTCCCCACAAACCCTGACAGCGAAACAAAGACGGAGATGAGCTCAGAAAGATCATTAATATCCCAGGGAATTAACACATGAGCCTTTTGTAAGGAAAAACCCACCCCCTGCTTGAAGAGTCTGTCCTCAATAAGTAGGCAGTAGTGGCTGGCTGTGCAGGCTTGTTCTTGGGAGGGCTTGGGGATCATGAAGATGCCCCCCCACCACTGGCATCCCACTACGTGACTGACACACAGCCCCAGGCCTGTCTACTCTGCCAACAGCTGCTCCACACCAAACCGAATCAAGGGCAATTTCCGCGGCATGCAAAGACCGGCCGACTCCCTTATACTGTGCTTTGGACCAGGGCAGACTTAAACCTTTCTGACAGGTGCTAAAGAAAATGACCCCCCCACACACACTAACGTTGATTTGATAATTCCCTCCCTCAGTTGGAAAATAAAGTGGATTCCGAGTGCTGTGGATATGTGGGTGTGTGTGTTTGGTGGTATCAGGAAGCTCCCATACAGGCTGTAGCAGAGCCATGTAATCAGGGGAGACCAGGTGGCTCAATTTCCGCAGCTAACCACACCCACACACTCTATATTACACTGTATGTGAGACACACACACACACACACACACACTCACACACTCTATATTACACTGTATGTGAGACACACACATACACACACACCCACACACTCTATATTACACTGTATGTGAGACACACACACACTCTATATTACACTGTATGTGAGACACACACACACACACCCACACACTCTATATTACACTGTATGTGACACACACCCACACACTATATTACACTGTATGTGAGACACACACACTCTATATTACACTGATTGTGAGACACACACACACACCCACACACTCTATATTACACTGTATGTGAGACACACACACATACACACACACCCACACCCACACACTCTATATTACACTGTATGTGAGACAGACACACCCACACAATCTATATTACACTATATGTGAGACACACACACATACACACACACTCTATATTACACTGTATGTGACACAGAGACACACACACACACACACACTGTATATTACACTGTATGTGAGACACACACACACACACTGTATATTACACTGTATGTGAGACACACACACAAACACACACACCCACACTCTATATTACACTGTATGTGACACACACACACACATACTGTATATTACACTGTATGTGAGACACACACACACAAACACACACACCCACACTCTATATTACACTGTATGTGACACACACAAACCCACACACTCTATATTACACTGTATGTGACACACACACACACACTGTATATTACACTGTATGTGAGACACACACACAAACACACGCACCCACACACTCTATATTACACTGTATGTGACACACACACACACTGTATATTACACTGTATGTGAGACACACACACACAAACACACGCACCCACACACTCTATATTACACTGTATGTGAGACACACACACACATCTGTATTACACTGATTGTGAGACACACACACACACACTGTATTACACTGATTGTGAGACACACACACACACTGTATATTACACTGTATGTGAGACACACACACACACTCTATATTACACTGATTGTGAGACACCTTCATAAACAGACATTTTGGCTGTACATGACAATACCGTCTACAAGGCTCCCGTCTTGATGACTCAACACTTAAAAATGCACACGGCCCATTTCTGCCGCCTCTCCTGCCCTCTCTTCCTTCATGTCTCCTTCTCTACTTCATTATTTCTCTTTAAGCCACGTTTGCCAGTAAAAAGAGGGGGGAGAGATGTTCCGGGCAACCATCCCATTTCGATCACATGTACCGAACTCAAAACAGTGCCGCATTAAGCACCTGTCATTACAGGGACGCCTTTTCAGCACGAGAAAACAAACGGCATTATGAAGCCATCTTTAAGGGCTTTACACTCGCTCTGTGCGAAAGCAGGGATTCCTCTGCAATGGAAAGATGCTATTAATACAGCTGTTTGGCAAGAGGACAGTAATAAGCAGCCTTATCGATTTAATAATGTAATAAGCAGCAGGTAATGGCTCTAATGCAAGACGGCAGAGGTTTATTCCAATGTTTTAGGAGTGCATTGACATATGAATGAACTTTTAATAAATTAAATTTGGCCATAGTGAGAATCTTTCTTTATGTTCCTCAGCTCTCTGATATGAACACACACAATGATACACACTCAGAAACCAGCACAGAGGTCTTCATGCTTGGTGAGTTCCCCATCATTTAAACACATTTCTTCATGTTAGTAATGCATGGTGAATATCAGAAATGTTTACATGCACTTTGCTTTCTGGAGGGTGTTCCACAAAGCAAGCTGGGTTAACTTAAGCTAGAAGTCATGATTGTCCATGATTGTCCATGATTGAACTGAGAAATCTTGCTTTGTGGAACACCTGCCTGTTCTATATTTTTCTACAGATGCTCTTCTACTTACGAACCTTCAACTTACGAACTTTCAGACATATGAACGAAGAGGACTGTGAGTCCAAATTGTGTTCGTTGGACTCCTGTTTCCTGTCCACAACATGATTTTTTTTTTTTTGTGCGCCAATCCTGCCTAGTATGACCAGTTCGGAACATAACTCCTGTATATGGTTTTGTTTATTTAGCTGACGTTTTTATTCAAAGCCACAGAATTAAACAGACAGGGTCAGACAGTCTATTGGGGGTTAGGGTTGTGCTCGAGGTATAACCTCCTGAGACCCAAGGAAAAAAGTGTCCTTCAATTTTAGGTTATTTGTCTTTGGAGGAAATAAGACATCTATTTTTAATTTCACACATGTCCTCTTTATTGCACAACAGGAATAAATACGTTTCCTAACATCAGTGAAAAGATAGACGCAAAAATAAAATGTCCACTACAATGGACATAAATGAATGGGTGGGGTCTCAGGAAGATTAAATGGTAAAACCACTCTGCTAACCAGGGGATTTGAACCACTGACATTTTGCTTACCGGAATTGCATCCCAAACCTCAGAGCCACAAACAGCAATGCTGATACCGAAAGCTTCAACTGGTGAAGAGGCGTCCTGTCTTCAAATTAAAACCAGGGAGCAGGTGCATGTGTTGCCCAAGGTTGGGCGAGGCACTTTGGCAACACCTGGCGAATTCTGTTGCCCAAACAGAAACGCACGAGTCGCGATTGTCACATATCGTTAGCGGGTGGCTAAGATGCCAGCCAGCAGGTGGCAGGGCTGAGTGCGGGACACCCAGCAGGGAAGGCAGTAGGCGTGCAGCACTGCTGGATGCCGTACCCTTTGCGGGACAATCAAGGCTCCGCTGATTGGCACAGCGTGTGACTAATGAGGCTGTAATCAAGCCGCTTTGTAATCAAGTTTTGGCGAGTAGCTATTTCCAATAGCAGCCCTCCTCGGAAATTTACTCCGTGCCTCAGAAATGTTTTATTAATGTGTACTTTCTTTACCTCTTCTTTTACGCGTTGTTTATTAGAAAGAACGGTTTTCCAAGGTCGACTGAAGTTAACAAGTCTCGTATAGCAAATGCACCTAGGCTTTTTAAACTGAGTAAAATCATTCCACCCAGAATAGTGATTAGTTTGAACATTTTATATGATTAATGTAGATCAGTATATAATAGCTATCATGCAAAAATGAACATTTTGATTATGTATAATATACTTCATTGATTCCTTGATTAGTGCTGTATATACATTATTCTGTCTTACACACTGCCCACGATAGCTGCCCTCTCTGGAGCGCTAAACTGCATTTTAGCTCAGAGATATCCTCCATAATCAGGACGGCATGAATCTTCCGCCTGCTTCTGTTTGGTCTGGTTATCCAGTCTGGCTCATGCAGGAGACCCAGCCTTCACCCCCAGTAGCAGATGGCGAGGTGTACAGTCGAGTCCTCGTCTCGCCCTCCCCACGGAGAAGCTGCCTGACCCATAGCGGCTAACAGACACCCGAGCCGTTCCGCACCCCCACCACTGCCGGCTGGAGCGTGACCTGCATCGCCCGGAGCTTTGATACGCCACGAGGTCGCGTGTCGGCGGCTGGCTAGACCTGGCTGTCAGGACCACAGGGCCTAAACAGAGCCTGTTTGGGGGTGGGTGGACTGTCACTGAGCTGTGCAATTTAGCTCAAATTTGATTCTTCCCCAGGCGGGCTGGGCCTCCCCCACATCCTCACATCGGGTGCCAGGGGAGCTTGCATTTAAGTGGAGATTCAGCAAGACGTCCTCGAAAGGTTACCACTCAACACTGACCCTCAAATCGAAAGTCTGCCGCACCTACAAGTTGGAATGAGTTCACGGGAAAAAATAATACAAAAAAAAGTTAGCAGAATCTTTCCCCAAAAAGTTCTGCAGACTCCGACTGCGAGAGACGTGATAGATTCTATTGTACCCTCTCAAGTCTTGTCTCCTAAATATTTTTGGGTTGCGCTGCTGTGCAAACCCAGCCTGGACCATTCTCCAGCTGCCCCACTGCGTATGAATAATACGAGTGTTTTTATGCATGTCTCCTGGTCCGTAAGAAAGCATCACTCACCCCGCAGCGTCTCTGGCGGACCACCCACGAAGACGCTGATGAAAACACGCTACATAAACGTCCTATTTTAAATCGAAGATCTTCGCTGACATTTGGTGACCTGTGCAGGACCTTATTTGATAACCCCTTGAATCTGAGCGGAAAGGATTTATAAGTATTCCCAAAGAGAGGGAGATACAGTCCGAAAAAGATTCAAAAACTGCAGGCAAGATTCATGCCTTGATATGATTGTTGTGGGGATTTTCACCTGGTTTAACACATCACAGCAGGCATGCATCACAGCCAGATAACAAATGCAACTGGCATAGAATCAGTGTAAAACATTTGATGCGTTTCCTATATGGACAAACATTTTATACATCTGTCAGCTGTATCACAAATGCAAGTAAAAAAAAAAAACTAGAGGCTTTATGAATGACTACAGAGGGGAACTAAGCAGGTCTGCCTCTCTTAGGACCTCTGTGAGCACGAGCACATAGAAATCCTATTTCCAAAAGCTAACACAAGCGCTCCTCTGATTCAATAATCTCCCGCTCGCTGTTTTACATACCAAATGGCGCTGGGGCAGGGAAGGTTGACTAGAGAAATCTCATTAAATGCAGGCTGACCTTGGTACATGGGCTGAATGGGAAATAATGGGTTCTTAATGTGTGTGCCTGCGGGTAGATTTAGTGCAGCCGCTGGGAACAGCTTCCGGTGGAAAACGGAGGCGGAGATAAGCGGCACCCGCCATGTAATCACAGCTCTGCAGAGATGCGCGCTATGATCCGCCTGTATAAACCCCACTGAATGGCTTCTTTCATTGGATTCGCTCTATATGGGATGGAGACCAAACATAAGGATGTTTACCTGCCTCGCCATCGAGTTACATCAGCCTCTTTAAGCTGATTCCTGTTGGCCTGCAAGTTTCTGGAAAAAAAGACAGTTGCTCAGATCATGTTTGTACAACTGTTTTTTTTTTTTTTTCTTTTTCCCCCCCAACAGGCATTATAGTGAGATATTAATATCTTAAAGCCCAAAAGCTCAAAGTTTCCAAGAGGAATCCCAGTCAAAGAGCTGCACAACTCATTTATTAGGTTTTGTGGTTCATTTCAAAACACTAAAGTGTTTATTTCATATTATAACATTTTAAATTGCACTTTGGAATTTTATAAGATCAAACCTGGCCAAAATTCCCTCCGAGTGTAACACCTAAGTCCTAGAATTTATGACTCTCACCAGTGACCTCTGCTGGTGGATGGGGTAAAAGCACCGTTCCAGCAATTTCCATTAGCCGCTCAACGTGATGCACAGAGCTTTCTCTGTGATCTGACACTGCTTGCCACTCCTCTTGTTGGTATTATTGAGTCTTTCACCAAGGCAGAATATAGCACAAATGTATTATCAGTCAATCAACATTTCAACCTGTCCAATCAACTGCAGGCAAGAATGTAAATCAAGATTTTCAGTGGATGCTTGAAATATAATTCCTATATACAGTTATCCATGGCAGGTAACCAATGGACCAAGAGACAGAGTATTTTTTTAACAATCTGTCACCTAAGCAACACCATTGAGTTTTACACTACATTGTTACTAACGGCCCGTTGCTTCCGGGATAGGCTCCGGACCCCCCGCGACCCAGTAGGATAAGTGGCTTGGGAAATGGATGGATGGATGGATGGATGGATGGATGTTACTAACGGACCTGATCGGAGGAAGGTGAATTAGAAAGATGATGGACTTCATGTACAGGATAGCAGTCTATCACGACCTTGATTCATCTGCTTCATAATCTGCTCTATATTTTGTTTAGTTACAGAATGATAGATGCCACGTCATACGTGTTGCTCAGCGGTGGAGGAACATGCCTATAATGGGATTAATTATCAGCACATCCCATTGCCGGAACCACAGCTGAGGCCCCAGATCGATACAATCAAGTAGCTGCCGAGAATGAGATTTGCTCAGGTCTGTAGCCCCCGATGGCCCATAAACCCTGGCGGGGAAGGGATGGGCTGCCTGTGGTACCATGGATCAGACACGCACAGGGAAGAACACAAAGGCAGCACTTCCTCATATGGCCTTTGGGTAAGGGGATCGAAGTGAAGAGCAAACAAATAACACTGTCACCTGCAGGTATACATTAACGGGGAGAAGACAGTGTTTATTTTTATTCCGTAGATCACAAAGCCAACTTTTATAATTCAGCACATAAGCTATACGCAAACAACTACACCAATAATAATGATGATGACAGTGATGATTGTAATAATAATAATAATAATAATAATAATAATAATAATAATGATAATACAGAAGCACAGTAGCTTGATTGGTATGGCTTTACACAGGAGACACTTCCTGGAAGTTTAGAGTAGTTTCTGAGTTTCTTTCCACTTGATATGAAACAACAGGTGAGCACTAAGGGGATTCTTTTTTTCTCACAGACCCCCCCCCCCCCCCAGCACTGATTAAACTCCATACGGCCCCTGTCCCAGTACTAGGTGGTCCTTTTTGTCTTACCGGATGGTTCCATCTGGAGGAACCCAGAGGGTAATGAAGGGAAATAAGCAGGGGTGGTCGCTGAGGAGATAACCTGCATCAAGACGTCAAATAGTGGAGCTGATTGAGAATGAGGCTCCGCCTCCAGCATGCTCTGCTGCTTCAGTGTGGAAGGAGAAGCTCTCCCTCACTGCACCAATGCGGCCCTTCTCACGAAGACGGCCATTCCATCCCCATGTCACCTCCTTCAGCTTAGCTGCGTGCTGCAGATCTTCCACTGGCTTCTCCCTCTTTTCTTTGATCTCCGTCAGCGTTTCCTTGCCTCTGTTCCTCACCCACAGGCTGTCTGTTTGTGGGCGCACTCAAAGCTTACAAGAATCAGCTTTTGCCATGTACCTGTGTCTTCGATCTCTACAATAATTAATTTACTACCTTCACCGCTTCCAGGATCGACAATAAACAAACAAACGTGTCAGTCTTCTCCCTTTGTCCCACATCCCATCTGACAGTCTACTGACATCATACCTCTGTTAAGCAACAGAGGCACACAGAATTTATTTTGTGATGTGCATGTAAAAGCACATTGATCTTCATACGACTGACATCCAGCTCAGTTTTGCCCAATTTGTGGCACAGTTTTTGTGAAGCCTTCAAAAGCCCTGGAAGCCAATGAAGCTGATGTCAGGAGCAGAATTTCATGTAGATCAAGAAGTTTGAAGAATATGTGCTATAGATCTCAGTCCAAAAACCATCAGGCCACAACCGGAAAGAGGGCTATATAAATTAGTATAATTAGGGAAACAGACTCTACCCTGTGCCCTTATTTGATCTTTATTGATGTACTTCTCATATATAGAGCAATCATGATATGTGAGATAAATGTCAAGCATGAGGATTTTTGACATCTACCTTTCCTGCAAATGCTTCACTGATTACTTACACCACTTCTGTTTCAAACTGGCCTCCAGAACTAATCACATTTAATTTTTGTTTAGTATTCAGAAGATACTCAGTGCTGCCGTCTTCCTGCTGTGTGTGATTTATAAAAAAATGTGACTGTCAATACCATGAACCATTTAAAGAAAATGGCCTTTCTCTCGGATGTCTGTCCTACGTATTTGGGATTATTTGGATTTCATACCTTTTTTGGGTATTTATTTATTTAGGAAATTGATTTTTTTTTTTCATTTCCATTTCACTGTCTAGTACTTTCTTTCACATAATCCATAGCATAGCCACAGAAACATCTAGATATTGATATATTAATATACCAACAGCTCAAGGCAAACCGTTACTCCGCCCACCCTCTGACAGTAATAATCAGTATATTTGTGTGACGTATAAGTTATTGGCAAAATAATACACTTAACTTGTTAAAAAAAAAAAAAAAAAAAAACCATCTTCTAACCACTTATCCTGACCATGGTCACACTTTTGTTTGATTGACTATCCTTTTTACCCTATTAATACTTTCAAATAGGACCTCAAGTTAAACTGAACACACAACCGGTGGCCTGTAGCACTGGAATACACATAAAACAATGCAGCTCATGCACTAGGGCAGAGCAGTATGGAGGCCTTGTGGGAAGCTCTAAAGGTGCTTTGAATAACAAGCTACCTTGGCTTCCTACTGTGGTGAAAAACATGAGGTCTCTTAATTCTCTACAGAGCCTTTGTATATGTGTGCCTTGTAATGGACAGGCGTCCCATCCAGGGTGTTCCCTGCTTATCCCCTATGCCTTCTGAGGTAGGCTTCAGGTTTTCTACAATACTCTACTGAATAAGCAGCTGGAAGATTGATAGACTGATAAACAGCTTATTTTCTGGACTATGGAGAAGCATGACTTCATGAAACGGTGAGTCTCTCATTCTTTCATTGTTTACTACTTTATCAAGAACCTTTTTTTTTTTTTTAAATACCGTAAGTCTATATATTATACCCTAGCAGTTGTCACTGGATTAGCTTTCTGTACCCACATCATTGCATGGTCAGAAAAATCACAATTGAAATTCAAAGGTGGCAATGGTAAAATTTGTTGATTCTGAAGGGGTGGGTGGGGGGGGCTGTCATGGAAACAGTCAAAGTTGTCAACTGGGCAGGGGGTGGGGACATTTGGTGATATATATTTTTGAACCACTCCATGACCCAATGAAAATGACCCCACAACTACAGTAAACTTTCATCTATTTTTTTTAATGCATGCAGTGCACTGTGTATGTCTGTGTGTAAAAAATGTGTCTATTATACATATACACACTCTGCACTATATATAGAAAATGTGAATCAATGCAGTGATATGATTGCCAAGACAGATTAAAAGCATTTGTGGAGATTTCCACAGATACACTGTGGAAAATGATACAATCAATACAGTCAATTTAATTAAAGAATTTGGGGAAAAAAACAGGTCAATATATGGAAAAAACAACTATTGGATATGAATGACACAGAGCATTAAAGGCTACATGATGCCCTAAATTAAATAAAGGGATATACACAAAAACCTGATGACATAACACAACAGCTTGTATTGATGGTGATGACAACAGACGGCTTTAAATACATGGGCACTGATTTACTGAGCGGGCTGCTGTATGGAGTTACAGATTACAGGCACGTCCTGTTTTCTGAAATGACAGAATGATGCATTTGCTTTCATTAGTATATTGTTTAAAGCCTAATTGCAAAACTAAAGACTTGTGAGATGTATAGTGTATAGACATGTAGTGGAAATATGCAGATGACTCATAAACTCAATATTTGGCCAAGGTGTCATGATTTCTGATTAATCACAACTGTCTGTATGACATTTTTTTGGGCAGCTTGCAAATCTTTTGAAAAGACTGAACATAAAAGACATAGGATATGTTGTTGCATATCAGGGAAGTCAACAGCTAAATATGAATATTAACCCTGGATGTAAATTTATGAATAGCCGGTGAGCACAGACTTCTCAATCACTTGTAAACAGAATGTCAATCATAGCATTGAGATGCTGCCTGGACAAGGCAGTGTGTCCAAAAGAAGCAGGATGGAAAAGGATAAGTGACATAAGGCCAAAGTCAACTTTGCAAGAGAAGTGGAGTTCAACAGTAGTAATGGGAGAACACATACATTAATCATCATGGTAAAAAGCACTTAAAAACCTCCTGCATGTGGGATGAAGAAAGGAAAGATCAAAATCTGAATATTACCACTGGAAAGCCAACATTAAATTTGACTAAGAACCTTAGTGATCCAGAAAATAAATTACAATGTAGAATATTTCTTACATATACATATATACATCTGACTGGAATGTATTTGTATTTCATACATATTTAATATTTCAGTAGCTGAAAGTTTATTATACAATTTTAAAAGCTTTATTATTATTATTATTATTATTATTATTATTATTATTATTATCAATTCTTCTTTTACTGGGACTAACTCTTACTGGCAAGTGGTTCTTCCATCAAATTGGAAAATGACTCAGCATCAGGATATTGAACATATGACACGAAGTGAAGAATTTATAAGATATTATGATGTACACACCTGTACCTTCAGAGAGAAAATGCACAGATATTCACAGGGTTGCCAAATCTCACGCACCTTGTATGACACTCTGGCTTTCAGATTCTCACACTCACGCATGAAATCTTAAGGCAAATGTATATTATTCCATTATAAACCTAAAATTAGCTACATCAAAAGCGTTGGGGTAGTTCGCAAACCTTACAGACATTTTACAAAATGTGTGTGCAGACTTGCCTCGAATTGAAAATCTCACGCCAGCCAGCTGACCAGAGTTGGTGACACTGTATTCATTCATTAGAAGAGCCACGGCACAGGTCGTGGAAGCAAAGAACTGGATGCCATTCTCATGCGGATGCACGCATTCAAACACAAAGGGCAATTTCGAAGTAAGGACACGACTAAACAATAGAAAAATCGTAAGCAACTTTAAATACTGGAATGCTGCCCAAGCTACCACCATGTGCTGCATATCATAACCTTCACGTATATAAAAAGAGACCTGATACTTTAAATGATTATGTGTTTTAATTACACACTTTCTGTCTGCTTGACGCACCCTGACGAATCCGCTTTTACATACGAAAAAGCAGCAGAGATCTGAGATCATCAGCCAGCTGTGTCTTTGTGATCCTATTAGGGCGCTTCCTCCTTTCTGCCTGTTTGCATGTGCGCGATTTGTGCAATTTTTCACTTCTTTGTAAGCTGATGGAGGGGGTTGATTGGGTCATTCAGAGGAAGTTACAGAATATGAAAGATCCATCCGTAATACAATTTAGCTAATAGGTGTACATAAAAGATGGTGGAAAAAACGATCAGACGATGCCGCGCGTCTGGTAACCCCCCTCTCATACGCATGATTACCGCACAAGTCCATTTGCATTACAGCTTCAATGGAAATAAATGAAAATTCGTATAAATATTCAAAAGGCATCCTTCCTCAGAAATAACCTCTTTCGTTTTGTTTATGCCACAACTGGTTTAAAACCACCGTGTATGTCAACACGAATTAATAATGAATAGTTTGCATCCGAAAGCATTTAAAGGAATTATATATTGCAGCAGGTTATCTATACTAAGTGCTGATCGATACCTTGTAGACCAATTATCCTGGAACTTTAAGGCAGATACGCTTGCTCTGAAACAATTTGTTTTTTCAACAAAATCCAATTTCCGTTTTGATACTTACGGTGTCTCGGAATGTAATTGTTCATCTAGATAACGTTTGGGGTTTTTAATAAAATACAAAGAAAATAAATGCATCCGGCATTGATGTTTATTTCAAATTATAATAATTGTTAGGCTGCATATGTGTCACCTTGAGCAAGACAATTTCAAGGCACGAAAGTGTGAAACCACATCAACGTTAACGGAATAAATCAATCACAGGGAGTAGCTTTGCATTCCCGGGGAAATCACAGAAGTAAGCCAGCTAACTTTGGTATGGGATAACTCCGGGGGACGGCATCTCCGTGCCATGAAAGCTGTCAGGCAGCAACTGCTATTAAAACAAGGACACCCGCTTGTCAGCTCTGCACCGAACCCTGCAGATGAATGATCCGGGTTTCACAGACAATTTGTGGGCCTGTCTCTCGCCGTCCCTCCCTCATTACCCCAGAGCTCGCCTTTATTCCCACGGCCAGCATCTGGGACCCGCTGACCGGCGTGGGAAGACGGGAGGTGCGAATGAGAAACGTCAGTCTGAGAGCCCAGGCAGACGATGTCCCAAGGGAGCGTTTTACACATCGGCGGCCAGGCTAAATGCTTTGTTTTACATATACCTTACACACTCTCAGATTTATTTTATGTTTTTACGCATTCAGCCCCTGGGAACCATTTTTTGTCATTGCCTCAGAGCTCACAATTCATGGCATCCCGTTTTACTTAGGAGACAAAACAGGGTTTTAAAAATATAATAACAACAACAATAACAACAACAACAATAATAATAATAATAATAATAATAATACAGTGGAATCCGCTTATAGGGACCACGTCTGCCTGGGTGAAATTGATCACTGTAAGCGGATAATTATTATAACTGATGCTTTTCTTTATACACGTGTGTCCCGTACGTGTGCCTTTCTGTGGTTGTACTCGGTTCTTGCCTAATCCTCGCGTGTCTTAGTCATTGTGTAATTACCTGCCGCTTGTGTGCCTTACTGTCCTTAGTGTGACTTCCCGTGTTTCCCTGTCATTCACGGTTTTCATGTTACTGTCGTTTGTTTTGCGAACTCTTTAAGGATTAACATGAAGAACAACTTCGTGTTATTCCGCCTCTGTTCGTTTTCATTCGCCGTCGCGGTGATTCCTCGGTCTGTTAGGCGCTTCAATGAGATACAATACTATGCATAAAATATAGTTTATTGTAGTTTCACCGCGGCTAGTTTTTGGCAGTTTATCATAATCTTCGACGATCGAGTCTTTGTCATTGACAGAAGATGACTTTCTTTTTCCCTGTCCAGGTAGCTAGCCAGAAGCAGACGGGTTTCCGCAAGGAAAAGTAGGCCTATCAATATAAAGTTATGTTAAAAAAAGAAGATGCATAGTTCTAATTTTTTTCCGTATGTTGTCATGTATAAAAAGACATAAAATGAACACTGTAAGCAGACTACTTGATTACTATATGCGAATTATGTAAACAGTATTTGTATAGGAATGATCCTGTCCCATGCTTCTTGATCCGGTTTATCACTATAACCGTGATCACTGTAAGCCGGTTCCACTGTACTAATAATATAGATTATTATTATTATTATTATTATTATTATTGTTGTTGTTCTTGGTGTTTTTGATGATGACGATGATGATGATGATGATATTAACACAGCATTTTCCAAGAGGAAAAAATATAATTAAATAACTCCCTAAAAATAAAAACAGAGATTTGCTGTTAAACATAAATTTGCAGCCCCTTCTCTGCGGCCAAAGTCAGGTCTGTTTTGTTGCACGAAAGATTAATTAGCATGCATTGGCAATGTTATGCTGCTCTCACCTCCTGCTTTGCTGATGCTTCTGCTGTGGCAAAGAGCTCCAAGGTCTAATTCGGTGGCCTCTGTGTAGAAGGCGAACTCACATTTAGGAAACATTGTCACTTGTTTTGTTTCGACAACTGCCAAGGGTGATTCCTTCTGGGTGAAAATGCATTTATCAGCGTGTACAGAGGCACAGCAATGGTTTAATAATAATTTTCTGGACAGAATGATATGGCTTTTGAGGCTGAAGAAGGAAAAAAAGAGAATTGTAGATCAGTGAGAGACAAATGGTTGGAATTACACAACCTATCACACATGGCCACCTGGGACACAACAAATCACACATGGTCATGTGACTGACCCTCCTTGCATCACTACCTTCAATCTATGTATCTCTCAACCACCTGTCCTGGTCTACACTTTATCCCAGGCAGCACTGGCCATAAGGCAGGGCTACACCCTGGATGAGATGCCAGTCTATGGTAATTTATACACACCAATTAACTTAACTGCATGTCTTTTGACTACAGGATGTGGAACCAGAAATACTCAGAGGCGTGATTCAAACCCAGACCCTGCAGGAGTGAGGTGACATTGCTGCCAGCTGAGCCTGTAACACCTCCAGCCTGTAATGCAATGTTTGAATTAATCTTTTGGTTAAACATGACCATCTATTAACTTGAAGGACTCTAACTGCCTGGTAATGTACTCTTTGCAGTAATTTATATGTGTATGTTAAAGGATCGTTTATTTTGAGAAGCTGAGTAATGGTAATGACTGTTACGGTTTTTACACCTTTCTGCCAATTGCTGAGATTCAGGCTGTTTTGGCGTTTTTGTTTTTCTCATGTTTTTAATCTATAGTGCTGTGTTGTTAATGTGCATGAAGCAAGCTTTCAGCTACCTGACTGGGCGGTCAGGAACAAAATCAATTATAGCTGTTTGCGTGCATTGTGGAGTCCAACGAGTACTAGATGGGCTTTTATAGATAGCATTTTTTTTTTTATTCCGGTTTCCCAGGCCAAAAAGATTAGGACCAACCGAAGTATAGCATTAAGATAAACTGCGTCACATGAAAGTACAATGCTGCTGTTGCTGAAGTCCACAGTGACATGCTGATGTAGATGTCCATATTGATGTGCTGATGTTGATGTCCAAGGTGACATGCTGATGTTGATGTCTATAGTGATGGGCTGACGTAGATGTCCAAGGTGATGTGCTGATTTTGATGTCTTTGGTGACATGCTGATGTAGATGTCCAAGGTGATGTGCTGATGTAGATGTCCATAGTGTTATTCCTATATTTCACTCTTCAGCAGGAGGGATTGGTGATCTACATCTTCTGATGCAACTTCAAAATATAAAATAAAAGTCCTTACCTCTTGTTCAAAGCAGGAACAGCAGAAGGACACCATCAGGGATGGCAGAAAGCATGTGATGGCTTGCCAGGCAGGAATGGTTATCCAGGAGACCTTATGCAGCCTCTGAAGGACAGACTATGTCGATAATCAATACTGCACAGAGATCAGCCCTCTCCCTGAGCACAGCCATTTCCTCTTGAAATTTGTAGATGTATTGATTGTACAACATAAGAAATTAGACTCTAGAATTTCACTGATCTCTCGCTTAATTACCGACAGTTTATCTCCTGTTTATGACAACTGTTCCAAGACACCTTAATCAGTGTTTACTGAGCTGTCACTCATTTCATGCCTAGTGCTTAAGATTTGGACTTGGCACCTTCAGGACAATGAAATGTCATCCAGAGCAGGACCCCAATTCACAGCCATTGGTTAGGTCAGATGAAAACAGCGCAAAGGTTAGACTTTTTATAGTTTCATAATGTTGATTCAGATATATGCTTTTGTAATATATGCAAATAATACTTTTATTTTTTATTTTTTTAAACTGACCAGCTATCTTTGTACAATGAATAATACATAATGAATGAATTATTGGATAAATAAGAAAGAAAATCTAATAAATTGCCTATAAATGTAATGTTTTTTTATTATTATTATTATTATTATTATTATTATTATTATTGTGTTTTGTTAACATTAATTATTATTATTATTATTATTGTGTTTTGTTATCATTATTATTATTATTATTATTATTAGCATTGCTGTGTTTTTAAGTGTTAACAACCAGAGTTATTGTGACTCAGTTGCTTGGCAACCAGGGTGACCCTCCCCGTCCATCTGGATATAAGCAGGGAAACATTCCATATCATCAAGCTTTATGTATATTGGAACCTCCACCTGGTTCTAAGCATCTCTTAATCCATCTATCAGTTGCTGAAGATGAATATATTAAGTATATTAAGATAGAGGGTGGTAGTGTCAGAATGCATTTCCCCCAGTAATTTCCTGTACTCTTCCAGCATTGGCTCTCTGTTATATTTCTCCTTCATTTTGTACAGCAGGACTCTTCCTTGTGATGACACTGTGCGCTTTAATATTGCAGCCCTATTTCTGTGTTTCTTTTCTCTCTCACTGTTGTCCATGGGTGTCCCTCCTATGCTTGTAGTCCGTCTGCCCTCCATCCTCTCATTAGTTGCAGCCTTTCCTCTGTGAGACAGCATCTGTGCTATATCACCCAGAGGTAGTGTGGCGAGAGCAAAATGTTTGTCTGTTTGCCAGAGTTAATGAGACCAGATACTCTGCACACCTTGGAGATGAAAAGAACCAACTGGCTTAAATGTTCGACGGACCCCAGAACAAAGTCTTTCCTAACCAAAGACTTTTGCTTGCTTACTGAAAGTTGAGTTTGTCCATATTTTCATTAGTGGAGTCCTTACTTGGGGCTAAAAGCTAACATAAATATTAATAAAACGCTATTATTAATATGAAAGTGGAAAGCAATTTCCATGTTCCCACTACTAGAATGAGGCCAGGCAGGGATTTTTAGTCGTCCGTAGAGGAGTTACATTATTGGTTCCACTCTTTCATGCCTACTATTACAGACCAGAAGTATCCTGAGGAATTTGTTGTAAGGTAATGAATAAAAACACGACAGTTTCAGCCACGGGGCACCGATACAAGAGTACATCAAGGAGTCAGCAGCAATGTTTGTTTTCTTTGGGAAAGGGTAGAGGGGTCATCGTCTCCAGACGAAACACCGTCTAAAAAAACCCGTAACTTACACTAATCCCTTCTGGCGCTGCCCGTAAGTGATGACAGCTTGTCACCTGGATCTTCAAGAGTTGTCCAAGACTAAGAAGATTCCAGTTTCCCCTGGTCCTAAACAGCTGGAATGTCTCTAACTGCAAAATGTCATAAGACATGCTTAAAAATAAATTTTAGTAGATATTTTGTCAGGCAGACTAGAAAATCTGTGAGGGATATTATACATTCTGTTATATACTAGGATAACTGTGCTAATCTCTTTACCAAAACTGAGAATATTGATGCTTTTTATAATGTTTTGCAGTACTTCTTGATCCCACATGCGGACTTAGATGCTAAATAGAGACATAGAGGTAGACCAGCATTTCTACAAATAGGCTAACATGGTCTAAAACAATCAGGTACAAGAAGGTCTGCACTATGTAACTCCTGCAAGCTGCCTCTAAGGAGCATGGTGTGTTTTCCCAGCACAAATCTTTCTCTCCTCTTCTTTTCTCCCAATGACTTGTCTTGTAATTTCAAAGCTTTCTGAGCCATGGTCCAGGTCAGATCTGCCTCATTACTTACGAACACCTGCTGCAGGGAAAAAGGCATCCCACAGAACAGTGTCTCTCAACCCTGTCTTTGGGGACCCCCAGGCAGTCCATGTTTTTACTCTCTCCCAGCTCCCTACATGCCTGTACCAGGTATTCAGTGGTCTAGATTGCTTGCTTGATTGTTTGGTTCAGGTGTGCTGGGAGCAGGAACGGTGCAAAAATGTGCAGGCACCGAGGACTGGGTTGACAAACACCGCGATAGAACATTTAACTAAATCTGTCCTCTTGATTTAAATTGACCTTCCACAATAAACTCGGTGTGGCTTAATTACAAAGACGGCCGACACCCATTGGGTGCAGCTTGTGGGTTTGTTCTGTACCTGAGCCATGAGAAAAGCGGCAGAGATTAGGTGACGAGAACCTTGCAGGTATTTGTGTTGTTCTCTTTCATCGTCAAGTGAGAAAATTCAATTTGCAGAACCTGACAAGAATCTTCATACATATAATTTGTCAGAAAAACAAGATAACACTCTGTTTGTAATCAAGATGACATTATCGTGATTTATGGAATTATTTGTGCTGAGAGGATTTGGGCTGTGCTACTGCGGGCCGTATATATGATTCATGAGGCAGCCAGGTTCTTTGCTTTAGAACAGGGTCATAATGAACTACTTAAACTTGGGACCATGCTCAGGGAAGCTCATGTTAGATAAAAGCAGTGGCACGCTCATGCATGGCCGATAAGGTGCATATGCACCCTCTCGTCACGAAAATGTACAATTTTTTGTGTGTGAAATTTCAGAAATATTTATGTTTAACCACTGTGAAATACCGTGAGTTGATAAAACGCATCCTGCGCTTATGATTAGGATTCTACTTAAGAATTTATACATCCTGTGACAGTTAGTAGTGGTTCATTGCTGTTTTGCTCACACGGGTGACAACTAATTGTTCCCATGTACTGTAAGGAATTCAAAATTGCACTGCAAATAGACCGTCAGTTTACCGTATTTTCAATTTCCACGTCATACTCAAGTTCGGTTTTAAGCAATTAAAAATGAATTCACTGTAATCACAATGAATTAGCTAAACCTTTTGCAGATAGGCACAGTCATTTTAAATATATACAGTTTATTGTTAAAACCATGTTCTTAAGAAACGTGAAAATAGGTTGGGCCGTGCTGTAGTCGGAGGCACTGAGAACTGGGAGGCGAAAGGCTGGATGTGCACAGTGCACAGCCCCTGTGGAAAATATAAAACTGTCCTCATCACATAAATTACACATTGCCAAAAGTACAGTGCTAACCAGCAGATCTTCGTCTTCACAGTCCAGTTACTGTTTGAGGCCCCTTAGGTTGCAGCAACTCTTGCTCTGTATGGCCATTTCAGATATTACCTTCTGAAAACACCCACATCTGCCTTCATAACACGCCCCCACTGAACAGCAAATTACAGCTTAGGGCCAGTTTGAGACCGTGGTGCTGGTCTACAAGGCCCCCGGTGCGCCTATCCCCAGTCCTCAGTTATTTACTTGAGCTACTCCTGTGTTTACAGAGCCCTGCATATTATTTAACCTATATTAACATGAACATCAGGGGCCTGTTTCACAAAGCAGGATTACTTGCTTAGCCAGATAACTTGCCAGATTTAAGGTAGTTTGGTCTAAATGTAAGTTGATGAATATAAGGTCTATTTAGCCCAGACTACCTTAAATCTGGCAAGTTATCTGGCTAAGCAAG
>JAODJU010000035.1:17483254-17497623 GCA_026776725.1 Gnathonemus echidnorhynchus | reverse complement strand
ACACCTGGGTTTGAACAGCTGACCTACAGGTTATCCCAAAAACCTGCATACACACCGGCCCTTTGTGGGTAAGATTGCCCCCCCCCCCTGCAGTGGGGTGTTAGCAGGTGTATTGCTTAGCGTAACAGGTGCAGGAGAATGGGCAGCACTGCCAGCCATATAATGACCCACCGTCCACACTTACCTTGTAATACAGTATGTGTACAATAATGTATATGTGCTGGACAGCTACAATATCAAGATACCCACAAATACACCTGTCTGGTAGTCCCAGTCCCAAATGTGAATGCAAGTTGACACAATGCTGTACTCAACGCAGGTTCTTATCAGTGCACTTTACACAGAACAGTAAGGCAAATGTCCCCAGATGTAACAGTGTGTTAATAACTCTGCCCTTCCTTTTGAATCATGTGGAGTTTCTGAGAAATGCATTGTTGAAAGGAGACAGACACTGAATGATTTAGACAGGTAGCACTTTGTCCTTACTGCAGTAAAGTGGAATGCGCTCATTCAGCCAAGAAACATTTGCTGTTTCATAAAACAAGCAATATTTGCTAGTCATCCAATTCAACTTGTCTTGTATTTTTACCTGTTGCAGATTATTAGTATTATTATTATTTTTGTTGTTATTATTATTATTATTATTATTATTATTATATGTGCTTTATAACTATGGCACAGAGACAGAACTCACAACCGTATTCTCCAGGCAGTTCAGAGGTACCAGTTGGCCTAACTGCATGTCTTTGGACTGCAGGAGACACTGGTGTACTTGGACAGAGGGAGTTACATGCAAACTCACCCAGAGCCCCCATCCCCCAGCCTTGGAGATGTGAGGTAACAATGCTGTCTTTTGAGCTGGCAAATATGCAAATATAAACAGGAAGCTTTGCTTAGATAGACTGAAACATGTGTAGGGTGAGAGTTTTTATCATGGAGGCAGAGCAGGGAATATGCACAAGGAGCTGCTAATGTTTAAAGTCAGCAACTGTGGAGTCAGCTACTTGAACAGATGGCCATTCTGCCATTCTCGCTCCAGAGGCTGGAAAATGAGAAGTAAAAAGAGGAAAATGAGCTTTGCCCACCCTCTTGTACTTTAAACAGTTGTGGGAGCCTCCAGCATTCCTTCGAATGTGATTTTCAATGCGC
This sequence comes from Gnathonemus echidnorhynchus, assembly GCA_026776725.1. Taxonomy (NCBI): domain Eukaryota; kingdom Metazoa; phylum Chordata; class Actinopteri; order Osteoglossiformes; family Mormyridae; genus Gnathonemus; species Gnathonemus echidnorhynchus. The sequence goes on along the minus strand of JAODJU010000035.1, from coordinate 17,496,474 downwards.
TCAGTTGCTCCCTCTTCACGGAGCTCCGCCAATTCAGGTACGCATGCAATTGCATCATATTTCCTAAGACGACTCTCATTCTCAGCACAAAATCAAAGAGCAGGTTTTAGAAGGGAAATAATATACAAGGGGAGCAAACATTGTTTCCAGTTTTAGGCATTTTTATAGAGAAAGAAATCCCTAAAAACAAACAATGTCCAAAATTCTCCCAAGACCTTTGGCATTTGTAGGCGAATGTTCCATCAAGTGAGCAACTCCGGTATTTCAGGAATGAAGAGCAAAGTGAAGAGTCCCGACAAGAGGGAGGTCACAATGGGTAACTCATGCAGACCAAGAACAAGTCATTATTTTCATTTACATATCATGTTTACATATTTAGCATATGCTTTTGTCCAAAATGATGTAAAAGCAATGCAAATAGCACATTGAAAACATTCATGCTGTCAATGAGTCAACTAGGCATAAATGCAGATAGGTTAAGCTTGCAATGAGTGCCTAGGTAAAAGTTTAAGCAGTGTCGGAGCAGGAACTACACTCTGGCTGCACGACTATTAAAAAAATAACATAACTATTAAGAAAGTAAAGACTACTCAGTAAATGCAACATAACAGCATTCAAATAGCATTCAAATAGCATTGAAATAGTAAAGGAATTTGTGGAACACTGGGGTTAAGAGGCTTAGCTTGAAGGTAGGGAGGGAATCTGATGACCGGACATGCTTCCGAAGCTCATTCTACCATCAGGGAACCACACAAGTGAACCATCTGGAGTGACCCTTCTCACATGATGGAGGGAGGTCCAAGCAGCGTTGGTTTGCTGACTGAAGGGGGCAAGATGGGACATAGGTCATGAGAAGCCTCTAGATGGAGATGGATGCCTTCATTGATGGACCTGTAAGCCAGTACCAAGGACTTGAACTTGTGCCAATAGGGATCCAGTAAAGAGAGAACAGGAGGGGTATGACATGAGAATGCTTGGGCTGACTGAATATCAGATGTGCTGCGGAGTTTTGAATCATCTGCAGTGGTCTGACAGCACAAGCTGGTAGACCTGCTAGTACAGAGTTGCAGTAGTGTAGTCTTGAGATAACAAGTGCTGGACTAGAAGCTGAGCTGCATATTCAGACAGAAAAGGCCTGATGTTATTCAGGAAAACCTGCATGATAGAGAGTCCCTAGGTTCCTAACAGACCTTGATGGAGACAGTGTGGATGATCAAAGCTAAATAGTGATGTCATGGTGGATGCTAGGGCTGACAGGGATAACAAGAAGTTAAGAGGTTAAGCTGGAGGTGATGGTCCCTCATCCAGCATACTATATCAGCCAGACATGCAGAGATCTGGGCAGAGACTGTCATGTCATCATAAGAGAAGGTCAAGTAGATCTTGATGTCATGGACAGAGCAGTGGTAATAGTAGACCGGATGATCTAACCTAGAAAGCTAATGTAAAAAGAGAAGAGGAGAAGACCAAGGACAGAACCTTGGGGAACACTGGTTGTTACCTGATGTGATTTAGATACCTCAGCACCCCAAGCCACTTGGAATGATCTTTCTGACAGGTATGAGTCAAACCAGTACAGAGCAGTCCTAGGACATAGAACTACCACAACGCAGAGATGCATGGGTCACACATTAATGGAACAGCAGCTGGAGGAGATCTCAAACACACACCTTTCTTTCTGTTCAGTCCTCCTATTTTTCAGTGTGTATGCCTGGCACATGTGAGTAAGCTGTCTGTCAGAGAACCATGTGGCTCAGAGAATATATTTAGGGAGCCTTAGAAGCCTAGACATCTGCTGTTGATGCTCTCTTTCAAATAAATGTCACTATATTTACAAATCTTGGTGCAGAAAAATTTGAAGTCTGCTGGAATGAGAGTATTCCAGGTCTTTGGGAAGCAACTGAATTTGAAAAGTGTCTCAATTTGTTTTCATATTTCTCTCCCACATTTAAAGAACATCAGTAATTCTTACACAGTTACAATTGTTGTATTCCATGGAAATCCATGTACTGTATATGTACATAGGGAAACAGTGAGACATCATACCGGAACCTCAGCCACGGGATCCTCAGACAGTTACTCCACTGGAACGTCAGCCACAGGAACTTCAGACAGATACCCCACTGGAACCTCAGACCGACACCCCACTGGAACCTCAGCTACATGAACCTCAGACAGATACTTCACTGGAACGTCAGCCACAGGAACTTCAGACAGATACCCCACTGGAACCTCAGATGGGCTCCCCACAGGAACCTCAGACAGATATCCCATTGGTGCCTTCAATGGGCTCCCCCCAGGAACCTCAGATAGATAGATACCCCACTGGAACCTCAGATGGGCTCCCCACGGGAACCTCAGACAGAAACCCCACTGGAACCTCCGATTGGCACTCCCCAGGGTAAAGTTAGGACAATTCCAAGGGCCCTAGAATCACAGGGGACTGAAAAAATTCAGGATATAAATATATTTGAATTGGTCTGGGTTGAAGGGCCCAATATGATTAGCTTTCATGGGGCCTGAAATCCATAGCTGTACCTCTGCTGTAGCTTCAGCTGTGCACCCCACTTGTACCACAGACCAGCACCCCACAGGAGCCTCAGTATAATTTATTCATATCTCTCTGACTTTAGAGAGAAAGTAAGGGGAGTTTTCTCGTTAATAAAACGTTTTTTTTTCCTTTAAATCCTGTCTTTGTCCGGGCATGTGGCGCCAACCCCCCCTATAACCTGCCACAATGTATAATATGAAAGTAGTTTTTAAATGTGCTTTTACCGTACTTATGACTATACAAATTGGGATGACTCACTTTAATACTTTTTCGACATGTCATTTTATCACAATGTGAGTTGAATAGTAACACAATACTCTATAGATCGCATGAATTATCCTCCATGATAAGAGCCCACAGAAAATTATATTGAACATGTACCTTTTGTGTATTTTTTTGAGTGAGAGCATCTATGAGGGAAGCCGTTTTACTTGACGTGACAAATTTCGCTTAAAGACCACTGCTGATGCTTGCAGCTGAAGCAGCACGGACACCTGGAAAGATGCCGTAATTGAATTTTCTTCCTCTTGTCAACTCTGAATAGAAAAGTAATTTGTTCGTCTGCTGCTTTATGCCTGAAAAACACTTGGTACTAGTCTTTTGTGGTAAGAAGAAAAAGAACATTGGATTTCCACTGTGGCAGCAAAATTATAACAGACGATTACCATAAATTTATTTATATATTAACTTCATAATGTCTCTTGGGAAGTCCTCGAGTAATTCTGCAGGACACTGTACTGTTTGTGTCAATAATAGTTTTGATAATTGCTCAGTTTTGATGTTATTGAAAGCCTGTGTTTAAGATTCTTCAAATGCACTTCTCTTGTTACTTTAAATTATTTTGTATTATTTAAAATGGCTGTAATTTTATATGTAATATTATCCCCTTTTCAGTCCTCAGTAATAAAATTATTGGATTGGTTCCAAGGTAGTCTTAAATTATAGTAATTACTTATAATTGATGTTGGATAATGGATAGTTGCTAAGTAACCTTGACCATTTTTAACTGATTGGCCTTGCATTGGAATCTTATACCTTTGTCACATCCGGAAATCCCTCTTTACTCGGATAAACAGAAAACACAGCTCCCCCCCCCCACACACACACACACACACACACACGCATCATCACTCTGTGTCTGTATGTGTGGGTCAGATATACAACAGATATACAACACGTCATTGTTGGGATTAGGGTTTTGCCCGTAGAAATGAATGGACGGTCCCCACAAGGATATGAGTACAGCTCTGTGTGTGTGTGTGTGTGTGTGTGTGTGGATCAAAATTATAGGGACACCTGACCATTACACCTATACGAAATTAAATGACAGCATATTCTAAATCCATAGGCATCGATATGGAGTCGGTCCCCCCTTTGCAGCTATAACAGCTGCCACTCTTCAGGGAAGACTTTCCACAAGATTTTGGAGTGTGTCTGTGGGAATTTTTGCCCATTCATTCAGAAGAGCATTTGTGAAGTCAGGCACTGATGTTGGATGTGAAGGCCTGGCTCCAAGTTCCCATTCTAATTCATCTCAAAGGTGTTTGATGGGGTTGAGGTCAGGGCTCTGTGCAGACCAGTCAAGTTCTTCCACACCAAACTCACCCAACTGTGTCTTTATGGACCTTGCTTTGTGCACTGGGGCACAGTCATGCTGGAACAGAAAAGGGCCTTCCCTACAGTTGGTACAATGCAGGCAGGTAAAGTTCTCCTGGCATCCAAACAAACCCAGACTTGTCCATCAGAGTGCCAGACAGAGCAGCATGAATCGTCAGTCCACAGAACACATTTCCATTGCTCCAGAGTCCAGTCGCAGCAGGTTTTACGGAAACTCCATCCGATGCTTGGAATTATGTTTGGTGATGTGAGGCTTGCATGCTGCTGCTCAGCCATGGAAGCCGATTCCTGAAGCTCCTGGTGCACAGTTTTTGGCTTGGGGTTAATGCCAGAGGAAGTTTGGAACTCTGCAGTTATTGAGTCAACAGAGCGTTGGAGACTTTTATGCACTATGCACCTCAGCACTCAGCGACCTGCTCTTTTACTTTACGTGGTCTGCCGCTTTGTGGCTGAGTTTCTGTTGTTCCTAAACGGTTCCACTTTGCAATAATACCACTTACTGTTGACCATGGAATATCTAGCAGGGAAGAAATTTCACAAACTTTCTTACTGCAAAGGTGGCATCTCATGACAGTACCAGGCTTGAATTCGCTGAGCTCTTCAGAACGACCCATTCTTTCACAAATGTTTATAAGCCTGACTGCATGGCTAGGTGCTTGATTTTATATACATGTGGCAATGGGCCTGAATGATGAAACACTTGCATTCAATGATTTCAGAGGCATGTCCCGATATTTTTGTCTATATGGTGCATATATTATCAGATGTCCCCACAATGTGATAAAAACCTGTTATTTTGGCTTTATGGGGACACAAGATCTATGAATACAATCAAAAAACTAAAAACTTCCAAAGTCTCGTATTTAGCTTGGTTACTTATAGTTAAGGTTAGGGCTGGTAGGAGTTACGGTCGTCATGTTGAGATTAGTGTTTCCCCACAGAAATGAGTGGAGAGTCCCCACATATATATAAGATATAATTACAAACCTGTGTTTGCAAACCCATCTCTGTATGTCTCTGGTGTTTTACTGTGCCTATAACTCCCAAACAAACATATAGGGCCAGTTTCCCGAACAAGGATTAAGACTAGTCTTGGACTAAATTGCCGTTTCAATGGAGATTTACCATTTTAACACAAAGCTAGTCTAGGCTTAGGCTTAATCCTTGACTAGGAAACTGGCCAATAAATTTTAATCAAAACCACAAGAAAATCAATGTTCTTTTTATTATTATTATTATTATTATTATTAGTATATGAAGTTAATTGTACTCAGCAGTTTATTGGTAATATAAATATAATCAAGCAACAAAAATCTTGAGAATATTATTAAAAACATTTTCTTCATTGTGGAATAGGGTGGTCTTACACCTTCAGGCTTGGGGTGTTGGAAGCCCACCCCTGCTCTGTGTGAGTGAGAAGGGCAGTCTGTTCTCAGCTGGGTTCTTCATGTTTAGGCTAATTGGCATCTCTGACTATCCTTAGCCATCAGCTACTGCTGTTTTGTACGACACAGGCATGTTCCTCACATCAGGCCGTGTAACATTTAAAGGTTATTGTAGATACATGCTCGTACAACTTTTCTGTTCATCTTCTTCTACATGCACAGAATGCTGATCTGCACCATCGTGCCAACCACACACACACACGCATGCACGCACATACACACACACACAAAGACACACAGCTGCCCAGAGTACAGTTTTCGTATCTTAGCTTAACGGATCAAGATGATTAAACATTTCAGGAGCTGCTCTGAATGCCACCGGTGCCGCTGCCTTTCCAGACAGAAATATCCCTCACACTCCCTAGCTACTGAAACAGCTAATGACCATTAAGTCGATGAGCGAATACAGGCCTCCGCAGGAGAATACAAATGAGCCATTTCCTTCCGGGATTCCCGTCATGTGACGAGCTTCAGCGGCATCTACTGCGCTCTGCCGTGTGGCTTGTCCACCGTAACATTTGCAGCAAGCCAGTCGCGGATAAAAGGTCTGAAAAAGGTCACGGGTTCGAAGGGGCATATAAAGCTCCTCTGTTCAGTGCAAACATCTCTCATTTTATGGTAGTATCACAATCTAATGAAGTTCCTCAAGGAAACACAACAAGTCACCTATAAAGTGGGGAAAAAATAGATCTACCATTTTATTGGTGGTAAAGAAGAGCTGAGAGACAAGTATTTATAGGCCTCAGTACATGACGAAACACTTGAGACTACATTACCCTGTCTGACACAGAGTCTAAATGAGTAACAGGTGGATGTAATTAATTCAGGGGTCTGTAGTCATCATATTATGGACACCCAGAAAATAAAAAATTAAAATGAAATGTATTTATTCATGCAGGTTACCATACTCTGCCCATAATTGATTGTTATAGTTTGTGGTAATATTTTATGCTGATGGCTATAAAAATGTAACATGGCTAGCAAACGCATGATTCATAATGGGGAGGGCCAGTGGGCTTGGGGGGGGGGGGGGGGGGGGTCAAGCTGACCTGAGTCTGCGGATGTGTGTCACCAGATGTGCACAGGATCACACTTTACCGCCAGTTCCTGTGAAGTTTGCTCCCTGGACTCTGCACATGGGTTAGGGTTCCTGTCATTGGCACCATCACTGCCCGGATCCCTGCCGCCATTACACCTCGCTCAAAGTCCCTCGCATCTCTCAATGTCCCGAGAACGAGGCGAGAGCGCGGCGGGTCCATTTGCGGCTTTTATCTTTGTGCCTTTTGCACGTACCAGATAACTAGCTAATTTGCATCGGTGACACTTAGAGATCGCGTGTCAAATATTTCATCTGCCACTTCTGTATTTTAACACGTTTTTCCATTTAGAGAAAATAGCGAAACAGCGACACATTTACAAAAGCAGGCTGAGAGAGCCGCTGGGATCTACCAAGCACTGCGTCACTTTGGGATTTGCAGAATGCTTCGTTATGGCTCTGTTTTTATAAACAGTATAGCACCTGCTGCCATATCTACCTATTACTTCATTCTTGCCCATCACCTCATTGCCAGCAATCCTGTTCCTTAATTATATTGCTACCTATCTATTTGTCTCTGGCATTCATGACAGATGTCTGGGCGATCAATCTCCTGGCAACATCCTGAGTGACAGAATAAGAGCGGGACGGATTTTAAACTAAGTGGCAATCTACATGTGAACATTCATTACGGGCGGGCTTATTAGGGTGTTATTCTCACTGGAAAACCGTGTCGGTGTTTGCGTGTGTGTCTTGCTGTGTGTGCGCGCGCGATGCTGCCTGCCGTTCTGTACAGTTACACTGGCTGATTTTTTTACAGTCGTTCACCTTCCGAAACAAACGCTGGATGATGTTTTTCAACCAGACAGGCCTTACGGACATGGACAGGTTCCAAACAGATACCCAAAAAGAGAGACTGTGGAAAAAGAGGCAAGCACTTCAGGATAAATCCTGACATGTGAAGCTATCAGTTTAAATTTAGAACATTTATATTAAGTGTATTAGAGAAACATAAATTAAGGCTTTTACAAGCTGCATATAAAATATTCTATATTATAGTTATAACTACTGCCAAACCCTTAAATTATCAAGAAGATAACACCAAGAGAAATTGGGCATTGTCTAATCTTCCATTCAGGGTTCTTCTTGATCAGTCGACGTTCCCTGCAGCTCATAGGATGATGGTTCGGCTGGTGTCTGTGAATCACACTAGTCTGTAGAAGCCAGTCCAGATGCACATGAACCTTATATCTCAGCTTGTTTAGGGTAGTATACAGGGGCGGGGCTATAGGGGAACAGGCCTGAGCTGGAAGTTGATTGGCCCGTGGAGTGGCCCCTCCTGTGTCACTCATCAATTCAAAGCATATCATTGGCTAATGATAAGGTTGGCTCCTCTGCATGAATTTTGGCCCCTGCTATGCCCCTCACCTTAAAACAATCCTAGAATCACCCCTGTACATGTTATTCATCTCAGTTGCGGAATAATCACCCTGCAATACCCTTGTGCTGAATGGACTTTTCTAAAAGGGAAATTGATGATAAAGGAGCAGTCGTCTGTATCTAGGGAGAGTCAGGTCACCGCAGTTATCTCTATCGATCTGTCCCCCCTTTGCCTCATTCATGACGTGTCCCATCTTATTGGCATGTTTTGTTTTCCCCACCACCACTAACCTGGAGCAGAAGCCATTTCTCATATGCCACGTAAACCTGAGAGCACTCTGTGTTTTTGGATTGTTCTCTCCAATGAATTGGAAGCGTTGCTGCCTCTTTTCCTCTATCATTCTGACCTGGTCACTTTGCTTCTCCCTTAAGCTCTCCTGCGTCGTCCCTCTCTGCCCATTTTCCATTTGTCAATGCGACGAAAGGAACCTAAATTATACCCTGGTCTGTCAGTGCCATGTGAATGCGGAATTCTCCTTTTTTATGCACTGGTTACCACTATCTTAATTCTCATGAATTATCATGTGTCAGGAAGCAAATTCTTGTCTGACATGAGATGTACTTAAACTAAATTAAAAAGGTGATTACATTTTTGACAAAATAAATAAATACATTTAAACATGTACTGTATTTGACTTGTGGTCCCAATGAACTGTTAATGAGTAGATCGATGCATGGATGGATTAATTCAAATTAATTATTACTATTCATACTACAATGATCAACTACACAAATGCTGTAGTTTAAGGCATTTATTCCAGCTGTAAATCTGACAGACGACTTAAAGACATTTTAGATTTTTTTTCAAATGACGTTGGCAGTGTAGTAGTTTCAACTACCATGTAGGAGCCCTGCCTTATGAAGGCTGAACAGCGCCTCCTCATGGACAGCAGGCCAGGACAAAAAGAGTAATTACAGACTGAGAAGAGGTACAGACAGGAGAGGGCAAATGGCAAGAGTGAGACCCCCCCGCCCCGCCCCCCGCGTGCGTGTTTATCAGGCCCGGTGGCACAGCAGATGCTAACATCCTTCAGGGCAGCTGGTTAAATTCCAGTCTGATCCCAGTGTGCAGTTTGCATGTTTGCCCTGTGCAGCTCGTGTAAATAAGAGACTGTAATTAACATTTAAATGCATGTGTCTGTGCAGAAGTCCTGTTCGGGGGGGGGCTGCCCTAACTTAAGGCCCGTGTTGCGGCTTAATGAAAATGGCTGAATAATGACGAGAAGTTCAGTGATGCGGCTAAACGAATGCCGGATGTGAAACGTGACGAATAAAAGGCTCATTTGTGAAAATGAAAATGCCCGCGATTCATTTCAGATGGATTCCCTTACCTGGACAAATAAGTCAAAAACCTTCAGGGCATCAGAGAGTGAGGAGTGATAAAATGGGGAGTGATTCTTTAAAGGCTGTTCATGCGCAGCCATTGTAATGGCATTTCGGTCATTCATTCATCACCACTAAGAGCACAGCTGTGGGGCTCTTTTAATTATGCTAAAATGACTTCAGTTCAAGCTATGCTCCATATTGTTTAATTCTATTTTATTTTCCATTGATTTCACAATCATCTTTTATATCAAATGAATTACTACCATTTTCATCCCCCGAGTTTCATAAACCATTTACTCAAAACTGATAGCTAATCAAACTAATAATTCAGCCCTGTAACTTACTCGTGCAATTGTATGTTCACCAGCAGATTTTACATGACAGAAGCATGTGGAATAGGGGCCTTGTCTTTTCTGCCTGGTGCCCAGTTGTTAAAGGCCCAGTGATTCATTACTCTGTGTTAATGGTACATTAGGCACATCTTAGAGCAGTGAGATGTTTACAGTGTTCTGGTATAACTACATCATATTATGTGGTGTTTGGTAGCTGAACTATGGCTGAAAACCAAATTTTACTGTTGAACTGTTGATAAAATAGCCCATGTGTTTCATTCAGAAATTAATGAGCCCCTCTTTTTTACCCTGTGCCCCCTTAATCCATTTTGCGAACCTAGTCAGTGCATGACAATGCCGCAACACCACTGACCAACACAGCAGCTCCTCACCTGCCTACCTAATCCAGTCAGGTCCCTCCTGAAGAGAAAAAGCAAAGACACATCGACAGGCAGCAGACAGTCATGGAGATCCAGCGACCCAGTGGAGCGACAGAGCCATCCGATGCCACCTCAGACCCCCCAATCACTGCGCCCCCAAAGCTAATCTCGGCTCAATATTAGCTGTCACAAGCAGTTTGACTGCTTCCAAAGCCAATCACGGTATCGCACGGTTGCCACATACCGTACAAATAAGTCTATTAATGCTTCTGGCCTGATGAAAATTGCTACTGAAAAACAAAAAATGGCTTTTTTCCTTGGTAAACGAAAACAAGAAAATTTCTTCTGCCTCAGAAGCAGGAAAACAACAGCAGCTCCCTTTCGCCCCAAGGAGGGGGGGGGGGTGAATATTTGATTAGCTGGATCTGTGCATCGCTTGGCTACATTTCCTGTAACTTTAAATGTAAATTGCACATCACCTCAGATAATTAAGGGACCGTGCAAATACATTAAAAACTACGGTATTCTCACGTGCACGTTTGCAAGACCTATTAAACATAATAACGGATGATAGTTATATACACTTATTACCTTTATATCGTACACTCAACATGAAAAAAAAGTTTGCTGGCTACTCGTTTCTATAAAGTCAGGGGTAGGCATCCTACATGACCTAGTCAAGGACATTATCACACACGTAGCAAACAGTGATTTGCAGCGGTGGGGTTACTGTACCTCAGCTTATCCGGTAACAATAACATAGTGGGTCTTAGATTGCTTACTTAGGTTAAAAGTTGTCTGTTAACCAAATCCTTTAAGGTACACCACTCTCAATAATTTCTTTTTTTTTTTTTGACAAAACAACATGTATACGTAACAACAGTGGATAAAATGATATACAAGAAGAGTAGAAGCTTACTTCGATATCACACGTTTACTTCGGCGTTTCGTGTTCGTCATTACTTGTTTGGAGGGGCTCCAATCCTGTACCGCACAGCTAACTTATGTTTCCAATAATCGTATGCATCACTTCTTCTGAGACGCTGACAGCTCACAAAAACATAAAAGTTTCGAAGAGTATTCAAAGATACGCTCAAAGGCTGTAAGAATATAAAGTATTTTCAACTGAACATGTAAAACGTACTCGGATAAATCCTAGAAAAAAACCACACAAGCCAGCCCCCCACAGCACACAACTGGGTCCCCGCTGACTCCACTCCTCCAGGTTGGACTAGTTGGCTTTAAACAGATGAAACCAACTGGCGACATACAGGGGGGACTACGAACAGATACATTTATACATTTGATACATGCACGTAGTATTGGCGTTGCAAAATAACTCAACTACCAAAATGTCTGTAATGCAAGGAAGCGCGCCTTCGTTTTGCTATTTTTAAGAAGTGACGGAAATGTTTTTTTTCGCTATTTTCACTCCCCATTTCGTGCCGTTGGTTTTTTCCTAAATAGGTGCACTGAGATCAGATAAGATTCCAGCGTTTTCCTCTTTGAAGTCACTTTCGGAATATTAGTCGTTTATATGGCAAGGGAATAATTAATATATGTCCAGCACTACCACCAAATAGATTTCAAATATCATCTTAATGTAATTTCCAAAAACTTATGGTCATTTATATTACAGGAAAACAGGTTAATATTAGAACTATGTCTAAACGTAAAACGTTTTGGTTAAATAACGATGTTAGCATTACTTTGCCAATAAAAATGTGTAATTTGACTCTAAAGTGCATACTGTATATTAGTTATTTCAACAGACATCATCGTTAGTTTTTTATATAACGATCAAAAGGGATCAAAATCAATGTGTTCTCTTCCAGTGCGGAAAATGTTCTACAGAACCTTCATGATCTGTGTATACTTGAAAACACTTACGACTTTGGCAACCAGTGCTCACACTGCTTCTAAATACAGTCAGGCGCCTCATAACTACGTTGCGGCGATCGACTGACCGCATATACGATGGTGGTCCCATAAAATTATAACGGAGCTGAAAAAATCCTATCGTGACTATTCTTCCTAGAGTGACATCGTAGAGCAATACATTAGTCACGTGCTTGTGGTGATGCTGACGTAATCAAACCTACTGCGCTGTCAGTCGCATAAAAGTATGGCACATACAATTATGTACAGTACTTGATCATGATAATAAACCGGTTTATGTATTTACTATACTGCATTTTGTATCGCTATTTTGGAGTGTACTCTCTACTTACAAAAATGTAGCCTAGGTTTGTGTAATTACACTCTATGATATTTGCACAAAGATGAAATTGCCTAATGACCCATTTCTCAAAATGTATCCCCATTGTTAAGTCTGACATGACTGTGTGTGTAATTATAATACATTGTATCCATTTTCCTTGCACATTGCTGAGCTCTGGGCTTCTTCCTGGACCTCTGTTTACCAGCAACCTGAAATCTCCCTTTGGTAACAGGTCTTTGACATTAATGAAAAGCCCCTAATAGTTCTTTCATATTCCCAATCTTAATGGGGCACTTTACCCTTCTGGAGGGTGAATCTTTATAAAAATTGCTCTGCAGTAATACAGTTTGCACTATATCTTCAGAGCCATTGGTTTAATGTTCTACAGTTCAGGGCAGAGTAGTGCAACTGCAATGTGCCTTGTAGTCTTAAAAGATGCGGGGGCCTCGTAAAATGGGTGGTGGTGGTGGTGTGTGTGTGTGTCTGTGTCTGTGTGTGGCAGGGGGGGGGGGTATGACGATTCCAAAGGACCCAATATTTCAGGGGCCCTAAACAATTTGGAACATAATTGGATTGGTCTGTATTGGGGGCCAATTATGATATGTTTTCTTGGGTCCCAAAATCTCTAGAAGCACCCCTACCTAGATATGCACCATATATTCAATAAGAACCACAGCAAGGCCAACTGCACTGACAAGGATGGAAAAGGCTCTGGCAACGGAGTCCTTAGTGACATCCAGCCTGCTCCTATGAGCATCTGCGGGGGGGGGGGGGATGGCGTTCCTCTCGTACTGCGCAGGATTACTATTGCAACAACACATCATCAGTAGGGTAAAACTAACCTGTCTCACGACGGTCTAAACCCAGCTCAC
>JAODJU010000035.1:17451621-17474808 GCA_026776725.1 Gnathonemus echidnorhynchus | reverse complement strand
GGGGTGCAGAGGGGGAATCTGTAATTTGAGGTGCTGTTTCGGGAACCCTCCGCCACCCCATCTCACCCGCAGCTTGTCTAATGAGGCGGATTTGTGGCACGCATCAGGAGCGACAGCGCCTCAGCGCTAATGACATGTCCTGTCACCGAGGCTGATGCCACGGGGTCCTCAGCCAGACGGCAGGCCTGAGAACGCCTGCCAGATTTAACTCGCAGGAAGTTACACCGGGGGCCTGCCAACACGCTTAGCTGTACACCCACCTACAAATAAATATCCTTCTATCCCTTAAATTCGGCCCCTCAAAGACACAGGAGATCGCTGTCCTCTCTCATTATGTGAAAGGCGGCTTTGTGTGTATTACAAAAGCTCCCCTTTAAAATTAATTATCAGGAACGCTCAGATGGAAGTTTATGATCATGTTTAAGGGGCATTTGAACAGAAATGATACCTATGTACAGAACAAATTCTTCATGATTAGATAATTATAGAAAAAGGAGACATTCGGAGCTGTGTAATAAACCTTGGTCTGGTCATTATTATTTAATCTAGCCATTTCTCTAATAATGTTTCATTTCATGTCGTACTGAAGGTGTCTTCTGTCTTCCTGTGCCCTCGTTGACTCCCCCAGCTCTATGCTTCCCACAGATGTGCTTGTCAGATTGTCCTGTCTCTTTTGGCAGGTCCTGTTTAACACCATGGAAAAAGCCTGTGGACAGGTGACCTCCACACATCTAGAGTTTGGCTGACACCTTTTCAACCTTTTCATTGATTTCCTTGCTCCAAGGCAACGTTTCTCAGTCCGGTCCTCGGGGACTGGCAGACAGTCCATGTTTTTATTCCCGGTAGGGTGCTGCAAAAACATGGACTCTCTGGGGGTCCCCAAGGACCGGGTTGAGAAACGCTGCTCTAAAGTCATCATTTTCACTGCTGCCTTGCTGACATTCTGTGTTAGTTCACAAAGAATATTCTATTTAAGTATGAATATCTCTCTGGATAGGAATGATAGCAAAATACATTTTAGGGTATATGAGGAGTGTATTTAGAAGTTCAAATCCAGTTCAAATCACAAGGTTGGCAAAGTTATTTTTATCAGGTGATCACCTGATCAAAAAATAAAAATGCAGAATGCTTTAAAGTGTCTACTGAAATAAACAAAATGTAAGGAAACCACTTCTGTTATTATACTCAAAATGGCAATCAACTGTAAGCCTACTTACTTAACCATAATACTATCTCTTCTACCTTTTTCATACTGCTTTATATCCCCAAATATACTGCCTACCTCCAAACTCACATACCTCAGAATCCGCTTCCTCCATCACAATGGTAATAAAACACTGGTCGTGGAGGGGAGCAGCTAATTACAGGAATGTTAACCACATTTAACACATAAACTTAACCAGCCATGGTATGCATGCTGTCCGATCATCCACCATGGACACAAGTGCTTGTTGCTCCCCTTACGTTCAATTATGATTCATCAGCTACTCAACACAGCCTCTCCTTGAGGGACCAGTACCAATTAGTGTGTGAGGATCCTCCAGCAGCGATGATGTGCCGTGCAGAGAGCTCTCGCAAACATCTCCCATTTGATGCCCTGGCACTCTTTCTTTCGACAAGTCGAATTACTGTGACACGAGTCAAAAAAATGCACAAATCGTCTTGCATCCACAGGGCTTGCTAATCAACTGCAGAATCTGAGGGGTTTATAAGCACAGACGGTGAAGTACGTCAACTTACTTTAGCAGTAAGCGCGCATGCGCACACACACAAACACACACACAAACACAGGTTTGTTGTAATATCTTTGTGGGGACTCTCCATTCATTTCTATGGAGAACAACGCTAATCCCAACATGACGACCTTAACCCCTACCCAGCCCTAACCTTAACCATAAGTAACCAAACAAAATACAAGATTTTTGGCATTTTTACTTTCTTAATTCCATTCACAGATCTTTTGTGGGGACCTGAAAAATGGTCCCCACAATGTCAAAATAACAGGTTTTTATTACATTGTGGGGGACATTTGGTCCCCACAAAGTAATATAAACCTAATCCACACACACATGCACACAGTCAGGTTCTCCACATAGTATGGTGGCCAGGAGATTGATTGCCCCCAACGCCCTCTGAGATCTATACAGAACGTTTCTAATTCCCACTTGCTATTCTGTGTACAACATGAATCGTTTCCTTCTCTCTCTCTCTGGAACTACATGGCCCAGCGGCTCAGCCCTGCTTTGCTGTTGTTTCTCTTTCAACCTAACAACAGAGGGTCAGCACGATAACTGAGATGGCGTCAATTTGGAGAAACAGATTAATAATTTAACAATGGCTGCGTGCATAGTAATGAGTGTTTATACCGGAGGGATATACCGCCAACCAGTTTATTCACAAGAAAAGTTTCACATTAACAGTTAGGGTAACAAGCTTGTTATTCATTTTGCTTCAAACAAAATTTCTCAATGTGTTCTGGAATATAATCAGCATATATTTCTACTTAGCTGTTGGGTGCAGAGAATACCATACTGTTAAAAAAAACCTTGCTTAAGTATCTAGCAATTCCCATTCAATTTCATTTAGTAGGTGTATGCACATTATAGATTGATAATGGCTCTTAATTTGTAGGGGTCATACATAATTCATATGCAGTACATCTAATTGGTGGCTTTTAATTTATGGAGAGTATATGTAAGGTTCATACCTACATATCAACTGAGAGATTCTGGTGCATGTCCAGGTCATGTAATCCACTGTAATACAAGACAGAGTTAGAGGAGTGGTAAATTTTACATTACCTCTACAAGCCCAAGCGGAAGATAGTGCCTGACATTCAACCTCAGGCTTTGTGTGTGTGTGTGTGTGTGTGCTTGGGGCAGGGAGGAGGACGGGGTGACAGTTCGAGAATCTTAGGCATCCAAAGCTGTCATAGCACCTGTAGCCTTTCTGTCAAGAAGACCGTGAACAAAGATCTTGTGGAGCTCTGAAAGTTGGTTCTTTTAGAGGAATCAGATAGATGGTAACCTCCACCTTCATTGCAGAATTCAGGCCAGAGAGCAGGTCACTGTAGCTGACCTGGACAGGGGTGACCAGGACCTTCTGTTTGACCTGGAGGAAGCAGAACACCTATGGATCTTTTTACTCCTTCATCACAGCTGTTTTAACTCCGTGTTCAATTGTAAAGCAGGTCAGCAGGAAAATCCCCATTTTGAGGACCTCTCCGGGCAGGCTGCCCGCAGCTGCTGCCTTGAATCACCACTCAGCGGCAGGACATATAGAGAGCAGAGGTGGAAATTTCAGGTCCTGAAAGTAGAAATCCAGACCAGGATTTTATTTCAACCCACCAGTGGAGTACTCTGTAACTGTGCCTCTTTATGCTCAATTGGTTGGTTGAAACTAAATCACGGTCTGGGTTTGTACTTTCTGGACCTGAAATTTCCACCCCTGATAGAGAGTCATCGGAGACTATTATGAGGCGATATTAGTCTCTCAGATCACTCTGTTTAGGCTGACTTAAGCTGTCAACAACACTTTTGAGGAAATATCGCCATATGGTACCTTTCAGAGCATCATTAAATTCATGAATGCAACTAAATATCTTGATATTTATAAATAAGCAGTTGAGAATCATATCTTAATTTGGATACTTACTGTTACGCAATAGCCCTTGGAAAGTATGAAAAATGGAATCAAACTCAGTAAAATTGTGGTTTCCCTGACCACAGGGGCCCAGAACTATCATAAAACATATTTGCATGTCTGTAAAACCTTTCAAACCCTAATGGAAATTTGGAGACTTATTGTTATACACAACATGTCCTGGGATATCATGTACTGTACAATGTTCAAATCAAATCTAGCTAAATTGAGGGTTCCCTGGATATGAAGGCCCAGATCTGTCATAAAAACACCTTCAGGTGTTTGCAAAAGGTATAATCTTTATATTCCTAATGCAAGGTTTTCCTGGCTAACCATAAACAGGGGACGTAACTACACAACATGTGCTTGGAAAGTATGAAAAATGTGATGAAATCCAGATATACTGTGTTTTCCATGGATACAGGGACCCAAAACTATCACAAAATTACTTTTGGATATCTGCAAAAGCCACAACATTTGTAACCCTAACCTTTGCTTTGTGGGCTAAGTCTAATTTGGTGATTTACAGAAATAGCCCTTAGAAAGTGTGAAAAATGATATCAAACCCAACTAAATTGTATTGTCTGTGGGTACAGAAGCACAGAACCATCACTAACACACCTACGCAACCCAAACTCTAACTTTTTTTGGTGAAACTTAACTAGAAATCCTGTATCTTTAAAACTACCCCAAGCCCCAGACAGGGCAGGAACAAAGGAATTAAACAACTTCTCTGGGCCTATTGTTGTCAGGCTCATTGTGCATCGACAAAAACGAAAAAAACCTCTCCACTCTAATCCATTTACAGGAGGTTAGCCCCACCGCTAATTGATACATACCATTACCCGCACACAACACAGGGGTAATATCTCACATACTGTAAGGAGAAGCAGGGAACAAAACAGAGTTAAACAGTACCCTAGGTCTTCAAAATAACACAAACGAACAGTTTAGCATCACAGTCTTCATCAGCAATAATTCGTACTACTTTATTGATTTAGTGAGGGCGCACCCTGACCCTTGTGAATACAACAGATCACTATAATGGTGGTAAGGATGTTCAAACATGATTATGACTTACTAAACAGTCAATCTCATTGCACGGACATGAGTTAAAGGAGCATGAGTGAACTGTTTGCCGTCGTTTCAGCAACGTTTGCACCCAACCACTTCTACATGCGCCAGCTACCTTAGTCCAATTAAAAGGTAAATTGGAATGCATAACAACAAATCTACAGGTCATTACAGAGGATTAAAGCATAAAGACAGTCAGTTGTGGTTGCCACTAGGGTGTGGTCAAGATGGGCCAAAGAGCCAAATCCTCACGTATCACTAATGGGTTTATCTGAAGTTTTCCCATATAGTTCCATCATTCTGGGTGTGTGCATGGATTAATAATATTAAATGTTGGCCATGAAATATTGTTTCTATTTATTTGTTTGTTACTTTTATTGCTGTTGGAATTGAAGCCAAGGTAATAACATTTTGGGGATAACGCTGAAGTATTTTACAAAACCAGTCCTATAGACATAGATAGATATTGGAAGTTCAGCCTTGTGTAAGACAGAGAGTAGATATAAACACGGATTTTTCTTATAAGCTGGAGTTTATTGCTCGTTGAAATGCTGTAAATCGGATTTATATGTCTCACGATAAACAGGTCATTAATTTTCAATTTTTGTATCAAGGAGAATGACTGGAAACTAAATAGACAGGCTCTCTGTCTCAGATGTGTGTAACTGCACACAAACAGACCTTTAGACACACACGTATCTACAGTATAGGCACTAAGCAGGTGTTTTCATGCAGATCAGATTAATGACCTTGGAGGCAGGGAGAAGAATGGATCTAATGCATAGTTTTTCCTGTAACTTTCCCATGATAAACCTTTAATAGCTGCATTTTCTTCTGATTCCTTCGACCGTAAACCCTTTTCCAAAATAAAATCACCAGTCCTTACCCACATCAGCTGGGCATGTGAATCTGCTTCCAACCTACACAAAGCAAAATGTACAGCATGCATTAAAAAATCTGAGATGCTCGTTTGTCTAAATGTGACACAAACCAAACCATTAAAAAAAATCATTTTAAGAATTAATGAATAGTCCTGAATAAACTGTATGGGTGGTTGTCCCATGTTAACCGCCTATTAATATATATGTTACACTAAGTTTACAGAACCCTTCTCAACACAGCAAATTCATCTTGTTAGAATACATAACAATGCATTTGACTGGAAAGTGTTTGATTAAAGGAGAGCACACCCCTCTTGATCGCAGGAAAAGAAGGGGTTTGTCTCTCTGATAAAAGAATGGCCCATTTGTCTGTATCTGGTCTTAATGGCATCATGAATTAAAATGAAATGCACATTTTAGATTCAACACCAAAGCAGTCATCACCCATGGCTGATGAAGAACTACAGTATGAACTCACATTACACCAGCAATAAACAACTAGAAAACCGCACCGACCATGACTTAAAGGCAAGATTCTTTTATAAATTCTGCACTGCTGTTTAAAATGTGTTATTTATCTAAATATGAGACATCGGGCACTTTGATCAATGCCTTTCAAAAATGGGCTTTATAAACACCATTAATCACTGAAATCACTTTGTCAAACAGAGCCAACCGCCATATACATCTAATTACAAACTTTGCCCCAGCAACAATTGAGTTGCTTTTACTATATAACCTCCCATAAACTGTTCTTTGTTCTAAAATAACAGCACGGTTATCACGAATGGCCACAAAACCACCCCAGGAGGTTTTAAATGTTTATAGGAGAGCAGGTCACAGGACCTTGCAGATCCATGCTCCGCTGTACTGTATATCCAGTGGAAGGGGTTTGATGTTTCACTTTCATCTCCACTAAATGGTCTTTAAAAACAAAACATCCTTTAAATAGTACGTTCACATACTCAATAGTCCTCACCTAAGCCTTAAGTAACTAAACCACGGTCTTATGGATTCAACAAATATGACTGAACTCTTCCCATTTGTTGATAAAGGTTATTTTTGTACGATCTGACCTTTGCAACAGCATCAAAAGAACTAGAAGAAATAATATTGACTCTTTATAACATACCATGTGCTGAATATAAGTTGCACAACATCAGTGTGTGCGTGAGCTCTCTCTCTCTCTCTCTCTCACACACACACACAACCTCTCTCCCACCCAGGAATGAAATGTTCCTGCTAACCTGACTAGCCGACTTTCCTACCATCTGTCAGCTTGTTAAAGCTGATTGGGGGCAGCTGGTCATCATTAACCAGCTTGGCGTGGCACACGACTCGGTTAGGAAAGTCAGTCAGAAACAATCGGTCTGTGTTCTGTCGTGTTCATGTGAGGCAGAAATATGTTTCATTGCAAAATGCACAAAACAAACTTCACACAAGCCCCTTTATTTTTAATTGGTGCCTATCTATACTGGATGATGGTTAAACTGGTTAGTGTATGGTCATCTGTTGGTGCCTCCTATAGATATTCAGGTACCTCTACTCTGAGAAACTGATAATGATAATAATAATATTATTATTATTATTATTATTATTATTATTATTATTATTAAGAAGAAGAAGAAGAAGGAGGAGAAGAAGAAGACAGATTGAACTTAATCATGGTTCAGGGATTTGCGTACTCTGTGATCCTCTGTTGTCAGGGCCAACTGCCCCTGGTAGGCTCTCCCAAGGCAAACTGGTCCTAGATGAGCGGCCAGGTGTGATTCACATAAAGGACCATGTGACCCCACCTGTACTGGGCAGACTGAGGCCCTCCGTAGAGCCAGACCTGGGGAGTTTGTGGCTGAGCGCCTAGCGACTGGGCCTCTACAAACAGGTCCCAGCTAAACATAGCCAGAAAGGAGAAAATATGTCCACCCTACTGCGGACCCACCATCGTGTGGGGGGGGGGGGGCATGTTGGGGGTTGGATGCAGTGTAGATTGGGCAGTGGAAGGAAGTGACCTTGGCAGACCAATTGTTGGCCACCACATTTGGATTTAGGGTCATTGATTGTTCTCCCTTTTTTGGTCATCAATGCGCTCCTCCGATTCCTTCACGTAACACGAGATGAACATGCTTCCAGAAACACCACTAGATACAACTAATTATCCATTGTTATGCTCCTATTACCTCATTTAGGTGCGATTGTTTCCTTGCAGCTACCTACAGTATGAGAGTGGTGAGATAAAATAACATTATCTGTATTCAGGTCTGTACCTTAAATAATCAGTATAGCAGATTACCCAGCATTGTGAATCACAATACATTCCAGAGCCTGGATCGAAATGTAATAATGCCTCTCTGTGTATGAAATATCATAATGATTATGGCTTCATGCTTGTTGAACCTGAATATTTATTGAATGGCTCATCTCCTAATTTACATTTAATTTCCATGTTAGCTGGTGTGTTTTTAGATTATTAAAATATATTCCGTTTTACTTTCCCTACAGCCAGTGGAATGAAGGAATTGAGAATACTGTAATGTTAGGATTGTGCAAATCCAGCCCTGGAAACTTCCATCGCACGCAGATGCCGTGTGGCTCCAGCAGAGACCTGCCCATGGTTCACACCTGAAACACCTTTGAAGTCACAGTCTTGATTTGTAACTTTTGGCCATAAAATATTAAATAAATAAATAAATAAATAAATAGATACAGCTGACTATGTTAGCCTTCGTTGCTCAATTTAAAATTGCCTAGAGAAATAAGTCTTATAAAGCTTACATTTGAAGCAAAATGAAGACCACAAACATAAGCAACTCAAGTATGCAAACAAAGAATTTACATTATGTCTTCAGTTTTGATTGCTGAAAGAAACCAGACTTTTACACAATGGGCAGCTGGAGTAGCATTTTATTGTTTTACGGAATTATAAATGTAATACTTTTGCTGTCACAGTAGTGCTGCTCTCTTGTGAGACTGGTGAGATTGAACACGGTGTGGCCTGGCTTTGACCTGCTCACACGGAGTTCTGCAGGAGTTGTGCCAAACTGCTGAAGTCATGTTCTAGTTTATTGTGTTTTTAATATATTTCAGCTCAGGAACCATCCTTCAAGATAGACTGATAGATTTATAGGCAGACAGACAGACAGACAGACAGACAGACAGACAGACAGACAGACAGACAGATAGATAGATAGATAGATAGATAGATAGATAGATAGATGCTAAAGAAGTTTTAAAAACTTAGTCTGTCAGAGTAATGACAGCTGATCTCTGATGGCCTCCCAGTTACACTGACATCCTATGTCTACTTGCACTACTGCAGTTAGTTCACATTGTTCTTCCAGTGCTGCTTCACAGTTGACATGCGGAGATTCCACACGCTCCTTCACTGTCTGTTAGCCCTATACAAGCTTACAGCCCACACTTGTCAACATGTTTAATTGTACCTAATTAGATAGTAAACCACATTACCACAGTGTGAAATGCCAAATTAACACTACATCTTAATAGTGTGAACGATTTAATTTACACAAAACAATTTACTTTGACACTATGGTCCCCAAATGGAAAAGCAAAATGGAGACTGAATCGTGACTTTTCTTTGAATGCCTCATTTAGATGGAGTTAGTGACTAATAATACATCTCCTTGATTGACTGAATCAATATGGTCTTAATCCCTTGCCCAAGTAATGAATGTCATCTTCGAATTATTCCTCCTTGCCATTATGCACATTCAAGGAGGACAAACAAGCCTAAAATGCCACAGAGTTTGAGTTGGAGGCCTCCGTCCATCCCAGGAGGTTAGTCAGGTGACTACAGGGGAACATTAACCATGCAAATTGCCCAGACTGAACCCAAAACCAAAAGAACTCAGTACACATCTGGGCAGCATCACACCTTCCTCCGTCCTGAGATATCAAAACTGAGAATTACTCACCAGCTAAGAGCTATTGGGGCAGCCACAAGGACAGATTCAAGTTCAAAGTTTTTACTGTTGCATATATTCCAAGGAACACAGTGAAATTTGTTTACCATAGTTGCAGGTCAGAGACAGGTGCATGGGTGGACAAGAGGACACACAGAAGTATAAAGAGAGACAAGAGAGTGCAAAGTGAAAACTCCATCCCCTATTTTCTGTAACCTCTTGTCCTATTCAATGTCATGAGTGGCTGGTGCCTATTCTGACAGCTACAGGTATAAGGCAGGTAATAACCCAGGACGGGGCACCAACCCATCACAGGGCACACGCACAAATAACATCTACAGGCAATTTAGTAACTCCAATTTTCATGTTTTGCATGTTTTTGGACTATGGGGAAAGTACAGTACCTGGAGCAAACCCCACAGTGATACAGGGAGAACATGTATATTCCACACACTGAGCCATGATGGACGCCAAACCCCAGCCCCAGACAGGGAAGGCAAGAGTGCTAACCACCATGCCACTGTGCCACCATGACATCATGCCACCATGCTGCCTCACATAGGAGGTGAAAGAAATATTCAATAAAAAGTGATGCATTGGGGAAGGATGTGCAAACACCACATAGGTAGAACATTAACAATAAAGTGCAGAAGTATAACTTTAAATACTGTGCACATTACAATGCAGTGGGGAAAGATACAGGTCACTGGATATTTGATGACCTCATACGATTAATATGTATGTATAGTATAGTATAGTGCCAAATAAACATAGGGTGTGACTGCTTTACTAAGAGAGCAGTGAATGTGAGATAATACATCTGTACACCAAACAAGACTCACCTATAGACATCTCATTAATGCAGCCCGTTTGCCGCATCCCTGAACCTGCATCTGCTTTCATCTCATGACACTCCCCGACTCCCCATATCTGGCATCATGAAGTCTGGCAAGAGACTAAATTGGCCGTTTTGACAAGGTGATGCTATAGTAAATAAAATGCATTTTTTTTCCATCAGTATTTTTCTGCAAGTACACAGTAGAACTGTAAGTGTAGAAAAAAAATTAAATTGTACTTTAATTTTTTCATAAAATCTTTAGGATCAAGTTTATTTATCCTTCATAATCCTGTCATGCGGCTGTTTTCGGAATTGTGGCCACCATGTTCAGCGAATGTCTACGATGGAAACAGACACATGACTACGGATTTTAATGAATGCTTGCTTTTTTTTTTTAATTGCATGCAATCTTTGAAAACGTTTGCACCCTGTTATATATGAGTGTCCTCCTTTTCAAACCATATATACACGACATTGACCTAACTCAGTCTCATTCTTAGATCCACTTACATGCAGTGCATGTTTGAGACTTTCAAAAATGTTCAAGTCTAGGAGCTGTGACGACAATTTTAGACCCTCTATCTGTCCATCCTGTATGCACTTCATGGCTGATTTCGGGATATGTTTTGGTTCATTGTCTTCATTTGGCTTCAGGTTCCTGACCGACTCTGGAACGCCATTTTCTTGTATAATTTTTTGATATCTCCTACATCGATTTCAACTATATCTCTGCAAGCCATAATAGCTCATCTCCCTTCTACAGTTACATTACTCTTTTCTACAATTGTTGCGCAATGGCCCCAAACACTTCATGTTGATCACTATTGCACGAGGAATGTTGTATTTTTCATATTTTTTTGTCTAAGTTGATGTGCCACTGCATCCATCACAAAAAACAGGCAATTAGTTGTTTATGAGTCATTGAACCACTAGACCCCAGAGTATCATGAGATTGAAAAACCTCTCCTTTATTTATGACGGTCACTGGCCGTGTCCTTCCATTTTGATTCAATCAGAAAATGAAAAACAAAACAAAATTTTTTCCCCAACAGAAATTTCTACCCCAGGCCTGTTTAGCATGGCTAAAGGAACAGTTAGTTAATATACTACCCTGGTGAACATTAACATCGGAATGGTGCTTGGTAAGTACTACACAGAAAACTGTCAAATAATCTTGCTTTTATAGATCATTTCATTGATTTATGGCCGATTTATACCTTTTTCCTGAATGAAAATGAGTCTCCGCATTTGATTTAAAGCGGTTTCCCTGTCCTCTACACATATGTAAAACAGAAAACAGGGATGCTGAGTATAAATACTAGCTAAATAATTATTTCCACACTGAGTCAACGTTGCTGCAGTTACTGTCAAAGACACTCAGTCATGCTCACTGCCACCCACAGGAAGGTCGGCCATGTCATGGGGCAAGTATTTAACGATTTCAGGACAATTAAGCGCCAGACCCCTACATTCAGGTGACCCCGATAAATAGCTCCAGGTCAGCTGGGTGGGCTGGGGAGGGGAGTGTAGGACACCTGAGGAAGGCACAAATACTTCTTTCTCGGAATAAAGAGCTTATTTGACTTGTTTTCTCCCTGTACATCTTCACAGTTGCTGTGTTGTGTTTCCGCTACAGTACTTTTCTACAGAAGAGGTCTTTTGTTTATCCGGAGGCTCAATCCAACCTTCTGCCTTGAAACCGCAGGTTGTGTGTTTCTTGATGGGCCGAATGGCCTCCTCTCATTCGTAAATTTCTTTCTTATGATAAGCTTGATAATGGTGAACGAGATGAGACTTTCAAGGTCACTTTGGGGCAGTGCTCTGATGTTTGATTTCCAATATCACTGTCTCCTCTCATGCCATCCTTTTAAACACGCTCACTGCCATTTTTGTCATTTGAGCAACAATATACTCGGTCCCTTCACCCAGCACAACCAACGTACAATCATTCTGAAAGTAAACTGTCATGGCAAATTAAAATACTAAAGCCATCTTAACTGATTTAGCTTTTCAGCACATCAGTTTCTAACAGCTAACCATCACTGCAGTCTCAGAGTGATCCCTGACCTCAGCTGCCATGCAGGTTTTGTATACAAAAGGCAAACTGCACCATTACTCACAATCACTTGGATGAAGGGGAATTACCCAGTGAAAGCTTCTCCCGGAACTGATTCCAGTAGCTTCTGTGTCCATGCCCTTAACCCACTGCACACGGCAGTGGTGCTCCACGCAAAGGAGCTCAAAGAAGCAGTGCCAATGGTTCCCCTCAAAAAAGAAAAGTTCTATTGCATTAAAATGTTTTTAGGCTCCTGTCTAAGTAAAAACTGAGGGCTCTCTGAATTCCAGAGTAAATTGAACTGGCATGAAACACTAGATTAAATTCAATACATCAATCAAGTTTTATTTAGCATTGTGCATTTTTAATGCAAGTTGACATTAATTGCTATTTTCTCCAGAGATTACTGCTCACTCCTTTTTTATTTATTTTTTTTTAGGGATGTGACACAAATTGCCATTTTCCCAATGTTAATGCTTTGGTTATTATTTTTCCTAATTTCCAGTTCTCTGGTAAAATTGCAGTAATTATAAAAACACAAAGGACGCTTGCAGTCATAAACAACATGCCACAGAAATACAGCAAACACGGCGCGGTGGATGATAGGAGGTGAGGTCGAGTCGTCCGCGGGCCAGCGGGCCTGCCGCTGTGGGCGGGGTCTGAGAGATGGGTGCTGCGGGTGGTGCCACGCCAGGTCTCGCCAACACGTGGATATCTTTTTTCTAGGCTCTGTTGCCAGCCAAATTTTGGGGGTCCTGTTGTGTCAGTTCATCTCCAGATGGCCCTGAGCAGGAGGCAAATGGAAGAGAAGAAAAACACAGAGTTTTGTTTTGATAGAAGCAGAAGTGTAATCCTGAGCAGCCCCACAGGTAATGGTGAAAGAGTGAAAGTAGTTAACAAGCCATTGAACAGGTAGCATGGTTAATCATAGACAACGTAATTAGAGAGAGACAGTTAGATTACAAACAGCTATTTCTTGTCAGGATTCAGCCTCCACTCATTACCTTCATAGGGTAGCATAAAAATGTAGTATTTGCCCTACACTTCAATGTGACATGCCGGTTTGAAACCAGGATATTATCAAATACATGATATAGACGAAAATATTGGGATGCACCTCCTAATCATTGAATTCAGGTGTTTCATTCTGACCCATTGACACAGGTGTATAAAATCAAGCACCTAGCCATGCAGTCAAGTTTACAAACATTTTCAAAAGAATGGGTCGTTCTGAAGAGCTCAGCGAATTCAAGCCTAGTACTGTCATGAGATGCCACCTTTGCAGTAAGTCAGTTCGTGAAATTCTTCCCTGCTAGATATTCTACAGTCAACTGTAAGTGGTATTATTGCAAAGTAGAGGCATTTAGGAACAACAGAAACTCAATCACGTAAAGCAATAGGGCGGGGTCTTAAGTCCTGATGTGCATAGTGTGTAAAACTCACCACTGCACTGTTGACTCAATAACCAAACTTCCAAACTTCCTTTGGCATTAACCCCAGCATAAAAACTGTGTGCCGGGAGCTTCCTGAACCTTTTCATGATTGAAAAGCTGCATGCAAGCTTGACATCACCAAGCACAGTCAGATGAGAGGTGTAGAGCACACTGCCACTGGACTCTGGAGCAGTGGAAATGTGTTCTGTGGAGTGACAAATCACATTTCTCTGTTTTGCAGTCTGATGGACGAGTCTGGGTTTGGCTGATGCCAGGAGAACGTTACCTACCTTGACTGCAATGTGTCACTGTAAAGAGGAGGAATAATGGTATATGGCTGTTTTTCAGGGGTTGGGCTAGGCCCCTTAGTTTCAATGAAAGAAACTCTTAATGCTTCAGCACACCAAGACATTTTGGACAATTGCATTCTTCCAACTTTGTGGGATCAGTTTGGAGATGGTGCATGATTGTGCCCCAGTGCACAAAGCTAGCTTCATAAAGACATGGTTGGGTGAGTTTGGTGTGGAAGAACTTGACTGGCCCACACAGAGGTAAGGTATGAAGAAAGTAATTAGCAAGAAGTACAATATAGGAGAAGAAATGCCCCAAATCCATTTCAAGGTGAAAAATTGTATTTTATAATTTACCCTAAAACTGACAGGCAGGTAAAGAGCCAAAGACTAATACATTCGCACACTTTAATCTTAGCTTGTAGCTGTACTTTGTTCCAGCTGACGATACAATGGAAGACACAATAACTTATGCCAGTGCTAATTAAAGCAAGGACACAATGTACCAAATCCTCACAGGCAGCATTTTCCAGAGCTGGACTATGATATGCAGAAGAAAGCAGGCATCTTTGGATACATTTACTATGTTTATAGTGTAAAATGTAGGTTCTCCTCAGTAGTCTTTTACTATGGAATTTGCACCGACACAGAATCCCCCCGGATTCAGCTTTTAGCCAAAGAATTTATGTCTAGCCAGTCTGACGGTTTCCCTTATCATAGTTCAGCAGAAGGAAATTCTTTCACTGAACCGTACACCATGAAAAAAGTATATGAGTAACTTAATGAAAATTATACAGAATTTCTAATGATGACACTATCGTGTGAAATGCGTTAAAAGCGCCGGGCGATGGCAGAGCAAGTCGTTGCATCCTGAGTGCCTTTTAGCCTCGCCGATAAAGAGACCTTTTCACTGGACGACACACAGATCGTTTTCTCTTTGCTGCTTTTATGATCTGGCCGGATAGATCCATTATTTTTCACCCTGTAATCAAATTTGTCTCAACTGCTTGGAAAATGCTTCAAGGAGCATTAGCGAGGGAAGTATTGGTGAGGGAATGCAGTAATGCAAAAGGGAATCGCTCATCAATGATACACATTGACACCAAAGTCGAATGGAAAAACACAGAGGGAATGAACCCCACTGAACTCAAACTCCCATCATGCCCCTGGAGCAGTTCTCCTCACTCTTGGACTCATTTACATATTAACATATCCATCTTGTGGAAAATAGGCAGACCCAGAATCCCCTGGTGAAAAACAGAGTGAGTCAATGGTGTAATTTTCTGGCAGATGTCTTCCTGCATAAGCTGGACCTCTGCCACACTTGTCTCCACGTGACTGCATGGCTCTCCCACTGCAGCCCATTTGGGAAATAAAACCCTGTAGAAACAAATTAAATGAGCAGCTACTGTGCAAGACGATTGTTTCAGGAGAAGTTAAGTCACTTTTGTCACTCACATTGTGTTAAGTAACAGCTTGTTTCCAAACGCCTCCGTTCTTGGCTTCCTTGACAACTTTGAAGTAATGACACCCAGCTGGCAGCGATATGCCAGTCATTGACCATGATTAAATCCGAATCTGCGGCTGACTGGTCGCTTCCAATCGCTTTTTTTCAGTGATGTCTTTATGTCCTTCTGGGTACATATTTCCCCACCGCTGTCGGTCCCTGTAAGCAGGCTCAGGTTTCGCACAGTGTGGACATAGGCCTGCAGAGACAGGTGGCTTAATAAGGGCCTTCCCTAAAAAAATATGCTTCTCCTCCGTGTCTTCTGAGGCTTAACGATTGCCCTGCTATAAAAATGAGTTGGACAGTGACCAATGCCTGCAGTAGGCTCTCTGATTCAGTGCTTCCTCGCTCTTGGTTTTGTTATAACATGTTTTTACAAGTATAACTTGGCCCTTGAACCTTAAGTATGGAATTAAAACATTACAGGCATTTTCAAATAGTCTACATTTGCTGTATAATTATGGTTGGGTACCGAAGGCACCAGTTCCTATATGATAGGTATGTGCAGAACCATATTGCATCACAGATTTCAATGCCACTTAAATGCCTGAGCTGTTGATTTAAATATTTACCCTCTGGTGCTCAGGCAACAGAAGCATCACTTTACCTCATGCACCATTGATAGTTAACATCACATATCTACCTTAAACACGGTAAAAATGCCTAAAGCTGAACAGTCTAAAGTGTGGCTGTATTTCACTCAAAAGGATTCCAATACCAGGATGTTGTTAAATAAATTTAAGTGTTTTGTGTTTATTTATATTTCTATTTTTAAGGCGTTGTTTAGTGATAAATTATTGAGTAAAGCTTTATATTAACTGCACTTTCATGATGCCTAACAGCTTTAATAGGCATCATGTAAGTTTGCTGTAACATCCTGACATACCCTAGCACCTTTGATATACAATAATAAAAAACATTATATGATTATACAACTAATAATGTTTGTTATTAGTGTATATGAAAGGTGCTAAGGTATGTTACGATGTTACGGTAAGCTTTCATGATGCCTTTGAATGTTCTATGAAAGCATTACGTGGGTGTACTGAATGTTCTACGAATGCATTATAAAGGCATTATGTAAAACGTTATCAATTATTGGGTCACATTTTATTTATCATGTGAATTTGTTACATTAATTTTTTATATATTTATTTTATTTATATTTTTAAGATGGTAATTTAATATAGGTCTACTGTTTAATATGTAGTTCTAATTTGCCTTAGAAATAAAAAAGCGTTTCTTTAACATTGTCAGCCTTCATTTTGGGCTTCTTTTTTTTATTAAGTACTAGTTCACTGTTTTGGCACTGACACTATTTTAAAAGTATCGGTTTAGCACCAGTATCGGAGAAAAGCAAAAAAACAAATGATGCCCAGCCCTGTGTTTAATTTACTTTTTGTTAGCAGGCCAACCAACAACGCAAATAACAAAAATAGTCCAAGTACAGTCCCATCATGTTTATTCCTAATCCAGAATGTTGCTGAAAATTGAGGGAGACTGTGATTATATTTCTGACACCACAAAGGAGAGAACTCTGTTCCTTCCCTGTTGTGCTAAGTAGGTCTCTGGCACAGGATTTTAATTAGAATCTAATATGGACTCTTTAATATGGTCTGGGATCGACGTGCTCCCTTTGTGATATGATGGCCGTCTATGGCCGCTTGAAACCAGGGTAGTGTCTATTCTGAGAAGGAAGTTTGGATAGATTTTACTGCGAATGTTGTCCATGACCATTGTGTGAAGCCGGCTGCCTGAATACATTTGTATTCTAAGTTTCCACCTTATTTACATTCTGAACTTTGTCTCCATTTATTAAGGAACCACATCTCACAAGCTTCACCTACATGCAGAAATTTCAGTAGATGTTTCTACATCTGAATGCCCCCACTGCTTCAGCACGGTGACAACTTCACTTCAGAGAATTCAGCCTCCTTCACTCTGCATGCTTTCCATAGTGAATGTGTGCCACCTACATCTCTGTCTGCTTCATAAATCCAGGAGATGGCCAGGAGGACCAGCAGTGTCAGTGCTTAAGATTTCTTCTCAATATTATTAAATTAAATGTCACATGGACAAATTAGTTTGACATCTTTGCCTTTATTACTCTTCAAAATGGTATGAATTAAATTATAATATATTACTTACCAGATATGAATTATTCAATTGATAAATGAATCTGACAGTTTTACTTATTAAATTCAATAAGCTATACGATTTCTTCTGTGACAGTGAATGAAACACTCCGTAGTTATAGATGACTCGTCCCACACAAAAAGCTCTCAAACTGTATGTTCCTCTTATATGATTACTGAGTGTAAATGTGGAAACAATGCTGTAGTGCTCTGACGAAGAGAAATGTCATGTGACTTATGTGAGTTTGGCATGGAGAAGCAGCAAAATATGTCTACAGTAGATCAAATCTATCTCCTAAGGTCATAATGGAGGTGTTTGCTTTTACGGCATTTTGCTCTAATCTAGTTTAAGGTGAAATCATCATCTATCATATGTTGTATTTGTAGAATAATAACTAATAAGTGAGATGCACACTGGATCAGATATAAGGGGCCTACATCCACAAGTTTCAGCGTCTGTTTTTTCTTATGACAACAGCTGTCTACTCCCGTCGGTTGAGCTTTGCAGATAACGGAGAGTTACCAGGCGGCACACAGATTGATGAACTGGAAGCCAGTTTTCAGGATTAACCAGTAACTAAGCTGATTATACACCAACACCAGCTGTCTGACCTTGTAACGATTAGAGCTTATAGCTACACATCAGAATTAGAATCGTTGACTTATCGGCAAGTACTTTAACGTACACAAAATTTACTTTGGGGTGTCATGCAAGAAAAGCAAGGACACTCAGACCAATCAATGTTTAAATTATGTACATAAATAATGTGCTTAGTGCAAATAATGGATGTAATTGTTGATGAGGCCTATTGCCATAGGGAAGTCACTGTGGTTTTGATCCACACCCAGGACGGAGGCATTAGCTGGCCTCTTTGCCGCTCGCTGTGTGGTACTGGAAGTGTGCAGCTCCTAAAGTGATGGCAGACTGCAGCCAATCACCCATTACAATCGCAATTACATGCTTGTTCACATTCCCTTGTAATCGGCATCATCTAAAGAATATACTTTATGTGTTGCTGACGGGAAACGCTGATGCTCTGAGAGAGGGTGGATCTCAATAAAGTAGGCCTGTGCCTTTCTCTGCACAGCCTTATCATAGCAGACTGTCCTGTGCTTAGGTGGTTCCCCGGTGATTCCTCAAGCGGCCTGAACAGAGACCAGCTGAAGGTATTTTTATAGCCCAAACCTCACATCAAGTTGCTTTGTTTTGGCCTGACAGCAGGGATCAATGAAATCTGTTCAAACCTCTTCATGTGACTGTGCATATTCCCCTCCAGATGGACCAGAATCCACATCTCACCCTGCAGATCAAAAGTCTCGCCCTCCTGCTGTCCAGAACACCAGCCATTGTTTAACCCTTAGTGGCTGTCATCTCATATATGCCTGAAAGTGATGTTACTGCAAGATACTAAAGCTGTTTTCACGCTTGCACTCCAGACATTGTCTGGAGAATCAGGTCTGGACGTTTTCCTGAGTTGCCCTCCCTGCTGGAAAAAAAAAGCAGTTTAACCGATGGTGGCGTTTGGGTAGAGCACGCACATGATGCAAAAAGAACACTGGGGAAATCGCAGTGTTTTGTTTACAGCACATTGAAGGTGTTTGCTGTTCACCTGCATCTTAGTGCAGATTACACCACTTTCACGTAGCTGGTTTGTAATCTGATCACACACAACCGAGTCTCTAGCCATTCCTTAAATCTGCTGGAAAATGCTTGGTGTCAGCCGTTACTGCCCCAATGTCCTGGTTGTTTGTGTTCTTCCGTTTTCATGCCAGTTACATGACAGAAATGTCATCAACACTCCGCCTAGTTGCTCGTGGTGAATTCCCCGGAAAATTTCCTGCTCCATTCATACATGTCGGTCAATTGGAAATGATCCAGATTTTTTTACTTGGGGGCTAGCAGAGTAAAGTCTGTTTCATGTTGGGTATGACTGTTTCGGATATTTGTGTCTACACATACAGCCCCTGCAGGTAATGTCTAGAACAGTTCATGGTGACAATGTATGTCTGAAAGGGACTTAAGAAAGTAAGATACGGTTAGAAAGGCCTTTAATTCTTTGGAAACACGTACATCAGGCTGTTGGTTGAGTGAGGGGGGCATCTTTCCATGGGAAGCCATATCACAGAAGACCTGGGTGTAGAAAAGGATAAGGCAGAAGCTACAATGTCTAAATGTATTTATGTGTACGCCAGTCTGATTTGTGTTGCTCTGTAACCATTTATTGTATTTACTTCTTTTAGCTGAGGTGTCTCTGATAGTTATTGTTGTGTCTTAGTGTATTTTTCATGTTATTACATGCTTAAAATGTTTTGGTCCAACTGAAATAGAACTAAATATGGTGTGCAGCATTCTTATGTACTAATTCCTTTACAAATGGAGTAATACTCTGAAGATTAGGGCTGGTTATATCAATTAGCCTATGTGCATGAGCATGTAATTAAGTATTATATGGATTTCACTAAAAAATTATTAAAGATGACAACCCATATTCACTTTGTGATTCATAAGCATCTTAGCAAATGTAGTAGATCAAATGTACTATATCAGTCAAAAGTTTAACTAGACTAACTGGAAACTTGGCTTTTCAGAATGTTTTATGTCACCTATACTTCTATGAATACTTGAAAAAATGATTACAATACACACAAAAACATAAGGGATAACAAATCAGTGCTCAAGAAAGCTGAAAATAGTCTCCATATCTTTGGTTACTCGATCCAATTAAGTCCACTGTACTGTACCTCTGTAACCTGAGAGCCACTGGGCCTCTGCCTGTTCATTCTGACTCCCTCTAGACACCTCAGTTCCCTGCAGGCCAAAAACTCTAAGTTACCCTTTGTTTGTATGTGCCCTGTTATAGACTGGCATCTCAGCCAAAGTGTGCCCTGCCTTGTTCCTTGTGATAGACTGGCATCCAATCCAGGTTATTCCCTACTTTGTGCCCTGTTTCAGGGTATGCCTGGCTCACTTCAACACTGTAGGCCTGTGGTTAAGCAGTTATGGACAGATGGATAAAGATAATTACAAGCATATCTTAACATGAAATAGCCATTGTGAGAGACTCTTTAGAATCTGTTCATTTTCTGACCAAATCTAGGATCATAAAACATAGCACAAAAGCAGCACTTTATATTTGTGAAAACCATTTGCCCAAATAAAGGACAGGCCTTGCTACGTAAAGGCTTTACTCTGGATTAATGCTTGTAATGCATTCTCAGGCGGATACTCCAATAGTGTTTTGGCTTTACTTCATTGATGGACTAAAGAGACCAACTTCTGTAAAAATGTACCTTTTGTTTTTAATGCACCAGCTGGATTAGCATGTATCAATAGATTAATGTAATGGTTATATCGAGGTTCGATAACAAGATGTAAACGGCTTAATAAAATCACAAGCAAATACGAAACAGTTATAATAGCTTACCTGGGTGCACCCTGGGTAACTAATCATATGAATTATAAAAGAACACACTTACATATATACAGACGCTCCTCTACTTACGAATGAGTTACGTTCTGAATGGCCGTTCGTAACTTGAAATGTTTGTAAGTCGTTATTCAACATCATTTTAAGGGTATATGCAAGTACAAAGAACTAGGATGCTGGGAGTACGCACGCTACGCTGCTGCGCGGGGGGAGTAGCGGCCAGAAGTCGTACTAGGTGGAATTGGCGAGCAGAAAGAAAAAAATTGGTGTTGCTGACAGGAAACGGGAGCCCAAATGAACACAATTTGGACTTCCAGTCCTCTTCGTTCGTATGTCTGAAAGTTCGTAAATTGAAAGTTTGTAAGTAGAGAAGCGTCTGTACTTCACTTTTTCCAAAGCATACTGTCCATGAAATACAGCAGAAAGAAGCAAAACTAATTATCTACAGTCTTAGTCCATATTAACAACTACTGTATGCCTAGTCCTTTGAAAGACGATGCATTTTACACATATACACTCATATGTGTGTGTATGTGTGTATATATGTATGTATATGTGTGTGTGTGTGTAATCTTTTATGCTATGGTGTTTCTCCACGCTATCAGCTATTCATCAGATTGCCTAACCCGCCCTTTAAGGGTAACCTGGTTTTACTAAATTCTAACTAGTTTTTTTTTGATTGATTAATTCCCTTTATTGCTGTTGCAATTCACCATGTCACTAGTCACAAGTACCAGTGAAAAGCAGGCCATCAACCCGACCATACAGGTCAGGAAGACAGGGGACTAGTTATGTAGGAAATGATAAAAGATCCCTACCTAGATTTACAAAACTCATATTGGCAAAAAAATATCTATCAATAAATGAATAAATAAAAGCCTGCAATTTGAACAATGTACACAGTTTTTTTTTTCTATATAGATTGCTATTTATTAATTATTATATCTAACTATGTACTCATTTTAATATCTAGTTATGCATTTTATATTTTACTATCTAATTGTAATATTTCACTGGATTACACCTGGGCCTGCATTTTTACTTTTACAAAGTAATCAACTGCAAAATTACACCGTGAAAACGATACCCCAGGTGATCGCCATAAGATGCAGGTACTCTCAGTAGTAAACAACAGATGATCACTCATATATCAGAGAGAGGGGCTGTGCATCCAGACAGTGTGCACTGCTCTGTACCCCTGGCAGTCAGGCCATATAGGCTAATTAAAACCAAGCTGTGTAGTCTTTCAGAACTCTTCTCGCAGCCTCATGCTGGGGGGGCGTGTGTGCTGATTACCAGCGAGTCCGGATCACACAGCCTGCATCTGCTGTGGGTCACTCCTGCTTCCAGGTGACTCAATCAGACTCAAGTTAAGCACTTTCTGGGAACGGCAGTGTGATATTTAAGGGATGAGATATGCGCATTTATCGATATACTGACGCTGACCTGATTTTTTATGTCACCAAAACTCCTCTTTTGTGCTGTTTCTAATGGAGTAAAACTACATCGATGGGTCTGATAATGACTATTTTTTGCATACTATAGACATTTCACTGAGACTCTCTAGCTATGTCACTGGTGTCTCCCTCCAGAGTCACCATATGGACTTTCCTTCTCTCTCACTGAGACTCTCCAGCTATGTCACTGGTGTCTCCCTCCAGAGTCACCATATGGACTTTCCTTCTCTCTCACTGAGACTCTCCAGCTGTGTCACTGGTGTCTCCCTCCAGAGTCATCATATGGACTTTCCTTCTCTCTCACTGAGACTCTCCAGCTGTGTCACTGGTGTCTCCCTCCAGAGTCACCATATGGACTTTCCTTCTCTCTCACTGAGACTCTCCAGCTGTGTCACTGGTGTCTCCCTCCAGAGTCATCATATGGACTTTCCTTCTCTCTCACTGAGACTCTCCAGCTGTGTCACTGGTGTCTCCCTCCAGAGTCACCATATGGACTTTCCTTCTCTCTCACTGAGACTCTCCAGCT
>JAODJU010000035.1:17438098-17451521 GCA_026776725.1 Gnathonemus echidnorhynchus | reverse complement strand
TGGTGTCTCCCTCCAGAGTCACCATATGGACTTTCCTTCTCTCTCACTGAGACTCTCCAGCTGTGTCATTGGTGTCTCCCTCCAGAGTCACCATATGGACTTTCCTTCTCTCTCACTGAGACTCTCCAGCTGTGTCATTGGTGTCTCCCTCCAGAGTCACCATATGGACTTTCCTTCTCTTTCACTGAGACTCTCCAGTTTTCTCACTAGAGTCTTACACTATTAGTTGTATTATCACTTATAAATCAGGTCTGAAGTTACATCCTATTTCTTCCTCATATTTTAATTTCCTTGCCTATGATGAAATTGTCCTCATAAATGTGATGAAACACACTGGTAGGATAATTATAATAATAATTTTTCAGATTCTTCTTGGTGCATGGTGGGGGATAATGCTAATTAAGCATGGTAGACAGTAGACCACAGTGGTCCACAGTGGACACTTGAATGGGCTGTGGAAGATTCCATTTGCTAATCACGTCAGGATATTGCTTAGTAGCAAAGGAATATGTGGAAAAAAATGGCATGCAATTTTTACAAGGGCATAATTAGGCAGGGGACACCCTGTACTGGGTGAGCCCACATGCACACGCACACACACACACACACACACACGCACATGACAACCTTAACCTCCACCCAGCCCTATCCATGACCATAAGTAACGAAGCAAAATACAAGTGTTCTTGCATTTTTAGTTTTTTCATAGCAGTCACTGATTTTTATAAAATAGAGTTTTCCCTTATGGGGACCAGGAAACCGGTCCCCATAAGGGAAAAAAAATGGATATTTATCATGTTATGGGGACATTGTGTCCCCATAAGGATAGGTAAACCCGCTCGCACACACACACATCACAGTCATACATTTTTGTGACGTTCAGATTCCCTTTGTGGATGCTGAAAAACTGTCCCCAACAAAATATCAAATTTTAACAGGTTCACCAATCTATGCAGGTCTTTGGACTGTTGAAGATAACCATACCATCCAGAGCAAAAATGTGCTGCATGTGGATAAGATTCAGAGAGCAAGGGGACGGCCATTTAAAAATCCTCGGTTAACTTTGAGAATAACACAAAGACCCTGAAAGAGTCCCCCAAGTAGCAAACCCACAACAAGCAGTATGCTTAATCTTAAACCTATACTGCAATCATATTTCTAGCTATCGATGGAAATCTGGATATATCCTACCTTCATATAAAATCAATTTCATTTATTAACTTAAACCGCTTCTGTAATCCTACTGCTCATTCGTCTACATTAACCCTCTAGGAAAAGCAGTAAATCTTGTTTGCAGTAAGAAGAAACCCGACCACATTTTTTTTTTTTTTTAACTATAATCACTTCCTTGAATAGTCATTTATTTTATTCTAGGCATATTACATCACTTGGAGGCTGTAATTCCTCCTTTTTAACGAAAAATATATAGTTGAAATTACATAATATGAAAGCAGTGACTTTTGCACTTAGATATTATCATGGAATGTGGGACAAAGGACTCGAAAGTGGGCATTAGGCAAAAAGGGGTTCTATTAACTGAACAGGCGCAGGGAAACAAATGAGACCACGAGGGGTCAAAACAAGAAGACGAATACGGGGAAGGACACGGCAGACAGGAGGAGCGACTTCAATGACTAGACTGGGGCTGACAAGACAAACAGGTAGATAAATACAAAGACTATAAGGAAAGGTAGCAGGGAACAGGGGCGAATCATCAGGGCCACATTGGGGAGGAGACAGGAGGGCCAGGATGTAACAGATATTCAGCTTTTTCCAGTTGGGATACAAAATTTAAAAATTTTGTTAAAAGGAGAGGATTGCCACGGTGAAAATTGCCCACAAAGGAAATGATTTGAAAAGAGATATTTGTTTCAAATAACAGTAAGTGTGAGTGTGTTGATATAAATATTTTAGGCCCTAAGAGGGATGGATAATAAAGAAAGAGGAAGCAAGGATTTCAGATACTGAAGAAACATTTTTACATTTTATTCTGCCCTCTTGTTTTCAACGTAAAAGGGAGAATAGTAAGCTTAATTAAAAACCAAAGAATACTTTTTATGAATATATTATGTGATCAGCTGATTGGGGTTATTTTAGAATGCATGCATCACAATGTAAATCCTGGGACAGTGTATGTATTGGAGAGTGCTCCTGCTATTCTGTGGTAGCGGTTGGATGTTCTCTGACTCACCAGCAGAGCAGGAGAGATGCAGAGGCACCATAATAAAAGGAATTCCTTTGTTCACACAGCATTCAGCAGACAGGGACGGGAGCCTGGGTGGGCCGGGCTGCCAGACTGCCGCCGCCCCCAGCGGACTTTCTGGCTTCCCTTGCTGATAATAAAGCCCATAGCACGCTGTGACTTGGCAGAGGTGGTCCGGTCTGAAGCCACTGGACTCCAAAGAAGCACAAGGATGCGGCATCTAGGGTCCGAGGCCTGCGGAGTCTGGCGTTAAGAAGTGATAATTCTTGCAGTTCGTGGGTTTATAAAGTTTCCGGCTGCATCACTGAAGTGCGATGATCACAGTGGTTAGCAAGATGCTAGAGGCAGTCAGCTCGACTGTGGAAAGGCT
Source organism: Gnathonemus echidnorhynchus (assembly GCA_026776725.1). Taxonomy (NCBI): domain Eukaryota; kingdom Metazoa; phylum Chordata; class Actinopteri; order Osteoglossiformes; family Mormyridae; genus Gnathonemus; species Gnathonemus echidnorhynchus. Next base: position 17,448,948 of record JAODJU010000035.1, on the reverse strand, counting down.
TAGCAGTGTAGCTGCTTAACACACTGCTTGAAGCCACTGAAACCTAACTACACTTGGCCGAAATTGGTGTTCGAGACGTTTAACATGGTTTTTGAGGTTATTCGCCACATAGTTATGGCTAGCCAAAGGCCATAACCATGGAGTCAACGTTGGGGGGGACCAAGGCCATAATACATATTGGGGCATTGTGAGTACATCTGAATATTGGGGGGACGTGTCTCCCCAGTATATAATTACGGCCTTGGGTTAGTGTGTTGCTTATAATCACAACGCCTAAGTGTAACAGTCCTCTGTCACACCATCATCAGACCAAGACCAAGAATCACCATGGACACAGGACTGAACCTCTCTAATGTTTACTGAAACACACTCATCAAATATAACATTTCTTCACTATATCAAATAAGAAAACCGTAGCACAGACGCTCCACTCAACTGAGGTCATTCTTATTTACATATGACAAAAAGATAAAAGTAAAATATATATTATATATGTATATATCCAATATACATATACAATATACAATATGTAGAAAAAGTCCTATTAAGATTTACTTGTATAACACAGCCTCTTAAACACATAAATGAATTTTATTGATATATTTTGTATAGTGAAAAAGAGAAATAAAATAAACAAGATGAAACCATTACAAATGGAAACTGTTGTTGCGTTGCAATGACAACAAATATTTACCCATGAAAGACACAATGGCAGAACATGAAAAAACAAAATAAAATAAAATGACATGGATAAAGACATACCTGAAAGACAGACATCAAATATAAAATTTCTTACTACACCAGGCATCCCGCAGAGAAGACGACTCTACAGGGAGAAATAAACTGTAAACACTCATTCAAAGTAATACAACATGTGTTATACTGTAACACAAGGAGCACTACAACACTGCGCTTAACACGTAAGGTAAAAAGTAAAAACTCGATAAAGTTATTGCTACTGGCCAAAAGGTAGCATTTATTGTCAAAACGTGTCATTGTGCATCAAATTAAAATCAGCTACATCTTCTCTTTATAGACAATGCAAAAGAAGGGAAAAAAACACAAACATTTAAATAAGCACAAAAGAAAAAATAAAACAAGTGCATCAAATAAGACATACAGCAGCTCTCCTCTCCTCTGCCAAGTTTTAGGAATAAACAGTAAATTACTGTCGGATAATCTGAGTGAAATGTCTGGGACGTACTTTGCACGCCATACCAACATTTAAACATTATTTAACAAACTTTAAAATCAATCCTAAAAGCCACAGGAAGCCACACAGGGATTTAAGAGTAGGTGTGATATGGTCCCTGTGAGCGGTGCATGTTAACACTCTAGCAGTGTCATTCTGGATCCGGTGTAGGTTTGAAATAGATTTCTTAGCTAGACCAGACAGGAGTGCATTACAGTTACATCTATTGTACTTGAAACAAAAGAACGTATTTGTTTTTGCACAGTCAACATATGACAGTATACACCCGACTTTAGTGATATTATGGAGGTGATTTGGAGGTACGTTGTTTGGCGGACATTGCTGATATGGCTGTTAAGGTTAAAATTACCATGGAAAAGGACTCCCAGGTTTCTTTCTTGTTGTTTGGCCTTCAGAGATATTGAGTCTAGGTACAACAGTATATCCTTCATCTCTAAGCAGGCAGTGGATAGACCCATGTGCACGAGGAACTAGAGAAAGCTATAGACGTGTGTCATCTGCATAGTGATGAAAGCTGATTTTATGTTTATTTATTATACTTGATATTTGAAGCTGGAAGGAGAGTCCTGGAGCTTCTCAGCACAGAGCTTTAGCAGAATATGAGTCTCACAAAGCCCGTCTATCTTTGAGATGCCTGCAGCCAAGCGATGAGAGAGGTGTCCCCCTCAGCACTGTGGTCTAGTGCCTGGGGACCTCTGCCTGGTGCCTGACTCATCTAAAACATGCACACAACATTTACAGCCACGTTATATCTGGAGAAGTCAGGCGCCTCCATAAGTACATGCCTTCTTCATGCTGATAGTCCAACTGCTAGTATTTCCCCTGTAGCCCTCCGCAGAGTTGACCTTTGCTGTTATATGACTTGGTCTTTAATGGCCCTCATACATTTGACCTCTTGTATCTTTTTGGTCCTTCCAGGGCCCGGTGGCACACTCTCGGCCGGGCTTCTGCAGCAGAGGAGCAGACGGGGGAGACACCAGGGGCTGGAGTAGCCGGACGAAATACCGATAACGAGATCCCAAATGCGGTCGCACTGCTGCTAACGAGCATGGAGCATGGCCTCGCTTTGCCAACACCTTCCAGATCTCCGTCTAACCCCACTCCACCCCCTCCATATTTTGAGTCCACCACCCCCCCTCCCCTTCCAGAATTCCTCCTCAGCCTCCTTAAAGGCCCTGGGCAAATGCCCACTATGTCCACAGGCATGTTACGCAAACCGGCAGCCATCACCGAGGTATTTAGGAACGCTGCCAATTAAGCTGCTTATCATTCACAGGATTCTAATTATAAACGACACCATTTAATCACGGCGAGTGCAGACGGAAACAGGGAGCCACCTGCCACGTTTGAGGCCTGGACTCCCATGAATACCTAATCAGTCGCTGGTTAGTCTGTAGCAGCCGAAATACCGCTGCAATGCTAATCATCTCAGAGCGATCTGTGACGTCTCCGGCTGCCTTCCTACAGCACACCTTCCCTAACCGGCCATATCCTTGTGTTCCCAGTTCCTCTGGCCATCGACTGGCCCAAATGGTCAGCTCCCGACCAGACTCCACTGACCATTTGAATGACCCTTGTTTGCTTGATGTATAAGTTAGTGGCTCAGTTTTTTTTACTCCCTGAAAGTGAGGTGTCCATGGTCATTCCAGAGCACAATGTTCTGGTGAAGCGTGGTAGGTCTCATCGGTTGACGGTAAGAAGGAAGAGGTCCATCATAAACTTTTCCTCGCAGGTGAATTCTGATCTCAGAAGGGGTACTCACGTCATTGTGTGTTCATCTACTCCAACTCATAAACGTAGCTTTACTGCTGTATAATCTTTACTGAATTTGTATATTACCAGGGCCAGTCAAACCCTTTTTCAAGGCCCTAAGCAAAATTTGAGTTGGGATCCTTTACCCAAACACATACACCACAGGCTGATCAGATGAGGGTGCCTCCGACTGGCTGCTGGGCCCTAAGCAGCCATTCATTCCGTTTATGCCTCGGACTGGCTCCATATGTTACTGTTACCCTGACCCTGCACTGCATACGCTTCACGGATGGATCGTAGAAATAGTAGGTATTTTTAAACTAGTTCACTAATGATATAACACTTACATTCATGAACTCAGTGTAATTTGCATTAATTAGCCAATTCAGCTCACAGATAAAGCCAATTAAACAGCTGTGTTGGCCAGATTTACAGTGGGCAGTAAATCAAATTCAGAAAGTGTCCAATGCAGCCGCAAGACACAAAACACAAAAGACATTTAAAAATCCTCAGAGCTTCCTTCTTTTTCAAGCCATTTACATTTAAGAAATTCATTCTTTATATATTCTTATTTTGATCATTTTAATTGCAAGCACTTAGACAAATATTATGGTTACTTCTTGTGCAACTAGGGAATTGCTACATTAGAAAGACATCTTAGAAATATTTGTACAAATTCAATTCTAAGCCCAATGCCATTAAAATGATAATCAAATGAAATTTGCTATGATCGTTTTTTGAATTGTGTTGTCTTTATCAGGTTTTATGACTGATCACATTTTAGGTCATATTTATGCAGAAACAGAGAAAATTCTAAAGGGTTTACAAATTTCTAGCACTACTGTATATCAAGAAGCCTAAAGTCAGTGGGTTAGGTCTCTGTGCTAACAATCGCAGGCTCAGAAAAGTTTTACTTACACAACATTGTTCTGAGGGCAGAAGGAAAAATGATTGGGTCAGAGAGATAACCAATCAGACTGTAGATGAGGTGGGTCCAAGCCATCTGATTGGTTGGCCCTGCCTGCTATAGTTGCTCTATTTCTGCCCTCAGAACATTTTTATGTAAGTAAAACTCCCAAGAGCTGATCAGAAGGTCACTAGCTTGAGCTGTGGTCTTGGCAGAATAGTCACCAGCCATATCAGTCTCCATTGAACCTTTGAGCAAGGCCCTTAACTACTTGTAATGCTTCCAAGGCGTTGGATGAATGGCCTGACCCTGCGCTTGGTCCCCAAGCTTCACCCTCAACTATATGTGTGTGTCTCAAAGGAGAGCAAGATGGAGCGTATGAAAAGCATCTCGATACTCGCACTTCTGCAAACGGCAAATGAAGCATCATTTAATTTCAAGGTGAAGCAATTTCCCCATCAGATCAACAGATAAACCTGTTTACAACTTGTAACCCTGTAGCATAAATCAATTAACCAATAAAGGAGCACTTTCTTGCATTTGGGTTTAAATGTGGCACAATGTTGAGTTGTTTGGGTCTTCGTGTCATTGACCACGCATTAAAATACTTCGTAAAAGGGCTATGAAGGCAGCGATGTCTGAAATGCCGCGTGAACGTTTGGATTTTACTGCCACCCATCCTCGTCTGAACATAAACGCCTCTGACGATTCCCAGTGCTGGCACTGGGACATCAGCCTGAGTGTCTGCTTTGTGTTTTTCCCCAGAGAACTGTGGACCTTCTTAGGCAGAACTGCTACAGCTCATTGTCCTTCAGATGTTGTCAACAATGAATTCTCCTTCTTTTTCCACTGACTCCCCCTAGGATCTCCCCACACCTCCTCTCACTCCCACACCTGTTTTCCGTGCAAAGTGCTCGCGACATATTATACAAATGGGACATTATACTCATAAAGCTAAACATCAATGCACATTTGACTTTCAAATTTGGCTTTAGTTAAAATGAGTTCTTTCCCTTATTGGACATTAGCTGTTAAAAAGGAGGGAAAGTCAATGACATGCTTGAGTGGAATGGCCTTTGGTGGCAAATTGTGTGTACAGAATTGCAGTTGGTGTTGCCTGCAAGCTATGGACGGCAATAAGAATGGACTTCCTGAACAAATTGTCCTCTGCAGTTATACTGCACACATCCTGCTAGCACATTGCTCCGGAGATAAACAAAGCACAAACATGTTCACTTATCAATCACTGCTGAGTTACTTCATTTATACATACATTTCTCACCACAACAGACAGAAAAATCAGGTCACAGAAGGTTTCTTTCTCACTGCTGCGTGCAGCATTAATATGAGAGGGCGATACCCTCACAGAGCGGCTCTGATCCCCGTCTTTAATGAAATTGATTGGTCTGTGAGCCTCTGACATTGATACTAAGTCATAATCAACAGCAGCAACTCAGACACCCTGCCGATGCCTGTCGTTAGCAAACCTTTCATTTTTTTGGTCAGTTATGAAATATTCCAGGCCCCTCCAAACTTAGGTAAGACTTTGCTAAAGGACATCAACAGCAGAAAACCTGGTAGAATGGCCTTCTGCTCTAAGCACTGACTATAGCCTACCGAATTAGTCACATATTTACCAGTTAAGAAGTTTGCAGAAACATGTGAAAGATGTACAATCGCAATGATGGGATTCACTTAACCATTTACTATACCCTATACTAGATAAATGCTTAGGGAAGCTAGATGGATGGACAGATTTCTCAAAAGAATTACATTTAGTTTTATTTTGAAAGATTCCAAGATAACCTGAAAAAATATATGCATGATAAAAATATAACCCAAGTTGTCATATGGTATAACACAGTTAAATGGGAAAAACAAGATGACACTGAAGCAGCAGTCACATTTACATAAAAACCGCACCGAAGTCACATTTATATTGAAATTTTCCTGCAAAATACACCTTTGACATTATCAGATGGAAGCTCCAGAAAGACTTGTGAAGGTTGAAAAAAATTAAAGGGGTCATAAAATCAAACCATTAGCCAGTTAAATGATGCAGAAGATCTGTCTTGGAGGCAAGGTCCATGGTGAACTATTACAATCCTCTGTGAACAGTATAACTGCAGAGCAGTCTTCTTGCAAAAAATAAAGGACAGCATTCCTTAGATGGCCTTTTGTTCCTGGAAGTGCTAATCAGAGACCACTTGGACCTGCAGATTCTTGACCTCTTTCTGTCTTTGACATACATGCCACCTGGTCACATCAGTGAACGTTCATGCTAACATACGGCAATGTGTACATAAGATTTTTAAAAAAAAAAACAGTCAATGATCTGTGGAGCAGTCACTGACATTAGGAAAAGGAAGTATCTCCATTTAACAAAAGTTGGTAGAAGCAAACCTTTAACCCCTGGAGGAGAAAGGGAAATTCTCAGAAAATTTTCTTGTCAAGAATGAGCATAACCTGCTCCATACTGACACCTGGTGGATTACATCTATGTCTAAAAAGAGGCAGAGAAATCGAACTGGAATCAATAACAACTTCAAGTCTTGCCAATCTACAGCTGGCTTCCAAGCCTTTTATTATTATTATTATTATTATATACAAAAGACATTTATACATTTATACAAAGTGCGTAACATGTATATAAGTCCCTTGAGGTTTTGATCTTGATAGTTATCAGTAAAATCTATCGATTTTCATCAGTTAGAGCTCTTAGACAAAATAAAAACATGAAATGGTATAAGACAGAGGACTGGATGCACACCAGGAGTTGGGTACAAACAGGAATGCTGATCCCCTTGACTCCCCTTGGCCCCTCAAACCATTGCTTTCACTAAAACTTCCATGTGTTTGCGGGTTTTCTCAATACACAGCATTCCTCAGTCAGCATTCCCAAGACCTTAGCAGGCTGAAATAAATCTGGTAGCTTTAGACTATAATGGGAATTACTTAAAATGTGATAGTACGGTAGTCCAGCAGACAATGGGCACATCGTGTTGTGTTTCACAAAGTCTGTCTGTGCGGGAAGACTGCAATGGGGCTGGACCGAGTTTAGGAAAAATAACACAGGTAAACCAGCAGTCACGGGCCAACTGAACAAACCAGGGATGGGGCCCCTTTAAGGATGCCAGAATCCCAGACAAGGCAGGCGTGCCCTGCAATTGGGCCCCACGTTCCCTGGTCCTTCTGTGTCTGATCACAGCTTGAGGAAAGAGCATGGTACAGTCATAGGTGCCTGCAGTGTGGCTAATTGAGCCAGTTAGCTTGGGCCACAATGACCACAATCATGGAGTTCTGGGTCTATGAATGTAGCAATACATAATTGTCAGGGTCAGCACCTGTTTGTCCCAGTCTTTCATCTCCTCCTTGTTTGACCAGCAGGTGTCGCTGGCCATCCTGTCCTCCCCATTGTTAGTCTTTAGTGTTTTTCCTGTTTTCCTAATAGCTGCATAGCGCAATGAGCTGAACGTGTAGTTATCTACCACCCCTTCAGTCTTGTGTTCAAATCCCATCGCCTCTGTTTTGTAGATTTTGTTCCCTTTTGTTTCATTTGTATCAGTTTTCTAGTTCATGTGTTTTGTAACTTGTATTCAGTTTTGGTTTTTAGCTTTGTGCCCATGGTTGTGTTTTACCTGTCTTTGTTATTCCCCTAGTGTTAGATTCTCTTTCTTAGTTTCTCTGTTAGTTTGAGTTACTTGAGTTAATTATTAGTTTCACCTGTTGCCTGTTCTTGTGCCAATCCTTGTGTGTTTCCTGGTTGCTTGTTGTCCTGCACCCTCCCTGATTGGAGGATTGTTTCATATCTCACTCCTTGCATCGTTACCTGTTTTCAATTTCTGTATTTAAGTTCCTGTCTTAGTTCAGTTCCCAAGTGGGTCATAGTTGTATATCAGTTGTGTTATTTGTACTTTGCCTGCCTACCTGCGCCTTGGTGCTGTAATTGATTTGTAGTTAGTCATTGTTTTTCCCCTTTTGAGTTTTGACCCCTCGTGGTCTGTTTTTGTATTTTAAGTGTTTCTAGTCTTTTCAGTTCTGATAATAAACCCCTGTTGTGGTCTGTGAGCCACCAGTGGGTCGTCCACCTTCTCTTCCCTGCCTGAACCATGAACTTGCATGTCCCTGACATGTAATGTCCGGCTTTGTTCTGGAACCTTCCTACTTATCAGCATTTATTATGAATCTTTGAAGTTCTTCAAGATGGCGGCGCGCGCGGGTGCAGCAGCTTTTAGCTCTCCAGTTTGGTGCTTGTTTTTATTACTTTTATTGAGTGTTCTATTCTAATGCACAAAATATATATTTTATTTTTAAATTCATTTTTAATCTTTAAGTTATTTATTGGTCACAAAAGAAAAAGTTCTGAATGAGTAGGTACTTGACAGGTACTCAATGTGAGAGTTTGATATGCGGTACAACTTAATTATGTGAAGGCAAAAGTCTACTTATAGGGGGGACAAATTAAATATTGGGTGTATACATCTTATCCATGATCACTGGCATCAAATCAGCTCTGTTACCAGGCTTTTCTAATACCCGTGACATGACCTAAAACAGACGACAAATGGTAACTATGTCTAGAAGGTCATCCCAGTGTGTAGTGCTTCACAAGAATGCGATTGAGTCACAAACCGAAGCAGAAGATGATCAATAATAGCACAAATGTTAACTATTCTAGAGTTGTGCTTCTCAAATTACCCCTAAAGAAACACAGATCATGCCTCACGACCCCTTTTGTTATAAAATTTGCCAACTGAGGTCCCCTGGGATAAATTTCCCAAGCATATAGCTAATGATAAAATTCACTGAGTGCAAGGGGGGCTGACAAAAAAAAAGACTGCAGACACTTTTTTTTAGCGTATCCAGAAAATCATCTCATGACCCCTCCCAATTATTTCACCCTCCCCTCCCTTAAGGGCTCAAGACCCACAGTTTGAGAACTACTGTTGTAGATGACTGTACATATTTAGCTATGCAGTAAACAGAAGTAACTAAGCAGCTTTGGTGATTTAATGTTACCAGCTTTTGATCAGACAAGCAGCTTACTGTTTCTTGCAGAGCAGAGCACCTGAACCTCTTTCAAGATCATATGGCCTCACCAGATCAAACTCACTTGAACAGGTCAGCTCCACAGTTTATCTGGACCAGCTCATTTGACATTCATCTATATTAAATAAAGGTTTAGTTTAACTAAGCAGGTTCTGTCAGTGTTAACATGCCAACTTATATTAAACATCAAAATTAGTTTTTTGGCTTTAAGTGCCCTGGTGTTTTGTTACAAACGCCCCCTCACTTGAAAAGCTACTAGAAATGTCAGTGGACAGAAATTGCATCAGGAATAGAAGCCTTCCCCAAAAATGGCTCATCCTCCTCCTGTTCTCAAGGAGACCGCTGTGACCTGAAGCCCGCGTTTGAAGATGTTTGATGTGCCAGCCTAGGCACCCAATCTCAGGGCTCCCCTGATGGAGCTTCAGTGGCAACCTGCAGGATAATTTATGCTGTGTGTGCAACAGTGCAGGCCACCTTCCATTGATCTGCTAAATCTCCATAAGATCTTCCCTCGGACCAAAGAAAAACTCCGGAGGAAATAGAAATGAAGGTCAACAAGAAATCAAGGTATGCATTACAATGGTTTCAACCAACATTGAGGAACCACTACCAGACAATTCTGTTTATTTAAACTCTTTGTTACAATGCAGCTGGATGGAAGGGCGATGCACCTAACCGACACAGAGGGAACATTAATATAAACTCAGAAAAACTTGAAACAAAAGCAAAAACAAAGGATCAAACAAAGGCGCGGGGGGGGGGGGAGGACAAGACTAAAATGGGCTAAACTACACACAAGGGAAAAACTAACACCAACAAGTACATGAAACGCATACCACAAAAAAAAAAAAAAAACACAATCTAGAAACACTCCGAAACAAACACAATGAATACCACACTTATAATGATCAACTGAGGAACAAGGGTAGGCACATATATACAGAGATAATGAGGGCATGACAAGGGGCAGGTGTGCACATTAATAATAAAACACAAGGGAGCAGGAGCTATAGGGAACAGGTGAGGGTGATTAACAAGCACTGAGGACTAAAACACTAGGAAGAACTAACAATATATGTGAAACAGAAAATAATTACAAAACTAGATAATGACAGGGATAACTGTAAACAAAAGATGCAAGGACCAATACAAGAATACAATAAACATCCAGAAAACAATTAATCACATAAAGGTCCAACACGGTCGGGATCGAGGTTATAATAATTTAGCATTTTTCATTATTTTTATTTCTTTTTCACGTTTTGTTTTCAATTTAAGCTTAGTGTTTATTAGTTTTTAAAGTGAGGTTGCTAGTTTAGTTCAGTTTAATGTTTTTGAAAATTATTAGTTTTAGTTTATTTTTTATTAGTTTTGGTGTTAGTTTCAGGTTTTTTGTAATATAAGGTAAGGGGTGAGTTTCAAATAGGTCAGAAAAAAAATGTGTTAAAAAATCAACAAAACATATTATTTTGAAAAATGTGTTCACATTGGACAGATTGAACAACCACGCACAAAAAATAACTATAGAAGATATGTATCAATAAATATATTTCTGTCATTAACCAGAGAAATTAAACTGTTACTGGACACAACAAAATGTAGATATGGATACAATTATGTAAACAGCCTTTAAATGCAAAAATGTGTGTAATTTTGATTCTAAGTTGAGTTGTAAATCTGAGACTAGGACAAACATGACAAAAGATGAGAAAAGTAGCTTGCCAGTTGACAGTGTAGTGTTAGATGCAGGTCTTGCAGCTCAATGGCAAATCAGTGCCTTGTGGCCAACATTGTCAACAAAATGTAGGTTCTTGCAATATGAATGAATCACCTGTTCAAATACAGCTTGTTAAGATTTCAAGTGTGTATGTGTGTGTGTGTGTGTGTGTGCGGGGGGGGGGGGGGGGGGGAAAAAGATAGAAATGGGGG
>JAODJU010000035.1:17412142-17437998 GCA_026776725.1 Gnathonemus echidnorhynchus | reverse complement strand
GGGGTGAAAAAGATAGAAATGGGTGCACTTCAGTCAAGCAACAATTTCAGGTTGATCTTGAGGAAAACATGATGCTCCAGACATATAATTGTTTTGTTTCTGAAGCCAGATGACAGTACTCCATACACGGAGAAGATGCACTCTACAAGGGTCTGGGAGCTAGAAGCACTAATGAGATCCAGAACCACAGGGGCAAGTTTGGGATAGACAGCCTCTCTTATCTCCAGAACTGCAACTGTGTCTCATTAAACACATCCTGTTTGATGTCATTGACATTCTTCTCCATTTCGTTCGTCTATCGGTCACATTAGGCTGATTTGTGAATGAAAAGTTGGCCTCTATACAAGATGCGAGGAAGCTGTATTCTGGAAGGACAGCAGGAGAGGTTCCTGTTAGACTCTGAGTCGCCTTTGCAGTGGCAACATCATCAGACACAATAGCTGGGTTATCCTGAGCTGTCAGATTCTGCACAAAAGCCTGTGCTGCCCTCCTCAGTGGTACTATGACTAGTGTTTGAAAACCCAATGAAACACAAGGATCCAATAAGCAGGCTGCAGCTGGTGTAGCATCAAACTGTGTGGAATCAGGGCTAGGAATGCCAGCGAAATGTTCTCGCAAGGATTTCAGCAGCACTTGAACTAATTGATTCTTAACAGGACTGGTCAGCAGGTGTCCCTCAAGGCTGTGGAGGCATGGCACTGTTTGTGAGGGTGAAGTTGGTCTGTGTGAATGGAAAAGGGCTCAAAGAGCTTGACAAGGTTTTCCAGCTTAGCCCAATCGCGTGTCCATGCGGCAGCACATTATGTAATAATGCCACATTATGTAATCACTCAACAAAATGTAACAAATTTATAGACTACATTATAATTTTATATTGCAACATACCCTGTTATTATTATCAGCATCACTATCATCATTATTATTATCATTATTCAATTTGTTACATTTTGTCGATTACATAATGTGGCATTATTACTTGGTGCGATGCTAGAATTCATGCCAGACTCCTCAAGTAGCTGGTTTAGTTTAGCTCTGGACTCCTGCAGTCTTCTCAGTATATCAAAAGTGTTGTTTCAACGTATGTTACAATCCCAGACCAGGGTTCAGCCACACCTTTTGATAATTTCTTCATTTGCCACTGATGATTCTCTCATAGCATGAACCATCTTTCTTGCTTTTGTTGTGACTAAATCAGTACTTGGGTGCTTCATAGAATCTCTCAGTATGAGCAGAACAGTGTGAGCCAGGCGTGGAATTCTCTGGAATTTGCTGTTCTCCCAATCTTCTGGCAGGTCAGGTTCTTAGCAAACAAAATGAGAAAACAGACAATTAGATCATTTACACATGATAATTAAAACGCACAAAAAATAGTTGTACGATTCTGTTCTAATCTTACTTGAGCCGTGTATTTGATTTAATGAAAACTGATTAATGAATTAAGGATTTTAACTGTACTTATCCTTGATTCTACATATTTAGGTAAGCTTATTTTTTATGTTCAGATTTAAGTTCTATAAACTTTTTCCACAATATGAGACATTCTTTGATACCGTGTCTCCATATTAAGTTTATCTTAAGTGTGAAATTACAGGAAAAGACAATAATTATTTTACCAAAGTACAGCCTTTATGTTAACTTAGTCTACAATATAGGACTATACTTTTGGTTGGAAAATTGCTTTGCCCTCAGAAATTATGACAAAATTATTAAATATTACAATCATGTTAGTTTGAAAAGAAAACAATTAAAGGGACCACATTATCATTACAAGCAAGGTTAGAGAAGCTTTGAATTTCATATTTTGGTTTAGTTCCTCCCTTTGTGGTGTTCCTGCTTATTTATATTTGTTGGGTGAATGAAGCTGGGCATTTCCTTTACCTCAGTGTTTCCCAGTCTGGTCCTTGGGGACCCACAGACAGGGATCAAAAATGTGTACTGTCAAGGAAGAAGCTGAGAGGAAGCAAAAACTTGGACCACCTATGGCTCCTCAAGGAATGGATTAGGAAACACTCGTCAAGGTAAGCTAGGTTAGCCTTCTTGTGCAAACTTTTCAAATAGACTTCTAGATTTACGGGATCTTTCCACATATTTTATGACCTTCCACTACAAAACACTTGCTCTTACAGTATCTAAGACACAGTCATATTCAAAGCAATCCAAAATGGGACCCTGGAGCTTTCTTCCAACTTTGGCCACTGCGGCCGCCGTTACAGATGGACAAATTGACATATTGTCAATACACGTGCGTGACCACGTTATGTGCCAGCTGTTGGCAGGCGTAAAACTAGCAGGAGCAAAAAATTAAAGAGATCACATCCACCTAGAATAACGGATGAAATAAACTGACAAAATCAAAAACTGAAGGCATTTTCTATGTAATTTAACATTAATTCATTGTTTTATAAATACACAGTATACTTTCTGTTATTGATTTTTTTGTGAAGTCTCATTTTATTTCATTTTAACGAAAATGTTTGTTCACATTTTGTTTTCATTATTCTGTTAGCTTTGTGCAACAGGGATGTAATGCTTCTTAGCCGCACATCCAGCCATGCATCGGCCCACGGGGCTGGGAACACACTCGAAGCAGTGAAAGGTATCAAGCACAGAAAGGGACAGGATGGCCAGTGACACCTGCTGGCCAAACAGGGAAATGACAGACATTGCAGGAACCGATCCTGACACCCTTCATTTAGAAAATCGTATTGGCCAGCTGCTCTTACCATCTTCTGTCATGTGTAACACAGCAGAAGTCTAGTGGCCATGGAATCCTTGTAAAACCCACCTATCTGTCAAGGCAGGCTGGACCAGCTGATTCATGTATGGAATATGTTAACCTCAACTGAAGCGATGCTAACAAAGTAATATTTAATATTGATTGTACTGTAGGAAGGCAACTGTTCTCTCCATTCCAAAAAAAAAAGGATGCAATAATGTTTTATCATGCATAATAATTGAAAAAGACGATGAAAAGATTATCCTCTCCAGTGATCTTTACATGAAGCGGACGGCTACCTGACCACGTGTGTGTAGGCGTGGAGTGATGAGATGCGGCGTGACCCAGAGGGGGGTGCAGGCTCCACAGCACCACAGACGCCATTGACAGCCAACTTCCTGACTCTCTAGCATCCACCACCTTTCCAATGGGAATCCTACGGCCTGTCCTACGTAGAGAACGAATCCAGCTGCATTGTGGGCCGCCCACAGACAGAGGCAAGCAAAATCACTCCTATGACCTGTTCTTCAGATCTGTCTTTATCTGTAATTACAGGACAACATCTGAGGCCATCTCAGAGGGGTGCTCTCACTCGGTATTGATTATTGGATGGCAAAACACATTGGCTGACAGATTATGCGTCTCTTTTGCAGTAGCTGAATGATGTGTGATATTGTAATTGATATTGTAATGTGATACTGAAAGTAGGCAGGTCACCTTCATAAGCACAATTAAATTAATTATGGCTCAATGATCCACAATAGTCTTCAGTGTATTTCCATAGCAAAGTAAGGAAATTAGGCAAAATAAGCCTGGTTTTAAATTAGCAAGATAACTGGTGACTCGCCAGTGTGTTTTGTAAAACCCTGATTTTCCATCCCATAATTGACGGTCCTGTCACTCCTCGTGAGCTTTCTTTGTCTTTAAAACAAGCACTGCTTAATCAAGCTTATCTGAGTAATAATAATAATAAGAAAACACATTGATCTAATTTATGTTGACTACACAATTACATTTAGGCTATATTGTATAGTTGGGTATCTACCCAAACACCTGCCTGAATTTACTCTAAAACCATGTAGTTTATATTCCCTTAATTGTAAATAAATTAATCAGAAATGCCCAAGTGACCATATCATCAGCATCCTGTAATATAGAATCATTCCATGTGATGATAGATTATTACAGCTTTCATATAATTTCATGAAGCTAATTGTGAAAATACGCATTTCATAGATTGTCATATTCTCTAGTCATCTCATCCCCAACACAGCTTTTTTTTTGGGGGGGGGGGGCATTTAAAGGCATGTACAGCCCCCCTGCGTCCAAGGCTATTGAAAAGTGCATCGATGGATGAACCATTACAAACAACCTCCTCATACATTAACTTTATTTATGTTTTAGCTCTGTAGCCTCCAGGGGCAACACTGCTGTTCAGGTTTAGTCGATTTTCATGGTTGGTTTGACAACAACGAGAATCAAAGCCAAATGGACAGCTGTGACTAGGTGACAGATACACACCAGTGTCACTGTAAAAGTCTCGAAGAGTTAATAACCTGGAAAACAGCCTTTGTTGTGTAATACAGTCATTTACAGGCAAATTCAGCAAGAGTGGCTCAAACTCAATAGATGTATTTGGGCTATGAAAAGAAACTAGAGTACAGATCACAAGCCCGTTTGAACTCTTCACACACAGCTGGGGACAGATTTAAACTCTGGTATTTAAGGGTAAGGTGACATTGATCTCTGCTGTACTCTCCATGTGGCCCTGCTCTAACTGTATGTCCTGAAAGATGACTTTTTAAATAACATACGTATCAGAAATGTAGCTGCGTAGGCTGGATTTAGCTGGGTAATGCAGGGTTAAACTTACAGAATGTCCTGCCTGGGATTTGCCGCATCTTTGTTAGAGACCAAAGGCCCTGGAACATGTATAAAAGCAAAGTCCTTTACCTGAAAATGAACCGTATCTCCCTGTACTTGGATGTACTGACTTTATTTCGCCTCGAGATCGGGGATCTCTGTGGGTTGTTACAATTTTACACTGGGTTTGGATTCTCTTTGGCAAAGCGTGCTGTAGACAGAAGCTGAGCAACCAAGATCCTAGATGAGATCAAAATTACAAACGTGAGCAGAATGGAATGAATCTCCTCCCATTGTCCTTTTTTAATTAATTTATCATTTCCCTCTATTTCCAGGTGACTTTCCTGTCAGCCACTAAATAAATTTTTCAGTTGGCTGTCCGTTCCTCTGTCCCCATGCACCATCATGTGTGTCACCTTAAACCGAGGAGCATGTTAGCTTTCTGTGCGTTCCTGTCACCCGTCACTCCTGATTTTCGGTGAGGGATTAACTCCACGGCCATTTTGTGTCTCCATAAGCGTTCACAGTGAGTGTCAGAGCGCCGAGAGTTTCATCGCTTCAGTAGTCATTGATCATGTTCAGGTGGAAAAAGGGGTTTTAATCCAAACTTACGCGTTAGAAGGGCCTTGTGATGAATGCTAATTCATATAACTGTTATCATTTTACGATGCCATGAACTGCATTTTCTTAGAATCTATCACATTCATCCTTAGCATTGTGATTTTAATTTAATGTACACCTACTACAAGACCTGTATGAGATGCGAGGAAGGGGAGAAGGAGCTTTATTTGGGCCTGGGAGTGAAACTGGGGGAACCCTGAAAGAAGCATGGAGGAATGAAAAGAGAATGAAAAGAGAATATGGCCATTTCAGCATCAGCAAAGGAACAACACAAAGACAAAAACAGACAGATTTTTCGGTCAAGAAAGGGCTGCACTGCTCTGCTGGGTACAGATATTAGGGTATCTTACGGTTACCAGATAATCAAGATAATCTTAGCTTTTTAATGTTTTGCCTTTGGTTAATAACTACATGATTTGTTTTAAATGATGCCATAAAAATGAATAACTAGCCATTCAAGGCTAAAATGGGGCAGGATTATACAGGGGTAGGTGTCTAAATAGAAAAATGTAACACTTTACGTAAAGCAGTCATTATAATGAATAGTAGAAAGCTTAATAATGCATTATTCTGCATTCACCAAGTATTATAAACATGGTTATAACTATTTGTAAAAAGGCATAACCGATTATAGCCATAATAATTATGCTTTATGAATGCTCTATGAAGCTCTAATCTATAATGCACTTTAAATACATTAATAATGCATTATAATGGTTGGTATAAAAATTAAGGATGCTTTGTACTGTATTATGAGATGAGAGTTTCATAGAGCATTCATAATGCATAACAAACATGGCTATAATGTGTTTTTCTAAATATTTATAGCCGTGTTTATAATGCTTCATGAATGCATCATATCATAATCAGTGTTGCCTGACAGTTTTTCAATTATATTTACATATAATTATTTATATTCTGTTTTCCTGGTCGTGTGGGGGTAGGGGGGTCGTGGGCGGATCCAGCTAAGCCAACAAACAGTGAGAGTTTGATAAGGAAGCCATTAGCCGTGTAGAAATACCGAACGTGTTACTCAGCTCTCACAAGCTGACATCAAGCCAGTGCAGCCCAAGAGCTACGACCAGCCTGCTGCTGTCAGGCATGCCGTGTGCCTGAGGGGGTGGGTCTGCTGGCCTAAGATTGATGTTGCCCGTGTCTGTCTGAACCGAGGTAGAGGAAATGGAGAGTAGCTTCTCGGGTGGGGTATCATAATGTGCCCGTCACTTCGACCAGTCCAGGCATGTCCACCAACCCCCACCCCCCCGCTTTCTCTCTCACTCCAATTTCACCCCACCTTCAACCCATATCCTCCCTTCCTTTCCATAAGCCTCCCGTCTAAAACAGTATATTGTCGCTCCCAAATGTTGCCAGCCAGAATCTGTTTTTTTTTTTCTTTTCCACAGGAAATACATTCCTAGGTGAGCATTCTGCCGTTGGACACAAGCTTCACAAGAGGCTCCTCTACACGCAGGCCTCCCCCCCCAGGCTGCAACCACGCGCAGCCTACAGAAGCCTGATACCCAGCACATTCTCTCTGGCTTATTACTACCACACAACGTCACTCAGGAAAAGGTGGCAGGGGTCTTGAAACAACTACAAAAAAAATCAAACACACCGGACAAAAAACACATTTGTTGTTGGCTTCATATTTAATAATGATTTCCCCTGTATTACCTGACTGTCAATGAAAAGCCACAAAATCCTTGAATATGAAACATTGCAGTTGGACCCTGGTTCACTGCTGCACCAAAATCACTGATGTGATGTCAGGCCTCCACAGTTACAGCTGCTGTACCCATTTGGGGAAACATGCTGTGTGTAGAAGAAGCAGGAGGCCATCTGGAGGAGTCACGTTGAGCCGGGAGCACAGCCTCCCATCTCCATCCTACCCAGGGCGCCCGCATGCCACCCTGCTATGCGACTCCTTATACGATAAACATTTTTGACTGTGGTCTCCTATACTTAGGTGGCACAGCTACCTTGCTTTTGTGATGTGAACCTTAAGGGAAGGCTGGCTTTTTGTTTTGTTTACAAAAAAGCTACATGAGAATAGCCTGTTCTGCTAGCTCAAAGTCACTGATGTGCAACAGACCCAGCAGGAAAAAAATCAGCCAAGGCTGAGGAGGTCTGCTGTTAATTTCACATGCTGCAATCAAACATTTTCAGAGAGTGTCACCTTATTCCTTATAGGATTATAAAAAGGCAGATCCAGAATGAAGGAGAAGGTGCTTCTTTTGCCAGGGTGGGTGATATTTATGTACCATCCAGGAACCGGAACACTTTTATCTGGCCGTATCTTACATGACAAAGAGATGGGTGGAGGGATGCTGATCTACAAGGATACGTCTGATCTGGGGTGGTAGCGGACAGCTTTGATGCGTTACCTTGCCATCTGTGGCGGGTAAATACAGAGACCTGGGGAACATCAGAGTGGAAGAGGCCCACAGCAAGCTGGCAGAGGGCCACCCAAGAGGCGCAGAAATTAACTGTAGTGTTTAACTTTCAAAAGCTGTTCATCCCCAATAAAAGTTACTATTTGGGCCCATTTTATGCTGTAGGGAAAGATTATTACAGAAGATATTCCGTGGGTATGACTTGCAAATTAATTCACGCTGTTTTATATCAACAACAGAAGATTTGTTTGCGGATTGTGAGGGTCACGTAAACCTGGGACTTTCACCCATAGACCCCAGCATCCACAGATCCCAATGTGCATGGACCCCATGACCTGTAGATCCCACCATCCATGGCAAACAACACCCATTATCCACACTGTCAACAGACACAGTGTCAGGCCCCACTCGTATTCTCCTCCTGTGTGTCACGCCCCCTCATCTACCTCATGTGGAATCCCGTGTTACCAGCTGTTTCTCGTTGCTGATTATTGATCCAGTGTATTTAAGTCCGTGTTAAAGTATGTTTCCCCAGTCCAGTCATTAACGTCTGTCTTATGCTTTCCCTCGTGTTTCGTGTTGTTTGCTGAATAAATCCCTAGTCTACCCAATTCCTCGGCTATGGCTCCTGCTTCCCCACGACACACCATCACCTACTGTATAGATCACTCATAGACCTCATTGTCCATTGACCTCATCAGCTGTAAATCCCACCACCCATATCTGGAAACTCCTTTTCTCTGTCACCATGTAGGTTCCTATTAAACTCTGCTTTTGTGATCAGCAAGACTATTGAAAGGAGATTCCTTTTACCACTACATTTCAAGGGGATATTTCCATATTTCTATTTATTTCTGGAGCCAGATTGCCCTTGACTATCCTTCGAAGATTAGATTACATCACACTGTAATTTTGTCCATGAAAATATGGAATCCCAGGCACCTATAAACTCCTAGATTACTCTGACAGACAAACTAATGGACTATAGGACAAAAATGAAAATAAGTGCTTTGGGTTTTAAAAATAGCCCGGAATTGTGATTTTTCAATGTATTGTATCATCACAATCGGAGGAGCGCAGCTAACATGATAACTGAGCTTAGCTGCCAGGAGGACACCAGATATTTCTGTGGCAAACACCCCTGTTTTCGTCAGCAACGAGCGGAGGAGGACACTCGTGTGCTGACACCCAATGACAAAGCATTCAGTGGGTGCGACATCCAGTTAATGCAGCTGAGCACAGCTCTCTGTGTTCCCCAAATGTGATTCCGTGTACCTTTTAAATTGCATTTGCAAACAGGTCACAGGTGAAAAAGGCTATTTTCTCTCCCAAATTCAATTTCCTATCTCTCCAGAAAGAGCGGTGCCAAAATAACATATTCTCCTGCTTTATCACTTTTTTTAAAGTGTCTTTTAGCATGGCTGCCCCGGGAATGCCGTTCTGTCACATGTTTAATTTAAATCAGGAAACCCAGGGCGCGGAGCCTTCATGCTGGTTGAGGGGGCATACGTAGCATTTATTTAGCTGACAACAGGCCCCAAGGTGGCTGTGATCAGGCCGGGGAGCTAATGAGCGAGGACAGAGGAAAACTATGTAGGTGTCGCGTGCACAGGGACTCACGTGGCAGAGCACAGAGAGCCCTCGCAGCCAGGAAATGTCATTTCAGATATCTGATTACCAAGAAGGCATCTGAGGGTGCAAGGGTACTTGAGAGCACCTGCAAGAAAACAGCCTTTTCAAAAACACCCATAGACCCCAGCATGCATAGACTCCACTGTCCGTTGCCCCCAAAGTCCATAAACCCCCATTACTCGTAAATCCCACTTTTCTTAGCGCATCAGCCATAGACCGTAGACCCTGTCACCTGTAGACCACACTGTCCATAGACCCCATCACCTGGAGAACCTGATGTCATTAGATACCATCACCCCACCATCCATAAACCCTGCCACTCCAGACACCACCGCCCATAGACCCCATCACTCATAGACCTCGTCAGCAGTAAATCCCACCATCCATGGATCCTATCACCCATAAATCACACTGTTCAGAGATGGCATTACCCATAGACCACACTATTCATAGACCCACTCACCCATAGACCACACTGTCCATAGACCCTCTCACCCATAGACCACACTGTCCATAGACCCTCTTACCCATAGACCACACTGTCCATAGACCTTCTCGCCCATAGAACACACTGTCCATAGAGCCTGACACCTGTAGATCACACTGTCCATAGACCCTGTTATTGATAAAATCCCACTGTTCAGAGATGGCATCCCACATAGACCACACTGTCCATAGATCCTGTGACCTGTAAATCACACTGTCCAAAAACTCTGTCATTAATAAATTCTTCTGTTCAGAGATGATATTACCCATAGAACACACTGCCCATAACCCCTGTCACCTACAGTATAGACCACACTGTCCATAGACCATCTCATCTGCAGACCACACTATCCATACACCCTGTTATCAATAAACCCCACTGATCAGAGGCAGTATCACTCATAGACTAAATTGTCCATAATCCCTGTCACCTGTAGACCACACTGTCCATAGACCCCTATCACCTGTAGACCCCACCATCCAGACTCCATCATCCGTAGAGCCCATCTGTCCACAGACCCTGTCACCAGTACAGCCCAGCATCGATACCCCATGTGACCCGTAGACCCCACCATCCATAGTCCCCAAGGTCAATAGAACCTGTCACCCGTAGACCTCACCGTAACTAGATCCTTTCATCTGTAGACCACACTGTCTTGTTATTCCCTTCTGTCCAGCAGAGCTACTTCTGATTCTCCTCTATAACTTTTCCCATTGCAACCTAGTTGTTAAAGTTAAAGGACTCCTAAAGTTAAATGGACAGAGCGAGATGTGCAGCCTCTCCTATCCTCACACAGGCCGTGGTCTCTGGCTGTGTGAGCAGGATCTCTGAGCACAGCAGGCACTCGCTGCTAGGCGCTGAGGCTAAGCCAGCCTTGCATGGCGGCAGGGAGCCCTGCCACGTCCCAGAGGCAGCTGACATGACTTAGTGTGGCCCATTTCAGCCAGAGATGCCCTTGCAAATTAAATGTTAGTGGTAATTTAAAAAAATAGCCTGGGTTCAGGGCTAAAGCTATCATGAGGGCATCGCTCACTGGAGATGTGGGCTGAAATGTGAACTAAAATTGCCGCAGACCTGAAATATGAATCGTTCTTTCTCCAGGATGACATGGTACAGAAAAGGCAGAGCTCATCTCAGAGAAGCCCGGAGAGTGTGCATGTGAGAGCTGCAGTCTATCAAGTCAGAGACCCATGGATGGTTCCGAAGAAGCAGGACGGGGGACGGGATGGTGAGGCTGCAGCTGGGTACTGACAGATGTTAAGGTGGCCCTTACCTCTCCAAAGCAGCAAGAGGACCTACAGGGGACCGCAGGTGACAGGTGCACGCTGACATTAGCACAGTATGGGCTGCGGGAAGAGGCGGGGGGGGGGGGGGAATGTTTCTGGGGAAGGATGGGGGTGAATGTGAAATATGAAAGATCGATAAAGGAAATGTCTCGTGTAAAGTATGTAGGAGAGTTTTAAGTCAAGAAGATTCATAACTCGCATGTGTGTCTGACAAGGTGATGATGCTGCGGTGGGAGGGGCTTAACGGTATACAGGCACGAAATGAGGTAAAGGCAGGAGAGGGTAGCAGAAAGCAGGAGAAGCACAGGGAGGGAGACAGATGGGAAGGTGTAGAGGGGGAGAGGGAGACGAATAGGGAGACAGACAGAGACTCACAGGAGACGACCGAGGAGGCTCACTGAATCATTCTGTGTATCTCTGGCCTCCCGCTTGGGTCTGTAAAGGAAGGAGATAGAAGAACAAAGAAAAAGGACTCCTTTTGGGGAGACATTAAATCAGGCCGGGGGGGTGAGGGTTGGGGAAATGTCATTGCCTCCACCTGCTGTTCTGCAAGGGGGGGGTGTGTGTGATAGACAGAAATATACATATGGAGTGAGAAATGAACCTATGGGCTTGGTCACCAGCTGAGCCTATCAGGCTGTAGAACCCCCCCCCGCCCCACTCACAGATGCCTTTTGATCTGTTATGTCAGAATAATCCAGGATATGGGAAAGCAGGGCATGTAGGCGAAATGAGAGCCGGTTCCTCGTGCCCTCCATGCCACACAGGGCCTGCTGCTTATCATATACATGCATCCTTTGCCCAGCTGGCATATTATCCGAGCGCAAAGCAATTAAGGGTGCAACATAACCTCCACTGACTGAAGGCTTTGGGTATTGGTGGCTGTGAACATAAGGAAGCCAGGCTGCGATCATGTAGTAGAGAAGCGTCCTACACACTGCAGAAAAGTGTTGAGGGCCTCTGAGATTCTCAGGGTGAAATCAGTGCATATACTGGGACCCGCTCTTAGGTCAGATGTAAGGGACGTCACCCAAGCCCTCTCTTCGCAAACACTACGCATTTTCCAGGGATTGAATGTATTGTGCACTCAAACACCTCCTTCATGTCACCAAACGGCCTGGCTTTCCACAAATCCACTCGAAAGGGCTGCTTTTCCTGAGCGGACTGGCGAGCCCAGATGGCATGCTGGAATTTCAGCTCCAGGACTGTCAGTGCTGGGGCTGATGAGGAGCGAGCTGAGTGGGGACCGCTGTGTGCTGACGCCCGTTTGTTGTGTAAATGGCCTCAGCCCGGCTCCGCGGGGTTAGTAGGCCCTGCTTCTGCGTGTTTTTTAAGTGCTGCTCTGCGACTGTGGCTCCCTGTCAATCATAAGTTTTCTGTTCTCCGCAGAGTTGAATTCTGCTTCTCACCAGCTCTCCCCATTTTGACAATCCCGTCTCCTGTTAATGGCTGCTCTTCAGAAGCACCAATCACAACTGCTATTAATATACATCTTAGCCAATCAGCTGTCAGCAGTAGCCAGCTTTGTTCATATCAAATATAATTGCTGTTATTGTGTGAGTTTAGCTTGATTTATGCATAACTGGTTTCATTAGAGGTGAAAAGATTTGAACTGTAGACTTACTATCGGGATCAATTTGACCCCTGTGTTACAGAAATAAAATAGCAGCTCAAAGTTATAAAATATGCTGTAACACTTGAGTATAAATTTGGACCTCACATGCGGAATTTTATATAATGAAATTCCCACATCCCTCCACCTTCTACAGGGTCAAACTGAGCTCTGTAGCATTGTTGTACTGGCCTGTTTTACTCTTGCTTTACTACTGTACTGTAAATTTCCTGGCTGCAGGAATTCGTTCAGTTTCAGTCATATTTTTACACAGATAACAAGTCTTCACTGTCAGTTCTTAACTCCAAGGTCTTTGCTTTTGCAGAATCAGCTCAAAACATAGTTGTCAATTGGACCTGGGCCCATCTTTTGCCCGTCATGTTAGGACCAAAGTAGGCTTCCAACAGCTCAGAAACAATGCCAGCCCAAAGGGATTTTTTCCTAATAAATGCAACTGTTAAAGGTTAGATTATACTACAGCAATGCATGAACTGAAGTAAGCATTCTGAGAGCCATCAGATATAGTGTTCCGTGCTTACGGGAGAGTCCCAGGGGCCGGTGTAGAGCAATGCCCCCTTGCTCTCAGCATTTAACCCCATGATGAAGGCCTCTTGTTTTAGTGTAGCTTACCTTTGCTTATTTTTAGAGAGGCTGGTGCTGTTACATGTTTCTACACCTGTCTGTCACCTGAGGATCAGTCCTGACCCCCCGTGTCTCCTTCACCGCCCAGGGTGGACGTCAACAGACCTTGGTTCCCACCACGGGTGCGGCGACACTATACGCTAACTGGGAGATAAGGCCGGGCTGTCTGCACAGGAGCCTGCTTCACCAGTCACTTGTAACACTGTACAACTTTAAGTGCTGGTGTTCTCCATTCCTCTCCCCTTTCTCCAAGCTTCCCCACCGTGCTGAGCTGCCTGCGTCTCTGCCCAGTCCCTGTAAACTCTGAAATTCTACCCCTGCTAGTCTCTGCCTCGAATGTGATACACCATTAATTCACAACACTGTCTCTTACACCCTGAGCATATTGCAGTCTTTTACTGCTGCTGAGTTTCTGTTATTCGCTTTATAAAAAAGATCCATGAAACAAATCATGGTTTCTTAACTTGCTCAACAAAAATATACTTGAAATGCAGCAGGAAATGTAATGGAAAATTTAAAACAATGCCTTTAAATTTGCAGACTGTTCCTGTCTTTATGTACGAGGAAGACATCTATCAATCCACGGCTTGTTTCCCTTAACAGTTCACACCTAAAGAGAAACACGGCCTTTCACGGGAGAGAAACAGCAAATAGTGAGGAAATTCAAAAAGCCCAGCGGACTCTGTGTTCTGTGTTTAAGAATATCAGGTCTCTGACTCCTTTAAAAAAGGATGCATGTTTGGAGAGACTGCTGCACGTCCTGGTCTGCTATGAGCATGTTTATTTGGAGACGTCTACTCCAGTGTCTCTTTGAAGGAATGCATTAACATGTACATATGTAAAATGTATAGTATACCAAAATAAAATATACATCAAACACTTTATTCTGTTTGAATAAATAGCTTATACCCAAATACGCTTTCCTCAGTGGTCCTCTGTTTTAAAGTTTACCAGGACCAGACTTTTTCACAATATATTTTATTCATGAGCATTAGGGATGTTACTATTCTCAGTGGATTCATGCCGTCAGTCACTGGAAGTTTGTGCTGCGAGTTACACAGCTCTCGCCTCCACTGAACAACTCCACCAAAAACATTAACCATCTTATCAGATAACCCCTTCAAAAGAGTACATTTCCCATCTTAGTAACGGTGTGATGAAAGATCAGTCTATTTTCCCCATATGCTTATTGTCCAGAGGTGCCATCATGTATAGTGTTTGTGTTATAGTAAGTAGAGTTTGTGTTATAGTAAGTAACGTTTGTGTTTTGCCGCAAAATGGAAAAATCCATTGCACAGGTAGTTTAGTCGCCTGCCTGGTGCGTAGTGATTCTGGTTTTGTAGACTGGGTTAGTCATCTTTCTCCCTGGTGACTCTGATACACACATCTTGTATACGGTGATCCTGTCATACGTCTGTCATCTCATGTGGAGTATTGAATCGTTCCGTCACCTTTAACTTTAAACGTTGGTGCTGTTCTGTGCTGTTGCACTCTTGACGGTGACCTTTATGGCGTGACTTATTTCATCAAGGGTGAAACAGCATCTCCACCCATGAAACCTGTTACACTCTGTCATACTGTACAAAAAGCACCCAGCCTCAGTCATGAAAAGACAGGCATTCAGAATCGCCTCACTTTACAATCTCTGTTGATATATGGTTTTTGCTAGAGGTAAATTGTGTGCATTGTCGATATGACTCTTCCATTCCCTACTGACAATATATTTATGATCCAAAGGAATTTAATTTCTTTAATGTAAAAATAAATGCTTGCATGCAACATCAAAGTTCATTAATTTGTGCTAATTACTCATAAATTAAATGTGTTTTCTCAACATTTAATCAAATTTAGAGCAATATAAACAATTTACATGCTTTGCACAATTCTTTGAAGAACAGATATTTAGTGTTGATACATTTTGTTACTGAAAAGATGAAATCTATAAGATTATTCACGGTGACTTCTGCTCATCTTTGTTTTAGAGCGAAACTGATCATTATCAAATCAAGCCATTTTTGCAAGTTTCTACACAATTTCTGCACAAAACTGGTTCCTTTGTTTTATTTGATTGCAATATCACATTTGTTGTCTTTATAACTGAAATATCACTGGTAAAAAATTGAAACTGTCAATCTGTGCTGAAAAAAAGAACAGAATATCCCATACCATTCTTCACCTCACCCCGGCGATGGTTATTAACCATTTCCGAAGTGTCACCTGCACACAGAGCTCCAGGTGATGAGCAGTTTTCCTCTGAAGTTCTTTGAACTGCCATCTCAAACAGCAGGAGCAGAGCCCTGTGTCAGAGAAACGTCGCTCTTGCCGTTCGCTGCTCGGGGATCAGTGAACAGGCGCGGCTTATCTGTCAGATCATGCCCCTAGACGTTCTGTGAGTCAGTCATGCTGATTTGCTGCCGGCTGAAGCGTTGACAGCATTCCCATCTCTCGCAGGGAAGTAGGTTTCCAAACTTTCCCAGGGAGACCGACGCGGTTCTGCAGCCAAGGGGAGAGACTCGCGTGAATAATTAGGAAGCTGCACAAATTAATTGTTATCGTCACATTTCTTTTTGGAACCTGGTAATTGGCTCCCAGTTTATCGCTTTTAAATAATGTTCATTAAGAGCTCGAACTTCACGCAGAGCTTTGCCATTTGCCGCTGCGTACGGCCTGTGCTCTGGGACCTGGCTGATGGAGAGGAATGTTTTTCAGAAATGTCAGCTTCTGGGTCAGGACACCGATGCTCAGGGGGTTGAAAATGAAATGTGATGGTTATCGCCTTTGCAAAAATAATCATGGCACTAATATTTGCACAGCTGAAAGCTCTAAAGTCATGTATAATATATATTTGATTTTCAAAGTTAAATGCGTTATCAAAGTTAAGTGGCTAGTGACAGCTCATATCAGGGGCAAACAGGGATGCCCCAAATTATTCAACTTCTCTAAAATGTAGCTACTATATCCAGTGTTCATCAGGAAAACACTATGAGTCACCTTCTTGGAAGTTTAATGGTATCCGGTTGTAAGGGCTTTGTTGGTTTATTCATTTAACACTAAAATGCGAAAAAAAATGTAGCACCCTCTAAAGAATTAATGATGGCTGTTTAATATGAACTGTACGACTGCTACTCTCTGTCGTGCCAGCCGGCATGTTCAGCGGCCACAAAGGACCAGAGCTTCTCTCTGTCTTGGGCAGGTTTCTGAATGGTGCCCCAGCTGTGGTTCCCCCAGGGGTCCTTTAGCCCGTCTCTCTTCCATTAGCCTTCTGGGGTCCAGTGGAGCGGTCTTCTTGCGATAGAGTCTTGTCCTGTTCTGATGGTGTGCCCTATCCATCTCCATCTTCTTCTCATAATGATGGTGTCCATGTTCTTTTGCGTGTTTAAGATGGTTTGGGGCCAGAAAACATGCAGGATTCTTCAAATGTTACTGGTGTGGAAAGTTTGCTGTTTACTGGTGTCACTTCTGGTCATCTGCTCAGATTTATATTTCTACAAGAGTGTGGACAGAGCACAGTTCTGTTGAAGACTTTGCTTGGTTTTGGTGCAGTAATGTAATATAACAGGGTTTTTCTTTAATGATTGATGTTTCCCATTCACTGTGGAAACTGACAGCATGTCGGAAAGCAGTGTTTAATTTTGGAACCACGTCACTCTACTTAGTGCCATGATTCCAGGAACTTTAGTTATGCCCCTGATTGTAATTAGGAACACAATAAAAGTCAGGATTTGTGAATTAGGGAATTCATAATACATGTAACAACCTACCAAACTCACCAAAGTTTCTCTGGAAAACATGAGTCAAACTTTACAAGCCATGAAAAGATATGTCCACATCTGATGCAATAAATGGATAAAAACACAGGAAGTCATTCCAGATCTAAGTGTGTTTGTGGTATGTAGGTGACAGCCCATACTTACATGTGTGGGCACATTTTCCACATTCCTCTTAAGGCTCTGCCGTGTAGCACTCTGAAGACAAGGCAGTCTAACGGAAGGTTCCGGATAGCACAGGCCCTGCGATTCCGTATTCATGTGGGGTTTCACTGCTTCATGTCACAACTCTGGGTCCCCTGGGAATGGCAAGCAAAGTGAATCAGTTCCAAGTCTATATAACATGCTTCCCGTTTCATGAATTGTATCTGGAAGAGAAATTGACCATATCTCCAAGGAGGTTAAAACACCCCAACTTATAAACCTCCCTCCAAGAAGAGACCCAGTTTAAACCAGGTGAGAAGGCTCTTGGGGGTGTGCCTTTGATCAGAAGGTCGGCGGTTCAAATCCCTGGGCCTGTCGAGTAATTTCGCAGTTAGACCCTTAAGCAATGCCTTTAACCTGTACATTCATCAGAGACCCTGCTTTGTCAAAATGTATATCTCTTTAGATAAATATGGTTGCTAATACATAAAATGTATTGCTGTAGGACTGAAAGCCAGATCAGGAAAGACAGTTGTGCATATGAATATAGTATTTTTTAACTACTAAGGTGTCTTAGGGCTACATTTGTCAGATTTCAGAATGTGTCCTGTCATATTAATAATCCATATACATACCGGGCACAGCTATATAAACAACATCTTTTGGAATTGCAAATCAAATTACATTTCCTCTCCCAGTCCCTCTTAAGCAGAGAGCAATTAGAGAAATCCTTATAGCATTGATGATGATGCTAATTTAGCGTGTTACCAACACAAATTGAGGGAATAACATTCTGAGTGAGCTTCACGTAGGCACCAAGTCACATGTTTAATGAAATAGTTTGTGATTATTAAGCACTCAGTGCTGAGGGATGGAATGTTATTAACCATTATGATAATGCACAGGAATACCTGGGTGTACACAAGCTTGTCAGATCTGACCTATCTGGGAGAGCTTCACTGCCACTGGTCGCCTTTTCATATTAGATTTGGATAATTAAATACCCCCATCTCCTTTTCATGTACTTGTCCCCATAAGAGTAAACACTCAACTTTTCATGATGAAAAGCATAAAGCCAAGCTCTTTAGTCTGGTGGATTTGCAGAATTCAGGCAGCTTTTGGTGTTGACGGCTGTGGGTGGGGTCTTTGGCTTTTTGAGCTATTTTTTATTTTTTTTTAGAAGCTTTCGCCTGGGGGGGGGGGGGGCAGTCTGACCTGTATATCCTGCTTATGGTTATCACTGAAAAAGTCATTGGGCGATTATCCTGCAGTGTCCATCAGTGACTTGTTTGACACATACCTCCCCCCACACCACCACTTACCTGCTGAGTCAGCAGAAACTGCAACTCAGTTAGGGCTAATTAATTAAAAGCTGGCTGATGTAATCACACGTAGGGTCAACCAGGCCACAACTAAATCATGGCGTCTACGAAACTGCTAAGAAATACTTATACTGCTACTACTATTACTGATAATACTGATACAGGAATGTGATGAATCTCATCACCCGCAAAGCAGGGTCATATGCTGCAGAAAATGACGGTGTGTGCAAGCATGGTAGCAGTGTGTTTTTTTTTTTTTTGGGGGGGGGGATCCACCATTTCTGCCCCTCATTCTCCATAATGATGTCGCAGACCATCGGCACACAGCAGTGTGGGGTGGGGGGCAGAGGCTGAGCTGGTTCGTTAGCACCGGGCTGCCGGAGACGGGCTTGCCTTGTCAGAGATCCCGGTGCTAATTGGCACCTTCAGAAGGCTGCCGTTCTCTCTCCCTGCACATCGGCTGGCGAGGAACGCCGTCTGGGGATCTGAGACGCTCGCAGCCGGCCGACCGCCACCAAGAAGATGATTCAGAACCAAGTCACGCCTCACGCTAAAAGCAGATACAACCGAAAACAGGGCCCTTAGCTCTTCAAAAGCTGTCAGATGTAGAGTGGGGACGTGGGCTGCTGGTGCGAGGCCCGGATCGGTGTGATCCTGTGTGACAGCCCTTCAGGGTAGGGGCCGGAGCACACGGAACCGAGCGCCGGAGCACACGGAACCAAGCGGTGGAGCACACGGAACCAAACCCTGTGGCTCCGATACCGAGTAAGCATGTCATGTGACTAGCTAAGTGGACACTGAACTGCAATCAGAGCAGGGGCAGTTCGGGGGGGTGGGGGGGCAGTTCCCCTGTGACAACATGCCCCCTCCATGGCCCCCCTAAATATGTATGCTACTTGGCTCTGAAATAAATGTATTATTATTATTAGCTTGTGGAAGCAAGACAGTCTAAACAAGAAATCAGAGTGAGTTACATATTTGTAAAACTGTAAAATGTAACTGCAAAGCATTGTATAAATAACTTTTTCAAAATTGTCTTTTGCTTCTTAATACTGGCAGTCTAGTGTAAGTACTGTACTTGGAGGACATTAAGGTCAAATGCATCTGCCCCCCAAATAGAACAACTGCCCCAGTCCCCCCCAGTTCAAATGTTCTAGAGCTGCCACTGAATCACAGCCTTCCTATGCATGCCCTTTCCAAACAGACAACTTGTCAGGCTCTCCCAAACTCTCAGCTACATCTAGGTTTGCACCGTGTTTAGAAACGCCTGCCCCAATTACTACACCCACAATGTTACGTGTCAAATTGATACATAGTTTGGCATCAAAAATGAAAATGATTCACAGTTTTTTTGTGTACATGAAAAAAATCTATATTTACCTAGCTATATAGCTAGCAATCCACTTGATCTTTAATGAAATTTGTGGTATTAGGCATGAACTGTGGTTTACCCAGTTAAGATCAAAAAATTTGTTTAAGACTAAAATTAATTCCTCTATACACATCAAGGAAGCCACAGCATTAAGGAGCAATTCAATTATTTTAATTCAAGCAAAACTGACAGACAGGCAAGGATTAAGAGGCTGTTAGACTGTATGTCACTTCTGAATGCAGAATCTCCAATAAAATCACCTTTTTGACCACAATGAGGTTAATCTGTAACTGTGAAATCATTCCCGGCAGAGCTGAAAATAATGTCGCCGTTTAAGCCTTTTTAAGCTGCTGGTCATTTCCAGACAAATCCTAACTGTATTACTATTTTTTATTTAATAAAATCATCCAAATGATGGCATATGCAGGGAAGACGGCAAGCATGAAAACACTTTCAGTTCCTTTAAGCCATCAGGATTAAAAAAAGTCTTAGTTTTCATGTCACACTTCTTTCTCACACAAGCACAAAAATAAATGCGTAACGTAGCTTGAGTAAGAAATCTTACACAGCAGATGATTTTCTATTTTGATTTAAAATATAATGTATAGATTCAGTTAGATACAGTGGTCAGGCCATCAGACTAATGCTTATCATTGTATCAGGTTTGGATTTATGCAAATTCCGATCAGTACAGGAATCTCTGAAAGGCTAGATGCAAATTAAATGCATAAAAATGGTAACCACCCCCCCCTCCCAGCCACCCAGTGCAATGTGGAAATGCATATCTAAAGCAGGCTGAAAGGTTGAAGTGAAAAAACAGCAACTTCATTACCCATCTTACTGAAATCTTGCACCAGGCCACTGCATTTTTGACAAATGACTGTGTGAATATCCTTAAACCCATAGACTGAAGTGATATATATTTCACCTCCACACGCTGTTGTGATTATGCCCCCTCTCCAGCAAACGCAGTAATAGCATCGCTTAACACAGAAGCCAGTGGGCAGTTTTTGGAAGCACACAGAAGAGCTTTCAGAGGTCCTGTCACTCCTCCATTTGTCTGCCAGGCTGGAATCAGGTCCGCCACTGACAGGGGAACCTGATTCCTTGTCATAATTTGCATATGGAGCTAGATGGAACAGGGAACGTATGGTGTACCTGGCAGTATATTTATCTGAGATCACCTTCAATGTGTCATACTCTAGACAGTACTACCGGGAGCTGGGGGGGGAGTAAAAACGTGGACCATCTGGGGGTCCCCAAGGGCCGGATTGGGAAACACTGGTATATTGTACAGTTGGTGCAGAAGATTTAGTATGGTGCATTTCTGTTATGCTTTATCCTTGGTTATAGGGATAAAACATATATAATATGCTCACATTCACATAAATAATATAATACACACATTTTAGAGGGATTTAAATATAAAGGTGGAAGAAGAGGACCAGTCTGATTATTAATTTACAGTAAGTGAAAATCCAGTGAAGGATTCTGGCAATAATAAAAAGTATTACATTAAAGCAAACAGGATGGTGCAGTGGTGGGTACTGTCACCTCACGCCTCTGGGACGTGTTTTCTTGGCTCCATGTGTGCAGTTTGCATATTCTCCCAGTGTCATTGTGGGGTTTCCTCTTGGTACTCCAGTTCCCCCCACCACACAGGTATTTGGAGTAACCGAATTGCCCGTAGGTGCAAAGGGTAAGTGTGCCTTGCGATTAGTTGGCTCCCATCCTGGGTTGTTAACAGCCTTGTTTGTGCTCCAACCCCCCACCCCCTATGACCCTGACTAGGACAAGCAATTACAGAAAATGGATGGATAGAGACAGGACAGGGGCAGCTGACTCATCATGATCCATATGATTGGCACTTTTCCTCTGGTCTCAGTGATCTGGTGAACCTTGATCGTGGACTTTTTACGTTTAATTTCATGATATGTGAGGGGCATCATATCGTGTTTGATACTAAACTGGACTCCACTAGAGGGCAGATGTTAAGCTGTAGTGAAATTCCCTGCTTGTACCTGTCCCAGTCAATGTTACCCTCCTCAACAAAGGCTTATGTAAGACTCAAGATCATAACATTCAAGAGCTTCTGCGGAGGATAACTAGTCAAAGGAAATGTTTGAAGCTGGGTAGTAAGTGTGTATTTGCACTGAACAGAAACACAACTTAACATTAGAGAACCAGAACCAGAAACTGTATTGTCATTATACAAAGGTATAAAGAAAAATCTGTGCAGTCCCTTGCATTGCAAAAATAATAGAATATTACAAGCAATAAAATAAAATAATTTACAATAATTTTACAAAAAAAGTAATAGTAAAAGTAACAGAGCAGGTTATTCCACATTGTAAGTTTTAGAAATGTTGCACAGATTTAACTCTGTAGAAATATTGCACAGATTTAAGTCTGCAAAAATATTGCACAGATTTAAGTCTGCAGAAATATTGCACAGATTTAACTTGGTAAGGTATCGCACAGGTTTGTGAAAGAGAGCATACCCTTCCGGTATTCATTTATAATTGCATATGAAAATTAACAGTAACACAATTAAAAACTAAGAATTTCTTCAGTTCTCCAAAAAGTTGCTGATATCTAGTTGGACAGTTAGATGGACACTGCTTCAGTTCCCAAACCTCCCCTCAGGGCAGAGCTGCCAGGTTTGCCTTTTTCCCGCCCAGTTGGGCTAATTTGGAAATGCAGTTGCTTGTAAATATCAGAAGGTCACGGGTTGTGGGTTTTTGGGCTGCTTTCATAATGTTCCGTGGCAGCAGACTGTAAGGGGAAAAACAAATTAATTATTATGAGTACAAGTGGCTTCTATTGCTGGATAATACTGAATCACCAGCCACCTAAAGTCAGAAACAGATGCAGGCGGTAAGCAGGGTTGCCAGCTCTCATGCATTTGACGTGACGCTCACGTTTTCAGACTTACGCAAGCAATCTCTCAGCAAATATATATTATTCCATTATAAATCTAAAATTAGCTGCGTCAAAAGTGTTGGGGTAGTTTGCAAACCCTACAGACTATTTACAAGGTAATAAAACTGTTACATACATGTAAATGTATATGTGTGCAGACCTGACTCGAAATGAAAATCTCGCTCCAGCCAGCTGACCACAGTGGGCAACCCTGGATGGATATTGTGTCCATCTACGTGATGTCATTGTGTCTAATTGGGGTGTTACAATGTTGCGTTTGGATGTGATCAGCATGCAAAATAGTGCTTTATTTCTTTGAGATACTGCAGACCTTGGGCTGGAGATTTTTGTTGGACCTGGCAACGCTGTCTCAGGGCCAACTCAGCCGTTCCATATATTCGTTACATTTCACATCCAGCTGAATTAATTACTTAATTAGTTGAATAACCTGATGAGGTATTGATTAGCCATATGAGGTGTACTAGTGATCCAGTCAAAAATTACATGGTTGGTTACTGCAAATACTTGGGTGACTTTAGCAGAGGCTTTGTAATAGTCAACCTAACACACTTTCATGGACATAATATCATAGTTTTAGACCAACATGAATGTCATTTAAATATAATTTTCTATGGCTGCCTAAAGACTTTTTCATGTCATCTCATCCAAAACCCCAGTGCGAAGAGGATTCAGACACAGAAGTGAAAAAAATGAGTAAAGAAGTAAAGTCTGGCACTGGCGGAAGCCTCTGCCAAGACTGCTAATTCTATGTTTAAAATTGCAATTGTGTGTTGTGTATACTCTGTCTCGACAATATCTACGCATGAGATACCTTGACAAGGTAATTAGTCCAGCTTGCCCTGGTTTTTATTTATCAGGTTACCTATGGGCAACCTGGCTGGTAATCAATAGATATAGAAATATCACGCTCTGTCCATCTGCTGCTGGGCCCGTAGCAGGTTACTGGGTAAATATAGATTCCAGTGGTAACTCTGCTGAAGAGATTTAGTTTCCCTTTAGTTTTTCTTGGGGGGCAGATTTAACGGCTTTGAATCTCCTCCTGCTAATAGCTTTTCACATTCTCTGTATGGCGGGTATGTCCTGAATAAACATGAGGGTGGTGGGTGTTGCGTAATACAAATGAAATGTTTTCTCGATTTTATTAGTGCTTTGATTTCGTTTTTACGTGACTGTGGCATCTGGGCAAAGGTGATTTGATTGTGTTTCATTCCTCTATTTATGTCATGCTTCAGGTGATCCAGTTTTTTTTTTTTTCCAGATGAATATTTGCAATGATTTAACACCTAATCAAATCATAACGTTGGTTGACACTCTCTGCTCTTTCCCTGCAAAACCCTTTTGGTTTTGTCATTCTGAGACCGCCGATTCTAATGTTCTTTTAACACTTTCTTTAGCCGCATTGTTCATGGAAATATTGCAGGCAGAGAAAAGTGATTAATCATAATTAATCACTATGTATCCCCTGGTATAAAGCACATGATGTGTTATATGTTGGTGTATATATGTTGGTGTATATATGTTGGTGTATATGTTATGACATATATCACATTCTGATTCTGCTTTTTCATTGATGTTTCATTCTGCTACTGAGATGGAGATGAACATCTGTGTGGTCTGGTCCAGTTTGTCATGCTGCTCAACATCTGTCACTCTCTCGGCAGAGCTACAGACCAATGTTGTCCCCACCTCTTTCGCTAGAAGATTGCGGTTAATTACCTGTCACAGGAATGAGCATCATTTTGAAAAGGAGGACTGGGATCTCATTACGCTTTTGAATGGAAAAAGACATAAATAAATAAAATAGGATGGATCCATGTGAGTATGTCTGTCTCTTAGCTTAAGGCCCACGCTAGTGACAAATTAGCTGGCCTGAAATAAAAATGGCATCGATAAGACAACCAAAATCCCAATCGATTGCCTTCTTGCTGACTTGACGTCTACAGCACCCCCTCAGTCGACCCAAAGATTAATAATTTGCTCAGTGTCCCATGTTCGGCTTATCTTAGAGGGTGGGTGTCATGTCAGCGTTGAGATTTTGACATTTTGCCAGATGTGCTTCCAGGAAACTTAGCCTTCCCCACGTCCCTTAAGAAATACACTTTTAATGGGGTATTGACTAGGTATGAAATAAGGGAAGGTCTGGAAACCCAGTAATACAAAATGGTTTCTTAGTATCTGAGCCTTTCTATATGAACACCTGATCAATAGCATTTTAATTGCTTTCCCTGGGCACAAATCCATAAAACCACAGAAAAGATCCCCTTCGCTGGGAGCGAAAACTCCAAAAAGCGCCGCTCTCCTGCCCGGCTGTGCTCCGCTCCGATAATGGCATCATATGATGGCGCACAGGACAGAAATTAGCAGCTCGAGGGCTGACATACCGGTGATGACTCGATAGCTCTTTATTCCAGTTTTAGGTCTATTTCATTTTTAAACAAAGAACGTGAACAGAGAAAAATTGACATCCTAGTGACACGTGCCAGTGCATCAGTCAACAAAGCATGAGACTGTCATGTGTTCACAAATGTGAAGTAGCTACAAAGCTCTATTACCCAGCAATACAGGAACCCTCCATTTCAGTAGAGATGCTTATGGGATGCCTCGTGAACAGAAAAGTACCCAGAGGGGCTATATACACAAAAAAACAAACAAGCGACATATGTATAGAAATGATTATAGGGCAACAAATAAATGGCTTGGGGAAAAAGCTTCCAGATGACAGCATTCATTGGTCGCACAGCGGGAGGCTGGCGAAGCTGATGTGTCGAAGACTGAACCCAGAATCCCCTTGTGGTGGCAGCTGAGGCACAACTCCCATGTCTGCATGTCTGATCTGCCACAGAGACCCCCAGTGCAGGGCGCCTGGTCCTGGGCGCAAGTAAGTGGTTATCAGCAGGTAGGCGATGAGATGAGGTAAGTCCTGGGGTAAAGGTTTACAGGACTGCCAAGAACATTTTATGTACCACCCACTGAATGTGCTGTGTGTGTGTGTGTGTGTGTGTGTGCGAGCGGGTTTACCTATCCTTATGGGGACACAATGTCCCCATAACGTGATA
>JAODJU010000035.1:17350704-17401089 GCA_026776725.1 Gnathonemus echidnorhynchus | reverse complement strand
CCCCCCGCCCACAAAACCTGCCTACAGCCTCCTACCTGGATCTGTCTCTGTCGTCTAATTCCCCCTCTACATTTACCTAATTACTGCCTACCATGCAACCCTTATCCACCAAATGCAAATAACCCAAAGTTCATATTCACTGCCGATGTGTAATGACTCTAAGGACTGTTCACTTCTTCATTAGATTTTATAACTAGCGGCTGTAAAGGGTAATTTAACTGCATGTAATTGAAAGAGTGAAGGAGGGTATGGAAAATGCTGTATTTAAAGGGGGACTTAATGAAAACTCAGTAAATGCATACATGTTGGTGTTTACAGAAGCTGTCTGATATTTTATTTCACACCAATAGTCTAATACAATTTCCTGCTACCTCCTCCCTGGATTTCATCCTGACTGCTCTTTCCCATTTCACAGGATGTATGGGAAAATGGATGAGAAAATATTAAATATAGGCGAATGCTAAAAATGCTGTGTTCTTCATTTAAGAGTAAACCAAAAATGCATTTTCAGTGACATCAAAAATAACAGTAGCACTAATGATTTTCAGTATGTATAATTTTACTCGCCTGCACTGAGTCTTGGCTGACATTCCTAGAAAAACTGAAGGTCATTTGTTTGTTCGTTATTTCCATAAAGCGGGTTTGGTATTGTGTCTCTATCCTGCTTTTTCATGAGTACCTGAAAATGGTGACCGTGTTTTATTTCCTGACCATATTTGATTTCTTGTTGAGGTCAAACCAAACTTAGGATACAGGACAAAGTTTTCACTTGGGAAGCAGCCATCAATCACACCACTGGCTGAGACTTCGTAACATATCAGTCCTCATTCACCTACAAATTACTCTGCCCCCAAAGAGCGCTTTCAACTCTTTTTTTCTAGGTTAAAAATGCACAAAATTAGCCCACCACACAGTCGGATTTTAAACTCAAGGACGTTTCAAGAGGAGCACTCAAAGTGGGGCTAGTCTGGTGATGGCTTACAACCAGCTAAGCCGGAGACAACCTGTCAAGTGATGACACAACATTTGTGTGAGTATCACTCGATACCCGATAAGGGAAGAAACAATTTTTATACACATACTATTTTATATAATGCCATAAGGGGCTTATAGTTGGAGAGCACAATCGTTCGGGGCTCCATGTGGAGTAATGTGGCATTCCGTTCCTTTTAGCGTAACAGAATAACGTGAAATATTTCAGGAGGCACATAATGTCACACTCTGGCCTGAAGAGTATGTATCTATAAAGGTAGGAAGACACTAGCCATTTTCTATTATACTACATCCAGAAGTAGAGCAATGTTACACCAACTATATCTCTGTTATTACAGAGCAAAACTTATTGTGTTGATAAAATAGTAGGGGGGTCTCTGACAGCTCAAATTGCCATGGGGCCGCTGACCATGTTAATGTGCCCCTACCCATTGATCTTGGTGATGTCACCTCAGAACTCTAATACGGGCTCGACACTGCAGTCGGCACTTTATTCTTATGTGAACAGCTTCAAACAGGAGACCTACCCGTCCTTTGAACAAGCATCAATGTAACAAATAACAGTTATGGTTACAGTTAGGGGAGGATCATGAAATACAGAAACATTTCCACTTCCTACCTGGGCTTTCTATGTTAGAAAGTAAAAATAAAAAGCCCATAGTTAGGATAGGAAAGGATAAGCACTGTGGCATTAATAATGAACACCCACAGCTATAAATCACACTTTACTTTGGGTTATCGGTTTGTGCTGGAAACCTGTATTTCCTGCTGGTTTTATCATACCCTGATCTTATCGTCCTAATTCTTGTAGGATGAGTTTGATGAAGCTGAACAAACGTTCCACAGCCATTTCCCTTGTTCACACTTCATCATCTCCGCTCCAAAATTCAGGACAGGTTCTGCAGCTTCCAATCGATTGGGGCCATCGGGGTGTAGGACGCAGACCCGTGTCTTTCTGGAGGGTCTTGTTGCTTTACGGGAACCGTTCGCTACTTAATTAGGAGCCATTTGATTGTGTTTCCCATCCAGCTACGTAAATCATGGTTTCATAAAATCCCGATGACAGACACCCCGCAGGCTTTGCTGGAATAATCTTTTTTCAAGAGTACACAGCTGTGTAAATGAATTTAACTAAGAAAAGCTTGAATTTGTTTACGGACTTAAACCTAGACTCTAGGGTAGGCAGTTCCAGTCCACTGGCCCTGCAGGCCGCAGAGTTACTTTTCAATTAGCGAGCTATTTTCCAGGTAAGAGGGTTTACTATCTTAATAAAACCAATTAAGATGGGAATGAAAACTCTCCAGCCAGCAGCCCTTGAGAAATTTAACAGGCCACCTCTGAAAAATACCATAGTATTACTCTTACTGGGAGGACAATTTCACCTTGCCATCAAAATATGTACAAATGAGGGGTCTGTAGAGATACAACAAAGACTTGGGGGTCACTGATGACCTCTCAGCAGTAAATGACCTTTGAGGTCTGTATTCCATACTGCTTGAATGTTACAACATGGTTTAGTCTGCATCAGATCACCTCACTATAGACGGTCTGATGGGCCAGATCTATCTGGGGACTTTGTGGACCCTTGCTTTGGTTGCCACATCCATATACTGATTTCTTAAGGAAGAGACCTTGTTGGGAAGCAGGTGTCAGAGTAATTAAGGACTTGGATTTGTGTCAAAGAGGTTTTAGGTGCAACCCTCAAGTAGCGAACTGCTGGTGAGCAAGGTGTTTAAGTTAAAAAGCTCTGCTAAGCCTCCAGGTGTATAAATGGATATTAAAGTGTCATTTTAAGCCAGTCAAGTCACACTGGATACAAATGTCCACTAGGTCAACAACAATGTAATCATCCCATTAACCCTCAAGGCTGGCTGGCTTTTTTATATTAACCAAAAACGACAGGTCAGATAACTAAGACAAATCTAAAGCTGAGGAAGCAGACAAGTGCAGTGATGTCAGGTGTACCTGTTCCGGTTTACTACATGGGACAAGCAACAGACCACTGTTATTGGAATTACATCTTAGTTTTACTTACATTCATCTCAGTGGGATTGTGGTCATTGTCTCATTGATTTGCTAATTATAGTGCTTATTTTAGTAGTAGGAATGGTAGCATTTAATACTCACTACTATAACTGGCCATGGCATCTGCGTTGGTTTTTCCTTATGAATGGAGGGGAAAATGTGAGCATGGATGGGGGGGGGGGGGGTGTTGTCTGTTCTCCGTAAGTAATGAATGCTAATTGTACTGCATTGCTTCAGTAGAGCTGGTGCTGTGGGCGTTTAATGTTCCGGGATCATAAACTATATGAACTAGTGTGAGAGATCATAACATTGTGAGGGGTGAATGCTTAACACCGCAGCGTGGAAATTAAAAGGGAAAATAAAACGTGAATATGATAAAGGATGTCACACTGTTTCAGTGGTGTTTCAGAAGACATTGGGGTCATTTTAGGTCTTTATCGAATTCAGCAAATTGATTCTGCACAACAAAGGCAGTTCCTTTAATGCTATGGATTTGCAAGCCATTATTGATGATGATGATGATGATGATGATGATTATTATAAGTAGTAGTAGCAGTAGTACTGTTTTAGGGTCTGGGATGGTGGCACAGTGACTAGCACTGTTGTCAGGTGAATTGGAGTTGCCAAATTATCCATAGGTGTAAATGTTTGTGTGTGTGTGTATGTTTGTGTGTGTGTGTGTGTGTGTGCGTGCACATGTGTGTGTGTGTGTGGTCCAGATATACCAAACCTTGTGGGGGCCAAATGTCCCCAGACCTTGATGAATACCCATTTTTTTTTACCTCATGGGGACCAGTTTTCTGGTCTTCATGAAACTCAGTTTTCTAAAAATCCGTGACTGCAATCAAAAAACTAAAAATGCAAAAACTGTTTACTTGTGGTTATGGCTAGGGCTGCGTAGGGGTTAAGGCTGTCATATTGGGATTAGAGTTCTTCCCAAAGAAATGAGAGGAGAGTCCCCACAAAGGTCTAATTGTGTGTGTGTGTAAGTGTTCCCTGCAATGGGATGGTGCCCCATCCTTGGTTATTCCCTGCCTTGTGCCAGTAGCTTCTGGGATCGGCTCCAGACCCCTACGACCCTGTGTCAGATAAGCACGTAGAAAAGATGGATGAATGGTATTAGTATTACTATCATTCGGCTGTTGTTGGG
Source organism: Gnathonemus echidnorhynchus (assembly GCA_026776725.1). Taxonomy (NCBI): domain Eukaryota; kingdom Metazoa; phylum Chordata; class Actinopteri; order Osteoglossiformes; family Mormyridae; genus Gnathonemus; species Gnathonemus echidnorhynchus. The sequence goes on along the minus strand of JAODJU010000035.1, from coordinate 17,396,921 downwards.
ATCCCCTAATGGCATCAGTGCGAGTGTGTGCATGTTTTCTAGTATCTTCTCAGCCTGCAGCCCATTGTCGCTGAGGAGAATGCTGTTTGGCTTTGAGCACTTCCTGTGGCTAATGAGCATGAAGCTCCCCGAAGAGAAGCCAGCGGGATGGAGGCCAGCGTGCAGATTTGGGAGGAGCGCCGGTCAGCGGAGGAGGATGACACGATGCGGAATGCCGTCTGTTCCACATCTTCCTGGCCGGAGGGGGGGATCTCGATGAAGAGGCGTGGCAGCCCAGCACGCTGTTCCTCCTCTGCCCCACATACAGGTGGCCTCGGACCTTCACCAACCCCCGCCCCCCCGTTCTTTTTTGAGTTTGAGCTTCCTGCTCTGTAATCGTTTTACTTCTCTGCTTGGAGTCCTTACTCACTGTTTCGTTTGCTATATCTGAGACGTTAATCATGAGCGGTGTTCTTGCCATCAAATGAATGGGCTGCTCATTAGCTGTTCTGGGCCTGGTTTGTACCTTTGGCCAGCTCTCTCGCTACATCGTACGAGTCTCAGATACCCAGGAGTTGGCAGGTCAGCCCTGTTTCCTCTTCCTGTTTGTCTGCCTTGTGCTGAAGTCCATCGTTTTCATGGCGTGTCCCGATCTGGTCCTCAGGGAGACACAGACAGTCTGCGTTTTTGCTCCCTCCCAACTCCCTAGGGAGCAAAAATGTGGACTGTCAGGCTGGGAGCTTGAAAGGAGCAAAAACATGAGTCCACTGTGGGTCCCCGAGGACCAGATCGGAAAACGCTGCTGGACTGTGCTCCATTCCACCCTGAGCGCATCTTACAGTCCCATTTTCATTGTTTCAGTGAAACGCCTTTGTAAGACGTCATGCATCGTCTCTGCTTTCTTATTGCCGACATGTTATCTAAATGTTTAAGCACATGTTGTTTATGGCCCTTTTTAGGAAAATGGCTAAATGGGAGTTTGGGGCTGAGCCGAATAGGGGGTTTAAAGCACTTGTCCATTTTTCCCATATTTCTGTTTTTATTGTGATTTTTCCTCGGTGTACAGCACACATTCATGAATGATGCATCTGTTTGGTGCCTCCGTCTCCCTGCCAGTCACGGCGATGGCTCCGCGCTGCTGTCTGACACGCTTTTTTACTCACAGCACCTCCCTGCATTTATTTCCGTGACTCATATCGTCTCTGCACATGGCGACATTGTCTTCTGCATGGAGAGGCTGATACTGTAAGAGGGATGCAATGGGCTTTTGAGCCACACAAAAGTGCTCTTCCTGCAAAAGCCAAGTCCTGTACTGCTTAATGACTTGAGAAAGTATCATTGGTCATCCGGTAAAGGTCAGATTGTCGCCAAAGTCCACCATCTGCTTGTACAACTAAGGCCACAATTGTTAGCAATTATACAGTTGAGTAGAACACGCATCAAACATACATCTACTCTGCATTGATTCTTGCTACTTAGGTTAATAGCTTTCAATAACTTCTTTTCTGCTGAAATAAGAATGGTGGTTTTTTTTATAAATGTTATATTACCTGTGTTTATAGAAGCACATTTGCATTCTTATAAAAACAAATATGCAACCTCGTAAGTTAAAATATGGTTGAGCTTCTGTGTCTCAAGACAGCTGTGTTTAAGATCTGGGGGGACTGCAATTTTTGTGCAAGTGCCTCACCTGCTCTCTGCAAAGGCAGCGATGTGCATCTAATTGTGCTGGGAGAGATGTTGGGCAAGAGGGAACGGCTGGAGACTCACGGCTGCATGAGAAGCCCCAGCCAAAGCAGCATTGAAAGCCATCAAAGAGGCGTAAAGGCTGTAGATGTGCCCATTAAATATGAAGAAGCCATAAAAGTGAGGGACTATAGACCAGCTGATTATGAATACATGTGGAATCTCAGAAGGATGGACTTCCTCACGCTTTCCCATGCAAAACTGACGCTTCATCCACATAGACAAGGAAGCAGTCAGGGAGATTAAGGAGTACAATAAGGTTCCCCTTTAATACGATGGATATTAAACATTGCCTGAGTCAAGACAACTCTGTGTTTTTAATATTGTGTAATTAGATTTTAGAGGGGGGGCTTTAACATTACTTACATTCTCTCTCACGCCTGATCCAATCCATCTGTAGCCTCAGCAATCTGGGCCTGTCTTCTTCCTGGCCCTGTGGCCTCTGTTGGTCTCCCTGTGTGGCTCTCTGGGCGCAGGCTTGACACGCGTTTGAACTCACGATGTGCGCGGCGGGAACTCTGCTCTAACTACATTCCGAGATAAAAATCCCGTTTTACTGGCAGAAGGTCAGACACTCGTGAGCAAAACAGCGCAGTGAAATGCATTCTTTGAAAGAAATAGAATAAATACTCAAGCATTAGTAAAACTTCAGGGATAATTTGGGAGTAAATGTATTCGCGGGAGAAGCAGCTATCATCTATAATAACAGTCCAGTCGGCAGCTCAGGGTGGCATGACCAATCGAGGAAATGAAGGTGAGCATTACTGCTTGTAGTTTTTCATTTGCCTTTTCATTGCAATTCCCTCATGTGTCGATACATCCTATAGACATCAGTGAAATGCTTACAACTCACAATTCCATATAATAATTCCTCCAAGGGCAGTTTCTCCTGCACCAATTCAGATCCATTTCATTCATTCATTATTTATTTATCCGTTTGTTTGTTTTCATAGACAATTAGCCTTTTAAAGTAACTAAGGTTGCATTATCCCTCCCACCACCTGGTGTTCATAATCGCTCATCTAATGCAGGGTTAGGTACTCTGGTGACACGATGACAGACATCAATTTAGAGGCACCAAATCAAACATGAACCATGAGCCTCTGACTCAACACAAGGGGGACATGCAGACCCCATAAGCACACAGAGCTAGGAGGGGACCAGACCCACAGGCCTGGAGAGATTAGCCTACAGTGCTACCCAGTAAAGTACAAAGTCATAGTCACAGCATTACTGGAAACGGTGACTCTCTCGGTGTCTGCTTATAGTGGGACAAACTGGGACTTGGCACTATCTGTGACCGGCCTCCTAACTCCTAAAGTCCCGCTGCTCGGAGTGACAGAGCAGCAGCTGTGCTGATTGGCTGGCCAGAAATGATGCTGATTGGCTGGACAGTAGCTGTGCAGATTCTGCTGTTGCTTCAGATGTGCATTTTATATAGACGTTGTTTCCAGTCTTTGGTGTTACATCAGCCTGTGCTGAACAAGTCCTGGTTTAGGCTGGTGGTGTCGCACTGGCTAGTATCTAACATGTTAATTGAAACATGCAAACAGTTTAAAGGAAAGACAAAAATAATCAACCTCATCTTACTCTGAAAATGTTCTGTTTTGTACTTTTATATTTATTATGTTATCCATTTTCATACATCTGGTTTTCATTTTCAGTACTGAATTCAGGATTATATGCTTCCTAGTCTAACCATTAGTATTGCACCTTGATTCCCAGCATGCCTGTGGTTGATAATGTGCATTTTTCCGCTCTGTGCGCCTCTCAGGCAGCAGAGAACAGGGAGCCTCTAAGGAGTCATACCATAACATTAGACTGTTATCTCTCTTTTTTCCTGCAAGGTACAAAGACTTCAGGAAATGGTTCTCTTGCGGGTGTCCGGCCTCCTGCTCTCAACACTGGGGGTCCAGTGGCGGGGCGTCGAGTCTATATGATGGTGCAGAGCTTCAATAAGGACTGGCACCATCGTATTATTAAGCTGAGACTTCAAGCATGTTATGGAAATAGAGAAGGACAGTGGGGGAAAACACTTCAAGCATTGTATTATAATAATAATCATCATCATCATCATCATAAAATATGTAATGGTAATATTTATTCCAGGGATTTCTTATATTACTATATTTCAGTCATTTTCCTGGTGTTATTATTATTATTATTATTATTATTATTATTTCCACCCGTCCAACTTTTCCATCAGCACTTATTTAGCACTGGTCACAATGAGCCTTTATCCCAGGAAGCACGAGCCAGACTGTGCCCACCTGGAAGGTGCCAGATGCCAGTCCATCACAGGGCAGGCGCTCAGTCACGTGCATTATGGGAGATTCAGAGACTCCAGCCCACCACGCTGTCTATGGCCTGTGGGAGCAGCCAGGAGTACGTGAAGAGAGGCGACACAAAGAGGGGGAGGGCGTGCTAACTGCGCACACACAGACAGGGAAGGTAACCCCTGCATGGATGGATGGATAGATGGGTGATATGAATTTTTGCCATTTCATACCATGTCAGATATTTCTAGTGATGTCCTACTGGGAGAGGATCCTGACCATTATCTTCCTTTCTTCTTCTGTGATGATTCTGAGCTGGGAGCCACCCAGCCGCACCCCGTCGCCGCGCTGGGTGGGGGCAGCCCGCTGCCTCGCCGGGAAAGGCGGCACATTAAGCGTGAATCCGGAGATTGGGCCATTAGGGGGAGCGGTCCCGCTGACTCTATCTGCAATGACATGCCTCAGTTTCACCGCCTTGACTGCAGCCAGAGCCCCATACAGTCATTAATGTCCTCACAAGGCCGGCCACCGAGTGCCTTTAACCCTTCGCTGTCCTCTTTCACCCCCCAACCCCTCATACGGCTTACGGAGCAGATATCAGCCCCAAGGAACCTGTCCCCCCCCTTCATCAAACAGCACAGCGGAGGCTGAAACCGGAATGGCTTATTCCGCAGCAGAATCAGACTTGCCTGCCTTTACCTCCCCCTCGCTGAACTCCAAAATAATGCCTAATACCCTTTATTATATTCAAAATTAATTTGAACTTTTTAAAATAATATGATTATGTGGTGTGTCTGTAAAAATAATTACATGCTGTTTCCATTGACGCAGGTAAGAGACGTAATGCTGAAATCGGTGGGACTGCAGGTTCCGGCTGCCTCTCCGTGTTCATTCCACTGTGCAATGAGCAGCATCGCTAATGGCTGCAATCTAACGCGGATGGATGTGCCCTTCCTAATGGCCACCGGCTCCACCAGCATCCATTTGTTTCTCTTTGTCATCTATAGTATTTGTTCAGTCGTGAACTCAAGGCCAGCCGTCACTATTAAAAGCTTATAAAAGCCTTCACTGTGGCAGTATTTAACAAGCATGTTGTCTTCAAACATTAGGTGTCGAATTTAAACACTAAATAATGATACAAGATCCCCTCCACTCGTTAAATGACTCTATTCATCAGAATCATTTCCAATCCATTGTATTATATACACTTTGAAAAGAAATTTCATTCTCTGTTTTCTGAAATTATTAGGGCAAATCTCTCCAGAAAATTGTGTAATAAATCTAAGGATAGTAAAATTTCTGTGCTATTAATTTGCGGGAAAAGCCATTAGCATATTAAATTCTTTCTCATCCTTAATTTTGTGTTAATTTTCTCGTGCCAGGCGAAGGTGGGTAAAGTACTCTAGATGATGATGACATGCTCAGTTGGAATGTTATAAAACTGCCAGCTACTGGCTGTGATCCACACACCAGGAAGCCAAAACTGAAAATGTGTCTTTTCATTCTTACAAAAACAAAACAGGCCTCATTAGGAGAACAACACGAAATAGTCCCATTTTAGCTGGTGCCCCTTTTCAGTTAGTCTGTTTTTTTGTGTGTCTTAGACGGTATGCTGAAATGAATATGAAGTGTTCGGTAAATCATGCAGAAAACAACAACTTGTTTAAATGTGTTAAGGAGAATTGAGGACAAACAGAATAATGGTAAAACTAAACATATGGCTCATTTTGAGAAGTACTTCGGCACCCTCTAGTGGCGAGTTTTTAAACTTTGTTGCCATTGTCCTGATAAGGAGGACATCATGCCCGCTCGCTGCAGCCTGTTAGGTCTGAGAAGCTGGGTGGGGATCCAAAAGCTGGTTGAAATGAAAAATGAATGTGACAGTACTGTGCAAAAGTCAAAGGCACTCAAAGAAAATGATGCTTAAATTATCTTCACGTTGATGTAAAACGTAGATATTATGTCTGTCAAAGTGTGTCAGCTTAGCCATTTTAAAACCTAAAATCACCCCAGTTTTTGCAGAAACCTTCCAATCCAGTGATGTGTTTCTTGACTCAACTACTAGCGCATACTAGCATGGATAGTCAACCCCTCACTGAGTTATAAAAAAGTTAATTAATCAATCAATCAATTGATTGAACTTGTGGTGAAATTTAATAAAGACAACAAAATGGAATGGACAAGGTACCCCTCATCCCCTCATGTGGGAACTGAAGCTTTTCATCTAACCTGTTCATCTAACCTCAGTAACCGACTGGGGAACAGAAGAAATTCTTGTTCATTTTTACTGTATTACTGTTAACCTGCATTTGTTCTAATGTTAAATTGTTCTTTTTTTCCTGAGAAAATATACACTTCCAGCTCAGATAAACAGGCTTAAACACTTTCTTTGGCTGCCTGTGTTTTGCACAGTACTGTACATCAAACAGAAGGATATGTTCGGTTCCTTGGGCTTCAGCAACATTAAGTTTGTGGTGAAGGACCACCTGAGGAGCAGACAGACACAGGCACACACACAGACACACACACATACACACACCCAGTGATCAGGTCCTACCCCATACATTTTACATATTACAACAGGTTACAGTACAACAACAGTGGTAGCAGGTTACATTGTACACTCTGAAAATGGAGAATGGACACAAAGTACACAAGCACTCCCACCAAGCTCACAGCCTAGACGTCATGTACCTAGATGTCATGTACCTAGATGTCATGTACCTAGACGTCATGTACCTAGATGTCATGTACCTAGATGTCATGTACCTAGACGTCATGTACCTAGACGTCATGTACCTAGACGTCATGTACCTACAGTAACTTTGGTACACAGGTGAAATACAGCACAATGCAGAACATGTGGATGACCTGTCACAAAAAAAAAAAGTTTAAATCGGACTCATGTCCCTAGAAACGGCTTCATAACCCAGACAGAGAGGGACAGTTGGGTACCATCATGTCTTCTCAAAATAACCAGAGCTTCCTTTAGATTATTTAAAACCCAGCCACGACCCACAGAACCTCATGCCCTCATATATCAAAATAAAAGCTTTAACAGTGGGGGCTCACACCCCCAGCTGAAAAACATAAAGGACCATTTCTCTGATAGCCCTTTACAGACATCCTGCATTCGTTCAGATTAAAATGATTAACAATATGTTACGTGAAAAGCTGACACACTGAAGGGAATTCCGAGTTCCTCAGTTCAATTAAAAGTATGAGAGGTGCAATAAATCCATTCATCCCACTTATCTTTCAGCCTAGTCAGGGTCGTGGGAGGTGCAATATATATAACATTCATAATTTTATATATTTACAATGAATGGGAAGATTGTGGGAATAATTGTAATATTATCTTGAATGCGGGAGGGAGGCATGGAGCCTGGACTCTTCACTTATATCTATCTTGTACAAATGAGTGTGACATGAGCCGTTGATGTAGTTATGGACTGAGCTTGGCTATTTTCATTGTGTCTGTCACAGCGGCCTTCCCAGCGATGGACGCTGAAGATCTTGATCAGTTTATGTTCGTTTCCACAATAAAATATATGAATTCAGCAAACAGTCATCTGTGGATCAACTATTGACACACTCCTTACATAAAACCAAAGATGAACCAATGATCACTGATGTCGACGAATAAGTTGGAGAATATGAGGCAGCGACAGCCATATTCTGCACCTGAAACGTACACGGATCTGGGATGGAAGACAGAAGCAACCAGAGGGACCAAGACCAGAATCCAGAATCCGCATAAGCTGAGCCAATAAACAATAAAAACATGAGTAAGACTTTACAATACGGTTCCTTAGTAACTTAACGATATTTTGATAACTACTCAAATACAAATCATGAACAGATATTGTAGATATTTGAGACAAAAGACTAGTCATGAATAATGAAGAAGAAACATTCGATCAGTATTTCACTTTTTTGTCTTCCTTCAGATGATCACAAAGGTTTAACAAGATATAGTATAGTTAACATATAGCAACAGATATAGTAGCTGCTTGAAATAAATGTGTTACAAATCATTAAGAAGGCACACAAGATCAATTTATAAGTACATTAATTGATAGAAATAAAAGATTAGTAGTGGTAAGCTCCAATGTCTCTTTTTTTACTTGAGCAAATACTGTATATTGGTTCATTAGATTCATAATTACCAATATCTAGTAGGTAGATAATGATTATGTACACTATAACATGATGGCTAAAGGGGCCCCATTATGCTTTTCCGGATTTTCCCTTTATTTTAGTTTGTTATATAGCCATATGTGCATGTGAATGGTCTGCGAAGTGTTAAGCACCATAGTACACGCCAATGGGAGTAACCCTCACTGCAGAAATCACTTTTCTCCAATCTGCCAGAAAAGTCCTGTTGGAATACAAGCCCTTACTTCCGTGACATGGTGAGGTCACTTCATAACACAATCCTTATTGGCCGCTTACCTGCGAGGATCTGTCTGCAGACTGCAAGACAAGGCATAATGTGTAGGGCAAGTTGACCAATCAAAGCACACTGGGCTCATCAGGGGTGGGGCTTAAAGTTGTAACAGAGCGTTTCAGGCAGAGGATGAATTGAGATGTACAGTGTGAGAAGAATAATGTGTTTTTGGAACACTGAAGCATGTAAATCTATTCTAGTACACCCCACAAATAAAATCATGAACAGGGAAAATGTACATAAAAGGTCCCTTTTAACTGTATTTTTTTTTTTAGCACTGAGCTCAATGACTGGCAGCTAAGTACATAATCAGTAATTTACGTGTAACTAAGACTTAGTTTGTGGTACATTAATACATTAAGTAAGAGTTAGTTCATGATTAATTAAGAGCATGATGGTATATTTGCGCCCCCTCAAGTGAAGTGTTACCAAAATGAGTAAGTTAAACAGAATAGCCAGAGATGAGGACACCTTGCAAGACATGAGTAGAACCTGTAGATTGTGAGAAGGCATTTTAAGGGTGAGAAAGGCCTTCCAGGGCTGGCCAGGTGAGGATCGCTGGTTTTGTGGCTGCCTTTAATCTCTGCCATGAACCAGCGGGGGTGAGGTTTCCACTGAGAGAAGACAATCATAAGCCAGGAGAATCTTTGAAGAAGAATACAGAATGGATTTTTTATATTGGTTTCTTCTTTTTTATGAAAAAATCTGCTTGCTCCAGGGCAGAATAACTTGTATCATTAGGCTTCTGCTGCAGAGAACAGAGGCAGAGGCAAAGGCATGTCTACATGACAGAGGCAGCAGAGCAACAAAATATTGAAGGGTTCAGACGAAATCATGGAAAGTTTTTGTACACAACTCTCTCCAGTACTTTTAGCCATAAGAAAGAACTTAAGTTTATTATTATTATTAGTATTATTATTATTATTATTATTCGGATGAGTATCCATCTATTTTCTAAGCACTTATCCTTGTTTGGGTCACAGGGAACTAGAGCCTATCCCAGTCTGCACAGGGCACAAGGCTGGTGGCCTCCTTACCCATCGCAGGGCACAGAAACTACAGGCAAGAGATGGCAGTTAGCCTAACTGTAGGTCTTAGCACCGCAGGAGGAAACTGGAGTACTCATCATCATCCTCATCATCATCATCATCATAGACTGAGGTGGAAAGTTCAGGCCCAAAAAGTACAAATCCAGACCAAGGTTTTATTTCAACCATCCATTTGAGTATAGTCGCAGTAACAGAGTACTCAACTGGTCATCACTGTGAAATGCCACAAGTAACCCTTAGTACTTTTAAGTAGATGTGGATGGAAATGGATGAGGTGTAAAAGAAAGCAGTTTACAGTAAGATAATGAAAAAACGTCAGAGAGATCCAGTGGTTCTTAGTGTCGTGCTCCAGTGAGGGCTGTGCTCTGCTGCACTGAGCTCATAATTAGCAGTGATTAAGTTGATCAAATTTTATTCTTCACTCATCTATCTCAACATTTCCATATTCTTTTTGCTGGTGAATTTGTATAGCTAAGAGAACAAAAATCCAATATTTATCTTCGTTTTTGGTGCTTAAAATAATAATATTGCATCAAATGTAATTATTCAGAGCTGGCGGGCGGGAGAGCAGAAGGGCAAGACGGGGTTATGGTGAATTTTTTATGTTGTCATGGTGAATAATCACCTGCCCCTCGCAAGTAGTCACCTTGCTTAATGAAACTCAGCTGGTTTTGATCAGACTGATTAGCCAACTCTAAGGATTAGAGTGGCCGACTGAGGGGGGTCCCCAGAGGTGGTGGACCTCTCGGAAGCTGCAGGTGAGTGGTCCAATTGCAGGTAGTGGCTAGGATGTGTGTGCGTGTGTGTGTGTGGTTATGGGTTAAGGTTATGGGTTAAGGTTATGGCTGGGTAGGGGTTAAGGACGTCATGTTGGAATTAGAGTTTTCCCCATAGAAATGAACGGAGAGTCACCTCACCACAAAGATATAGTTACAAACCTGGGGGGGTGAAATGTCACTGTGGGGTCTGGTGTCTTTATATACATTTAGTGTGATTTATTTGCGATGCTAGTGTCTCATTTTACTCCTCTGATAACTTTCATGGAATAATACTCCTCACAAACAAAACAACAATTTGGTAGTAAAAGCTGTAGGCTCCCCTGATTTACCTGGACACGTTTCCTGAAGAAGGACACAGAAGGTGTAGTGGAACCCAAATTATATCCCCTCCCTCTCCCACAGACACACACTTCAGGAAGCCATGTCAGGTGGTAGGTTCAGGCACAACATTTGCATAACCATTTGCATTCCATTATAACCAAGCGGACATTCATTAAATCGAGCTTCTAACAAGTGTCCGTAGGGAGGTGGAGCTCAGCGAGTCTGACATGCAAATTAAACGGTTTGGAACTGGACTGGACAAACGAAATTATAAGTTTATCAGTCAATTTACACAGTCTTGGAGTGCATGCAAAGCTAAAAATCTAAAGGTGGACACATTATATTCATTGGTTTAGTTTTCCATGTGCAGTACTTTTTCAGTGTACTGGAATTATTTTTTAGGTTCTTTGTGGTAAACGTTTTGTGAAATGGTACAATATGAACGAACGTGGCTTTAAATAGTAATAACATACATAATTGGGCATTTTCAAGTGTGTGTGTGTGTGGGGGGGGGGTTGCATAGATCACATTTGAGGACCAAATTGTCCCCAAAGTGTAGTAAAACCTGAAATTTCACTACTTTTGGGGACATTTTTTGAGATCCCCTTTTGGATAACCTCAGTTTTATGAAAATCTGTGAATGCAATCAAAAAAGTAAAAATGCCCAAAGTCTTGTATTTGGGTTGGTTACTTATGGTTAAGGTTAGGGATGGGTAGGTGTTAAGGGTGTCGTGATTGGGATTAGGGTTTTTCCCATAGAAATGAATGGATGGTCCAACTTGTGTGTGTGTGTGTGTTTAAACAAGCTCTAAGGTACATGAAAGCATATTTTTCAGTTCAAGAATACCCAGCAATTGAGATATAAATATATTTATTTTCAGATATAGGCTAATTAAGAGAAGCTCTAGCTGTTATTCTGTTATTTTTATTGTGTCACATTCAAACCGACAATGATATTTTTATATGGTACGAGATTAAACACTGTCAACTATAAGGAAGAAAGCACCGTGTGGATGCTGTTCTTGCCCACATGGAAGGAGCCATATAATACAGTTTTAAAAGCATTTTTAGAAATGACCAATATAAATGTGAGAAATTCTTCTGGAGAACGAAGGCAAGATAAATTGTGGGTGTAGCTCAGCACCTACCATAATGGTGCATTAAAAGCACAGCAATCTGTCTGCAGATGACTATGAGTCAGACAGGGAAGGGCTATTGTTACACAATAAACCCAGAGGGAAGGCTGTTTCTCTCCTCTGAGTATCTCACAATCAGTGCTGCGCTCCGTCAAGATGGAAAGCAACAGATCAGCCTAAGCAATAGAGGGCAGATGGACCACGCATCTGGCCGACTGTCTCCTGAGTGACTGCAGGGCTCATCTCCTCCTTTGCTTTAAGATGTTAAATTGTCCGGCACCTGCAGTGCACGCCGCGTCGCCTCGCCTACCCGCCTCGCCTACCCGCCTCGCCTTGCCTCGCCTCCTCCAACTTTCCCTTTTGTCCTACCACTGGTTTTTCTCCCAATGGATCCATGAAGTGGCAGTTTGACTCGCCCAAGGGATGGAGCAGGTTTCCTCAGAAAGCCTTCAGAAGGAGTACCAAAAATGTAAAACAATTACCATGAAATCTCCGCTAAAGTCCAGAATTTTATTAAACATTTACACTTATACATGTTTCAGCGGAAATGAGATGCCTCAGCTACAAAAGAATGCTCACAGCCCATAATAATCGCTTGATGTCGATTAGCAGAACATCTCAGTCCTTTAGGAAAGCCAGCTCCATCTGTCTCCACCCTCCCATCCTTCTTCATCTCCACTCTCATCATAACAACAAATTATTTAGTTTTACAAGATAATCTGTTCCTTAAAACGTTGAATTGCATAAATAAATCATGTAAGAAGCATCATTATTTCTCCATAAAACTTTCCCTGGCAAACATTAGGAATCTGCTCCCCACGTAGCTTGCAGCTTACAGTGATGCACTGCAATAATAGAAGCACAGATAAAATGCATATTTGCATAATAAATATTTCAGCAATAGCAAGAACACAAGCATAAATTATCCAATCATTTCAGCAGCATGCATTTTCGTTATATACATGGTGGAAAATCTGTTTTGCATAATTTTGACATTCGGGTGACCCTTCAGGTAACTGTATGTCATAAAATACTGTGTATTCAAAATGACAGAAGGTGTGATTTTTTGGAAATCCAGAAGAATGTTTTCTGTGGCATTTGGCAAACCAGACCTATTTTTTTCCCCTTAATTCTTGTTCCCTTCCCAAACAGAAAGGAACCAAATGAAAAACAAATGATGTGGAAATTTCTGCTCAACATGGCGACCCAATTTGTTTTCCACTTACAGAGAAAAGCAGAAAAAAGCTGTTGTTTTTCACGGGCAAAAGAATCCTGTGAAGAGGAGAGCAGAAAGAGTTTGGCAGGAAGTAAGCTGAAGAGGCAGGAACCTGAACCCGGCTTGTGGCTTTGGTACGGCCTTGCCGATGACCACTACCACGTCCTTGGCACAGACTGGCACGGGGCTAAAACACTGAACCTGACTCACGCTAACATCCAGCCTAACGTGTCAGTGCCCTTCCGCCAATTACAGTCCCATATACTGCATAGAGAAGAACCTACAACATCTGTCCGGCTGGACATACAGAGAACACAGGAACATGACCTGCGGCAATCAGAACTACTACCAGATGCGAAAATTAATTTTAGACCTGCCCCTCACTTGTATGGTGTTATAGAACTCGTTGTGAAATTTCACAAGGCAAAACAAAATTGACAAAAATCTGGAAAAATATGTATAAGGTAAATAAACAGTTTGCAACTGAGCTACTAATCACTATGTTGGACCATTGTAAGGATTCTGGTACTCTGTGAGTACAATGTTGGAGTAATTATCATTTGACTCTATCAAGTTACACGTCACAGAAACTCTAATCAAGTAACTCTGAGACTAAAAGTGGAAGGACTATTTACATGACATTACAGCTGGTTGATCCTCAGTGATGTAAATTTGGAAATCTTTTGCGTCGCACGGCTTTTTTTAAGGGTACTCTAGTTTTCTCCCACCAGTGGTGATTGCGGCCCATGGGGCACCCTAGGCCAGCGTCAACGCCAGCCACCCACACACGCTAACATCACTGCCCAATTTCACCCTGGCCGCCACTGCCTCCCACAGTCCAGTGAAATGCAATTAGATGAAGTGATATTTCTAAATGTCCAGTAGATTGCTGTTGGTGTGTACCTTCCAGTGGACTGACATCGATCCACGGTGTACCTCTGCATCGCACGCTGTGCTGCCCAGGCTAGGTATCAGCATTCATCACAACTCTATACTAGATAAACTGTTGGAGGATGGATGGATGGATGGATTGATTTTTTAAATGATCTGGAATACTATATAAAGTGCTGAGAAAACAATTTAACTGGTTCACATTCTACCTACTAAAGCTTTAACACATCTGACAAGTTATATTCACATTTTTACACTCAAAAATTGAAACACTTTTTCTCAGCATCAGTTTTACAAATCAGAATGTCCTTGTCTTCTTCAAACTGATGTTTCCTAATATAAATGTTCTTCTGGGATTCCTATAATATGCACACAGCAGCACTGACGTTCTTCTGGGGGATCTTTCTGGCGTCTTCAGTACCCGGGCTCAGCAGGAGTTCCCATTGCTCCCAGTCCCCCTGATCCCTTTATTTGTCGCCTGCTGGATCTTATCTTCCCTGTAGTGGGACTATTCTATCTGAAATAGATGCTTTTTTCTGGGGTTATTTCTGGTTAAATGTCTACACCCATATTCCTTTTCTCAGTTTCTGTTGTCAAGTTAAAATATTCCTGAGGAGACACCTTACGCTTTGGTCCACTGCAGGGGTGGCCAATCTTATCCACAAAGGGCCGCTGTGTATGCAGGTATTCGCTGCAACTCCCTAATTATATTACTAATTAGAGGACTGATTGGCTGAAGAGTCCTCACACCTGGGTTTGAACAGCTGACCTACTGGTTATCCCAAAAACCTGCACACACACCGGCCCTTTGCGGATAAGATTGGCCACCCCTGATCTACAGAATAGATCCCAATGGCGCGTCCTAGTGGTGACAACCTGAATATGATCTTCTGTCCCTGTCACAGGCAGTTATGGGGGTGGCAGTGATAATAAAAAATCCCATCTGATCCAGCCCAGAACAGCTGCTCTGCACATCGGTAGATATGTTTCCACTCCAGCCACATATTTAATGCATACCGATTGATCATTTTAGCTTCAAAAATAAAGAAATAATAAACCTGTGCACCCACGAAGAACGGCACGTGACCTCCGCACTCGTCGATAACGCTCCGGCGCGCTGCACCATGGAAAACGGGCTCATGTGGACGTCTGCTGACCACAGGAGTGCAGCAGCAGCTCCGGGGGATAAAATGTAGGTGGAGAACATACAGAAGATGATGCATCTTTGACAGGGATGCTCACTGCTGCACGTCAAAGGAAATATTCAGAGCCGCTTCCTTAGGCTATGGATTGGCGGGGTAGATATAAAATCCCATTCATCTTTATCTATTATTAATATTTTCCGTTCCAGCAGTTCTCATGGTTGTATCACTAGTGTGGGCAGGCTTAATTATAGCACCATTTCTTGACTGTTTTCCGTTAATTGGACTTGGGTGTATTCCACTGTGTCATTATGATTAGATATGGGAATGTAATATTACTGTATTTATATATTTTGAGGCCAGAATACAGTTTCTATAATTATGATCATAATAATGTTAAAGTTGTTGTTGTTACCAGATGGTTTCTGTACATACATGTTTAACCGAGGCATCTTGCTTTAATATACAACACAGTATAGAGAAATGCAATAGTTGCCTCAGAAAGGGACCCTATACGGTACGTCCCTTGTCATGTGACTGCGTCACAGATCAGCCATTCGCCCTGCTCACTGTGTCATCTCCCCGCCATGATTAAAGAGCTGCTCCTGTCATTTATCTGGCTTTTGCCTTATATTAGATCAGATTGGAGGGTTAAAATGCATCAGGAAATCAGAAATTTCAGCCTAATAAGCAACGTAAGTACTGTGTGAGTAGCTGCTGTTGTCAGAAAGGTCGCACACTCAGAACGAACAAGGCAAAGCACCACCTAAGATCCGAAAAGATGTGGCTCACCTCTGCTTAACAATACTCCCATTCAGAGGATCTGAGAGCTGCAGGCATCGTCTCATCTCGGTACGGGGGGTTTGTTATGTCGGAATCATTTTTATATACGACAATAAGTCAGCTAATCTGCATATCTTCACGAATCATGGTGCATAATTAAGTTGATTAAGTAGCCAAAAGAGGCATTACGCTTGATCTTATTAATCAAATAAACCTATCTATATGCTTCCATTTGCATTTAGATGGATTTTTTTATGTTTGCATCACACGCATAAAAGTATAATCAGGGGGAAACAAGGTGTGGAGGACTTCTGCTTCAGGAAATGAACGTGTTTTAACATGTTTCATGGAGAAAAGAAAAAAATCACATAATACCGTGTGAAGAGTGGAGAGTAGGACAGGATCTCTGAATTGCATGGTAATGTTTCCTGAACTCAGTATCCCAGTGATATTTGCAGATCAGTTACATTTTAGTATTCTAAGAATGCACGACATTTAGAAAATATGTCTTCTGTAGCATTTGGATCCTATAGTATTAGGCTTTGTCTCCAACTAAGCAGGTTATTAGAATAGGGACGCAGGTCAAAAGATGCATGTGACATCAGTCAAGTCACAGCATGCAAGTCTTTGGTCTTCATTGTTTCATTGTTTTATGTAAAGTGGCTCTTTCCTCATATCACACAAACACCCCGTGAGTAATGACTCATATAAACACTTTGCACAGTGTGGATTTACAATCAGATCATAGAACTATTGACTAAGGCAGCCGTTACAGCAACTTTGATTAGTTGCAGTTTCTATCTGGAGAAGAAACAAAGATTTAATTAAGAAAGGATTTTATTTCATTTATAAGGACTTTATAAGGACTTGTGATTTAGAAATAAGGACTTTAACTGCGAAAACAAGAATTTAAAATAAAGTTTGGCCTTCTGGATATCTGTAATGAAGGGCCAGAAGGGAAATCTTTCTTCACAGCTTATGTGCTTTCTTCGAAACTTAAGCTTTCTGGAAAATACTAATCACTTCCAAACGTCTTTGACTTTGGTTGGTGTTCAAGTGCTTCCATTAGAAAGTTCTTGGAGTCCACTTTATTGATATAAACAGATCATTAGTGTCATGACCAGTGCATTGGAGTGGATCAACACTGATCAAGACTTCAAGATCTTCACGTAATAATTTTCTGAGGCGCGATTTTGAGACATTGCAAATCATCATATTTCATATCACAATATTAAAGTCAATTTTTGCTTGTTATTGTTACTTATGGTGTGTGAGCCCTGGTCATTAATTGCAAACTGATTCATTCAGTTCACCATTCACCAAAAATATGAACATGTTCATTGAACGGCACTCATTTAGTGCGTTCATGCGCAACATTGCTGTTAGACAATAAGCAGAGTACAACCTAGTGATGAACATTTGGGACACACACAGATGGTACGTGTTATAAAAATAAGCATAAAAGTGTCAGAGTGACATTAATGAAAGCGAAACAGATGTTATGTCCTCAAAATTCTGTGGACCCTTGTCTGTTCCCCTGAATCATAGAGGAGAACAGGCCACAAATGAGGGAAATCTACATTTTGACTTTCATGATATTCTGAAAGGAAGTGTGGAGGGTGATGCGCTCAACAACACTATCCTCCTTGAGAAACTTCATTCATTTACTCCCAGTGCTGATATACATTCATACTCATTTTGGAATTCATCATCTGTCCTCCCTTTTGGGAGGACTTTTATACCAGGCATAAATTTAGGGACACTTTTCTGTGGGTGAACGTTTATAGAAGTATGGAATTACCCCCCAAACCCCCAGCACATCTGTGTCTTACATGTCTGTCAGTGTGTGCAGATGACCGTGTAAATACACCGAAACTCAGATGCACATTATACACAGTGCAGACAGCCGAACGTTGTTCTTCCTGAAAGTTCTGTCAGGCACAAACGATTGATCGCAGAGCCTAAAAATAAATATTTACTTTTCTCCAGATTCTGGAGATACTTTTTATAGATTTTCCTGGGCCATAGTTCGTGGTGGCTGATTTATTATATCATGGATGTCTGTAATATATCACAGACTAAGAATACAGAGCACATCACTGAAACCTAGATTTCCAGGTCTGTGCAACTTCACCCGTCTCTGCAAGAAAGCAAAGGTAGATGCTCTGGCTTACTTTTAGGATGCGATGCTTGTCTTTTGAAGTCTCAGTCACATTATTTTGGGTGCTTAAATTCCCTCTGCATGTTGGAATGATTAAGAGCGAATGACTTTTATGTTTTGTTTTATTCCCATTAAATGATTTTTGGGTGTAATGTGTAGATTCAGCATTTTTTTCTGCACTCTTGGGCAGAAAAATGGGCCAAATCCAAAACTGCAAAATGCTAAGATTTTAATGGTCTTAGCAACAAGTCATTGGTCTGAAAATGAACAAAAACAAAAACAAAAAAAATCCACTCCAGACCCCGGAATCATCATTTGCTTGTCACTGCTCGCTGGCGCACTGAACTGTTAGTGTGAAAAAGCAGGACACAGGGAAAGTCACTTGCACATTCTCCTTGTATGCAAAGGTAAAATCATGAAAAGATTTAAATGTTTGATATAAAAGTCAAACTGACAAAAAATCTTTTCTGGCTGTTTGCTGTGGAGTCCCTTAAAGCTTAATGATTACCAGTTTTGTGTTTGGTCCATTTTTCTCCCCAGGAGTGAATATGAGTGTTTGGTTTTCATAAAGATTATCTTACTGTCGTTGTATACATCTTGCTGAAACGAAAAGTATAATGTAATTGATTGTTCTATGTGTGTAAGCTTGCAATCACGCGTTCTATAGGAAAACAATTTTTTGTGTCAGTGCACAAATACACACAGATACATACTCAGGCACACAAAGAAAGTTGTGGTTACAATAAGTGATTCGTATATGTGCAGTAAAACATTCAGGAACATAAACACGCATGGAATAAGGCCACATTATTACACCTGCTCACATACATCAAATTTCACTGTACTTGCCACCAGTACAATGACGATAAAGGCATTCTGTTCTATAATTCTGCCAATTAAGTTAGATAGAGCAGATAGTAGAGCTGTATTCAAAACCAGATTGCCTCATGAATTGGGTAATTTTGCATTTCAGTTTCAATTTTAATATCGTAACAGTCATTTTATAGCAAATAAATGAATGAAGTCCCCCTAAAAAGGAGCATTATAATTCATAATCATAGCCTAGGACCCAGATCACAATGTGAAAGCTCCTCTTTTCCTCATTTCTATTTTCCCTTTTTCCATTCACAGGTAATGCATGGTCATCCATTATGGAGCTGGAACATTAGTAGAAAGGGACCCTGGAGTAGCAGTCATCATTTATGCAACATAAGTATAGTTACATGTTGTTGAGATGTGTGCCTGTACCTTAAAGCAGTGTTTCTCAAACCCAGTTCTTGGGGATCCACAGACGGTTCATGTTTTTGCTCCCTCCCAGCTCCCTGCCAGATGGTCCACATTTTTGCTCCAGGAGCAGGGAGGAAGGAAAAATGTGGACTGCTGCAGATCCCCAAGGATCGGATTGAGAAAACTGTCCTAAAACAGGCCTCACCTGGGTTGTGTACAGGACAGTGAGAAATGTTCTCCGCAAAACATTCCTGTAGGTTCTGATAAGAAACTCACCAATAACCCATGAAACATGATGGAGTGATCTTCTGTTCTAGACCACTAATGATGTGGAATGGAAAGTGTGTGCTTTTTATCTTTTATTGAATGAACTTCAACTTATGTTATTGAATTATCTTTTTATAAGTAGTTTAGAATTACTTAGTGCCTCTCAGTAGCATATTGTGTCTTATTAGACAGTGCCAGCAAATTATTTATGGCACAAATATCAGTAAACATGTGTTTCTCTTTATTTATGTGCCTATTTCTGTGTCACAGTCAGTAGGCAAAATCTTGCTTAGCAGATTCATCACAGCAATGGTGAAAAGTACAGCTCACATGATCAACCATTAATGTACCTGAACCACAGAACCAAGCATGCTCTTCAATACTTCATTTTGTGAAAAATATATAGATCTAAGTAACAAATCTCCCCCCCATACACACACCCATAACCCCACCCTGCCTTCATCCCAGGCCAGTGTCACCTAACAGTTCACTTAATTGCACATACAAATTTTTGTTAAGTAGATTTTCTAAATTAATTTCAGCCCTTAATCAGCAGGAGCTTTTTCTTCCATCCTAAGATTTACAGTTAATGTCCACAGCCATCTCATTAATCATGGGCTATCATTAATACTCAGCTAATTGGGTATATCAGAACATCGACAATGTTTGACACTTCAAAAGTTCAGATGTTCTTTGAAATTTATGTATTGAGCAAGATATAACAAATTACGTGTCCAAATATGCACAAAAATTCAATGCTTATTTTCAGCAGTTGATATTTTAAATCCAAATACTAAAATAAAAATGAACAATGTAAAACACCCACAGTCTAGGCATTCGGTTGTGGTGCTGAGATTCCTGATATAAATGGTGAGTCTCATCAAACAGTTAGGATCGTGATGAGACAGAAAAATTTTCAAGGAAACCACACACTTTCTTCTTATCTTGAGAAAAAGTCTTTTGTTATAAATAAAAAAATCAAATATTGTTAGAAATAGGACTTCCACGGCAGACTTTTTGAGGTTAATGCCTGTTGCCATGCAAATCCTTTTTTTGGGACAATGACACATATGTCATTGTGACATCAAAGAATGATCCAGCACTAAAATATGCAAATTGATGCCAGATGTTTTTTCGTAACAGAAACTTGTGACTGGAACAGAGAGTGTTTATAAAGTAAGGAAAAAAAGCTTATCATTTTTGGACTTTATTTCCAGTAATCGGCACCAGGCTTGTTGAGTATTAAATTGAGATCAAGTTTGGTCCTCAGAATAATTTGTCCATGCAATATTACTGTCTTTCTGTAGGTGTCTATATACTAACAGCAAATAGGAATAATCAAATAAGGGAATCGAAATGAGAAAAAGTTTCCTTTTGCTTGAATTCTTTGTGTAATGCTAGGGCATCCTGTTACGAAAGATTATGGTTTCCAAGGTCTTCAACCTTTTCACAGCCATCATTAGAAAGGAACAAATTAATGCCAGCTTATATCTGGGTCTATCCCCAGCCTTTTCTTCCTCTTGACCTTTCCCTACATGAGTTTGATGAAGTAGGTTCCTTTCGTTTCCTTCACAAGTTTCATAAGGCAAACCCATAGTGCGTCTTGCCACTTCGATATTGATTGACTGCAATATTCATCCCCTGAGTAATAAAATCCGTTCTTCTGACATCTTGGTCATTGCTGTGAGTTATGGTTCTAAATCAGCAGGTCCATAATGACTGTGATGCGTCGTGCAATGATATTACAGCCATATTGATGGCTGCCATTACCCACAATTCTCCGTTTGCTTAGCCAGTAATGTTGTTATTGAAAAAAGAAAAGGTCAACAAAGCCAACTCATGGTGATGTATACTCGTGATTTCAATTATTTTATATTCGGCCATTTTAGAGATAATGATAATTGCATATTTCAGAAAATGGCTTAATCTAATTTTCCTGGAAGAATGCATTTACAGCCATTCATGTCTACCCCTGCTGCCATCTTTCTCTGTAAGTATTCAGAGGTGACCCACACAGGGGGGAGACCCAGAATTAGCCCAGTCATTCTTTCTTTCTGTTTACATGAGGCCTATTTCATACATGCCTCGTAAGAGCAAAGACCAGCCTTCATCCATGGCCAGAAAAGGTTAACTCTTTCTCCTCCATCAGGATCAACAGCAGTACTCAGAACAGGACACATACTGGGGAGCTATGCAAGATTTAGAGTGGTCACTCTGACCCCTTAGGTCCATGCTTAGTCAACCTGTAAAATTCACATACCTGTAAACTGAGTTTCAGATGATGGGAGAATGATTGGAAAAGTCCTTGAGTGTCACTTAAAGACCAACACATGATTCATTGCCAAAGGACGCCTAGTAATGGCTTAACCACTTTCCACTGAGGGATGGCCTCCAGTTCCAGACCAGGCAGAGAGGAAGTAGGTCTGCAATGCATTGTGGGTGCCCATACCACAACCAGCACTGAACACATGCATTAATCAAGGTGTTGCTGAGAAATGGTACTTGCTTTCCTTTGGGTATTGGGTTCTTTCAGGCAATAGCCTTTGACTGATGTGTGTTTTTTCCTGGTGCTAATAGTTGTTTTAGCTATTGGGGGACACCATTAATCTATTCAATAAAACAATGGCTGCTCAGTGACAGAGCTCTATTACAGAATGTACAAGACCATCAACTTCAGTTATGGCAAAATAACATCAAGCCTAACCAATATCTAAGTTCAAAAAAAAGATCCATTTGGCTGCTAACTTGTGACTTGCTAAACACTTCAGTGAGAAGATTTATTTCATTGTCAAAGATATGACTTTGTAAAAGCAGCAAAATAATAAATTGTGTCTTTCATGAATGTCATGCTTGTGATAATTAAGGGGAGGATCTGGTGATGACTAGGATGAACCCCAATTACAACTGCATGATGGTAAAGTTATTGAGTGGATGTATAGTCCCTGAAAGGTTATAGCATACAGAAGGACAATATGAGCACCCGTGAAATAATCCAAACAGCGCCCTCTAATGGCCAGACAGTGAATTAAGACTCAAGTTTCACTGCATCAGAAAGTGACCTCTAAATAGCACAGTATGAATTATTTGCTACAGCACATGATATATCATGCTATCAAGCATATCAGCGATATCACAGGAAACATACCACGAACACAAAGCCAGCTGTGGCAGACTATGCTACACTGGTCTGTCATACATACCTTGGGGTAGAAAATGATGCTCAGTATCGCACAACATTAGCACAGATGTCTTGTACCACATAACATTGAAGTAGGTCAATGGATTCACTACGTCAGCGGTTTTCAACCTTTTTTCTGAAGACTCGCCATGAATGGTCGTTTATCTTCAACTCATAATTAATGAGTCTTGAGTGAGCTGTTGATCTAATAAAATAAAGGATTGAAATCATATTAAACTCAATGTAACTTTTCAATTATATTAAGTCGTACAAGGCTTCGGTTGACAGAAATTAAGTTCAATACTAATTTGTTTTGTTTTGCTAATTCCAAATATTTTCAGATAGTCATAATATACGCCGGACGAGGAAAATTTTATTATGATTAAGTTGTCATTGATTAATTGAACTGATGTCCGCTGCCTCGAGTCACTGGCTTCCTGGGACAGACAGCAGACTGACCATGACCCTGCACTGGAAAAAGCAATATATTTTCAGTATTACAGGCGTTGCTGACATAAAACTGGCATTTGTTCTTAGCTAACCTAGTTATTGTCATTTTGAACTGAGATGGTCAAATCCTCAGCTAATCATATAGTCAGATTTTTTATATAGTAAGTTTTTATGAGATCAGCTGGAAAGAAAAGCATAATATAGAGAGAGTAGAATTTCTGCTAACAATTAGGTTACCCGCTAACTGTGAGCCTGGTGTTTCTGTAGCTTACCTGCCAACTGTGACCCAGTGTTCATGTAGTTTACCTGCTAGCTGTGTGCCCAGTGTTTATGTAGCTTACCTGCTAACTGTGAGCCTGGGTCTTCACTAGCTTACCTGCTACCGCTGACCCCGGTATTTCTTTAGCTTACCTGCTAGCTCTAATGACTCTGGTAACTCTGACCCCAGTCTGGGGACCATAACCACGGTGTTCCTGTAGTGCATATAACTCTGACCTCATTAGTGACCTCATCTGTAGACACCCGATCTGAAACCATTGTTTCTCTAACATGCTGATTTTATTTCTTTTTCATTTCCAGTTCTGTTATATTCCATTTGTTAAATTAGATAAGCCATTACTGTCAGAAAGGGGGACTGGTAAATTCATGGTGGCCTCCTCAAATAGCACATAAAGTTGCAATCTTTCCCCACTAAATATCAATGACAGGTCTCATTATGTGTGATGGATATGACTCATAATTAGACTCAGCGCTGCTTCGGACTATTAACACAAATGTGTGAGAATGTGTTTTCCCCTCATGTCCCATTTGCTTGGCTGCACACCTTCAGCATTTCTCCCCACCTGCCGTGTCTGTGGCCTCCCTAATTGACAGATAGATAAAGAAAGCTGCAGAACAGGATGTCCGGATTTTTTTCCCTTTTGATATGTCCATAGAATCTTCTCGGCTCAGTGTCCAAGGGACTTGCTTCTGCTACCAAATCTGTGAATTAATATGGAAAATGTTCCATATTCTGCAAATATGGCATAATTTAATAAGTATAATGTAAACACAGCGTCACCAGTTTAATATAATGACATAAATTTTTATTTTATTATCGTATCCATGAAGCCATTTCCCTGTTGTTTCATAATTTTAGTATTGAGATGTATAGCTTGCTTGAAATAAAGTGGGGCTTAATTACATGGACAGCCCATTTTGTGTCAAATTAGTGTCTACAGTTTATTAGTATCAATATATTCATGCAATATATTTTCATATTGGATGGCACAGAAAATAATAAATCACACTTCTTGGTAATCGGTTCTTAATGAAATCATTGATCAGTATTATTTAATGCATGCATACTATTCAATGTCAGGACCCAATGTAATATGTGAAAAACTAAATTAAATGAATTCAGAATAGTCAGTCTAAAGCTCAAAATAATACTACCGTCCCTCTAAATTAGGCAGGTGCACTCGTGGAATTAGAATGTAATAGTGATATCATATGTTTAGCCCTTATTAGGATGATGCTCTTGTGAGTTGTCATTGCACTAGTTCTGCACACAAGGCTCAACCCTCTAGTATTCTGTATCTCCTGTTACAGTTTCATGCTAGTCATTCATTAAACGATTTAAGTGCAGTAAATAAGAAGTTGTAGTTAACCTGCTATCATCAGATTGCAAAAACACATCACTACTTCCTACTAACCATTTACAGTTAAAAGTAAACCTGACAAGAAGTTATAACCTGTACCCTCCTGCATAAAAAAAACAAAGTGTGAACACAAGGGACCTATGTGTTCAAGGAGCCAGTTTCCATCCGGTTATCCTGCACCTGCTCAGTCAATCAATAGAATATATTCTAGATGGATACATACGTGACAGGGGAGATACCATGATCAGGAAGGGAGTTCAGTTTCAATTTCTGTTATTGGTCCGGAACCGACTAACCACAAGTTGGATTTCTTGGGCAATGTGTGGTAAGGAGCCAATCAAAGTACACAGCAAAAACTTTAGCATGGACACAGTCAAGGAAGGGCATCCATGCAATATCCTTCTGGATGCTGGGCAAGGTTTTGTATAATATATTCCAATAGATTTCATAAGGAAAGGAATTAAAGTTGGGATAGGGAAAGCATTGACTCCATTTTTAATGGAAACATTGCATATCCCTCTCCTGGGATTTTGTAGGTTGCTTTGGTAATTTCCTAATTTAAACATTCATTAGTCAAAATATTTTTCAGCCATCCTACTTTCGATACATTTTTGCTGGTGCAAAGCTCATTGTGTCCTGCTAGTGAGTTTGTTGGTAAACGGTTTCCAGCATGCTGACACAGGTGCAGGATGATAAATCGGGACCTATGAGCTCTCTGAGTGGGAAAACAACTTTGTGACATGTTTACATTACACAGAGTTTAAAATTACACATTTACAAGCCTTACACTGGGCTACAAATCAAATAAGAGTTTCATACTTTTAATGTGCATCTTTATGATATTAATTTCCAGTTAAATAGTATAACATTATGATGCTTTTGTTATTTTAATTATTTTACCTGATAGTTGTATTTTATGGGGAGGCTTTGATGTTTGAACTTAGTCAGTCGGTTGAGGTCCCTTATATTGTTGTTGCACTCAAATATTCGTGGTGCCTTGTTAGGTTAGCTTGGGCTCACAGGCAATACAACCAGCCCCCAGCCCCCGACTCCTCGAGTAAACAGCACTTGGCCCCGCTGGCTCCAACATGCAATGAGTTGCTTTTGCTGAGTCCTGGGGCGCTCCGTCACAACTAGGGCAGTAGAGGTGATCGGGAAAGCTGTGTTTTTCTTAGTCATGTGCTCAATGTGGGGGTGGAGGCCAATTGAGATGCATTAAGAAAAAGAAAGAAGGCAAAGCATTTCCTGCATGGACACTTACAGGCTGCTCAGAAAACTTTTAAGGGATGAATGATGTTTTTAAAAGCTTTTGATGTCAGATGACTTCAATGGAAGTATTTTCTGCTCTGCGTAAAAATAGTACCTGAGTGGCTTGAGTAAATCATTTGGTTAAAAAGCATATCAATTTTGTTTCTCCTGAATAAAGGAGCTATCAGCTAGCTAATATAATCTGTACCCGAAATCTAACATGTCAGTAATTGAAATGAATTACGTTGACGGGCCCTTAATTGCAAGAGAAAAAAAAATCATGTTTGTTTCATATCCTTTAAAGAAAGCCTGCTTCATTTCCTGATGCTCTTTAGTGGCCCAGTATCAAACTCAAACCCTGCCTCTGGCTCTTGGATCCAAATCATCCACATTAAATATTACAGCTTTCAAAAACAGCATTGGCAAAACGCGGCAAAATTTGTAGCCGGACAAATAGGTGAAGAGTAAAAGAATTAGCTACAGGAGCTACTTCAGTCTTTGTGTGTTACTATACCATGGGATGGCAGGGGAGATACCATGAAAAAACCTCAGGTGAGGAGCAAGTCGGAAATTCAGTTCACCTGGTTCTAATTAGCCTAATGTGGAGCATCATGTCAAAGAAAAACAAATGACAGCTGCTGTCTCACATCAGCGTTTGAACCCACAACTTGGACAAATCAAGCTACACCCCTTTCTCTTCCTAGCATATCTTAGTAACCGATTATTGCTGCCATTTATAACCAACACATTAACGTAATAAATTGCTTTTGGGGTTTATAGCTGGATCATTTGAACTGGAAGGGAAATATACTGTAAAATGTGATTGTTTTAAACATACTGAAATTGGAGCATTTTCCAGCATAACATAAAAAAGTGAGGGGCTGATTCAATATGACAAAATATTATTATTCAAAAATGTGTCAGAATGTAATATAATCTCATATTTCTTGTATTTGCATATTTAATGCTTCTAATCATGTAGGGCAACGTTCACACTAGGCTGGTGTTACAGATACCAAGGATTAAGTGTGTTAATGGGATGTTCAGCCATTAAGTAACTTTAACTGGAAACTGACCTTGTAAATCGTGCAAAGTTGACTAGGGCTGTGATCATGGTCACTCATTTCAGAAGAGTTCTATGTTTAAACATTAGGTTTTACCATTCTTTGATTGTCTTACCATTCCTTAAGATTGAGTATAACACTGTTGAATGTTGACATATAGTGTTCTGCATATGTTTATGTGGAAAAAGTGTTTATATATCAGTTCCACTTGTGTGTAGGTCAGATACTGCTTTTGTTATTTTGAATACCCTATATAACTGATATATTTCACTTTCAAATCAGGAACTTCTTGTCTTGTTTAAGGAGTGTAGCTCATCAGTCATCCATATACTATCTGGCAACTGATAGCCCCAACCACTATGGAGTTTTTGCATTAAGCTTTACAGAAAAGTTACATTAAAACAGTAAAAGCAGACTGCAGACTGCAGTCACGTGGGACAAAGGATTCTAACGAGGGACGGAAATGATTAAGGTCTTGATATTTGTCTTTAGGATCAGGGATTATGAACAGGACACTGCTGGGAAGAAACATGAGGGCTCCAGAGGACAAGCAGCAACCCCTGCTGGTCATACTGAGGATGGACAGGATCTGTCATGACAAGACTGTCCCCTCTCCCCCCAAAGTGTGCATTCCGGGCATGGGAGACACCGCCACAAGCTGGACAGGACCGATGGGACCGAAGACCAAACCACAGTGGCACTGAGAAAAGGACCACAAGACGCAGGACCCGATCGGTGACATGGAGTAAAACTGACGCCAGGCAAGACATGGGGGCAGAACACAGAACAGGGCACACGGCAGGACTAGGGGTACAGAAAAGGCAGGAGCAGAACCAAAAGGGCAACAGGAGAGACAACCACCATGACACATTCCAAGACAGGACAAACAAGTAGAGGGACAACAGAGACAGGAGCGGAAACATAAGAGGGAGCCACAGGGGACACAGACCAGGAGAAAATAAAGGCAGGACAGGGTAACAGGGCGGGATCTAATGCCGTGTCCCATTTACCTCAGAGGTTGGAACTCGGAACTGGGAATGACATCACACACAAGTTAACAGTGTTCCAGTAAAGGAAGTTGGAAAGCCATTTAACAATACCTAAGACCCATTTCAAAAAGCAAGATTTTTTGCTGACCCAGCTAACTTGTCGGATTTAATTTACCCCAGTTTAAATGGCCTTCATCCTCATTCACTTACATTTAGCCAAGACTACCTTAAATCTGACAAGATGTCTGCTTAAGCAACAAATCCTGCTTACTGAAACTGTCCCTGGTTCTAGCCCGGTTAATTGTTAGCTAATGTTAGCAATATCAGTGGATGACAACACATTACGCATTATTTTGCACATAAAAACACCGTAGCAACATGTCCACCTACAGCGGTTGGACAGAACTGTGTGCGCGACCAATTTAATGAGCCACAAATAAGACATAAGTGCTAATAAACACTATAAAACTACAACTTTATCTTCTCTTGCTAAAGGGTGCAGCCATCTTGAATTCTGTGCTCGGGGTTGTCGATGCCTCTGACTTCACGAGACGAGAATTCCAACTCTATCCAGACCACAGGACCAAAGGGCCTTGGAGGGCCAGTGGGCCAGGTGGCACTGATGACACAGCAGGCCTGAAGCAGGAGTGCGCCATCAGTCCCTTCCCCGGGCCTCTGCAGGCGAGCATTCCAGGCAGTCAGCATTGTGTGAGCAGGAGTCTGGGTGGCTAGCAGAAGACGCGCTTCTACTGGGCCTCATCCAATGGTCACCCCAGAACCTGGGACCAGATCAGCCTAAGCATTGAGCTGAGGCAAGGGCCCACGGAGCCGGACTCTGGGGAAGGCCCAGAGGGTCTCAGTCTTACTCTTCCAAAATGGCATCTTTCGGATCGATCTGGCGGTAGTCATAGAGTTAGGCATCAGCTTGGCAGCAGTCCGGGAGTCATACGTTGGCCAAGTGGTGAATGGCAGAGGATTCAGATGGCAGCAAGGAGGCCACCCAGGCAACAAACTGAGACAAGGTGGGTGCCAACAGGACACTAGGAGACTAGGTGGGTGGCAGTTTGACACCTGCAGGTGAGCAGCACACAGCCAGGGAACCTGGAAAGTGAGCAGGGCAATCCCTGTGAGATGTAAAATGAAGCAGAGCAGGCCAAAAAGCTCACAACAGTATTCTGACCAGGGGAGTGGTCTCACCTGGGTTAGGTTTGGGTGGCACAGTTGTCACAGGGTCAGTCGCGAGCGATATGACCTCTCTGGGCTGGGAGCCAAGAGGTTAGGTTCTGGAGGTGCCACAGCGGCAAAGACGTGCTCTGGAGGCACAGCAGAGATCAAAACAACCTCTGGGGGTGCAGCAGAGGCAAGGATGAGCAGAGTGGGCCCTAGTGAGCCAGACTTTGAAGGCTCAGGACAAGCAGTTCTGGAGGTTAGCGGTAAGCGGAAGCCTCATCCAAGCTGGGCTCAGGACACTCAGGTATGGCGACAGCTTTCCCTGGGCAGGGCTCTGGGGGCACAGTGGTAGCTTCCCCTGGGCAAAGCTCATGAGGCACCGGTCAGGTGAGGTGGCAGCCACGGGCACAGCCTGATTCCTCTACTTCTTGCTTCGGCTAGAGTGGGGACTTGTGATGAGGTGACGAGAGCTGGTGGGTTGAGCTGTGGAGAGCCGGTGGGATGAGCTGCAGCAAGCTGAGGAGACCCAGCAGGCTGAGCTGCAGCAAGCTGTGGAAAGCCAGTGGGCTGAGCTGCAGCAAGTTGAGGAGAGCTGGCGGGATGAGCTGCAGCCAGCTGCGGAAAAGCACTAAGCGGCTTCACGCTCGAGTAGCCGCTGCATGTCCCCCATACAGCGTTGGACCTTCTCTGCCTCCTGGGAATCTGCACCTGGGGTGAGCCCTGCTGGCAGTTCCCCTGCCTGCATGAAGAGTGTCCAGGCCTAGGGCACCCTCCACATGGCAGGATTTAGCCTCCACTCCAGGTGGCCATCCAGGAGGGAGAAGAATTTCTCAACTCACAGGCAGGGTGGCTCGAGAGGGATCAGTGTGGGCTCTGGAGAAGCAACGTGCAGCAGGACCATGGCAAGCTCTGGAGAACCAAGAATCCTGCTCAACATCAGCTTGGGCCTGACTGTAATTGGTCTCCTTTTCCAGCGCCGTAACCCATATGGGGTTGGCACCAGTGGGGCTATCCGCACAGCAGACAGCTCCGCTAGCACGCTGGGATCATCAGGCTTCTCCAGATTGCTGTCGCTTATTGAGTCAATTACCGGATTGTCCATGAGCCACCGAGGTGAGCAGGGAAGAGGCTTGGGTTGAGAAAGGAGGCTAGGTGTGGTTTTAGATCATGCAGGCAGAGATGCGGAGCGTAAGGGGCTCCAGAGAATAATCGCTAGGCAATTTGCAGAGTCCAGTCATTCTGTCACATCGTAATGGACGAAGGACTCTGCAGCAGGTGTCAGGAGAGCAAAAAGGGCTTTATTACCAAAACAGGAGCAGGGAAAGAAATAGGACCACAAGGGGTCAAAATGAGAAGATTAACTCTGAGATGAGCACAGGCAACAGGAGGGCTGACATTAATGACCGGACTGGGGAACCCAGGCCTGGGAAGCGCATATATATATGGGGCTAATGAAGGGCTGATATGATTCAGGTGTTGACGTTTACCACAATAGGATCAGGGATTATGAACGGGACACACGTGGGAAGAAAACAGGAGGATTCCGGAGGACCAGCAGTGACACCTGCTGGTCATACCGGGGAATGGACAGGACAGGTCGTGACAACATCTCCCTGCTGAAATAGAATGACAGAGGACAGTCACCTGCTACAGGGAAAATTAAATTTTGGATCTGGACTTCTCACTGAAGATTAAGTGCTTTGGTGATCTTGACCATGATTCGGAGAGGTGTGGTCTTTGGCTTACATAAAACAGGGGAGTATGTATATTTTCTGGGTATCAGCAGAACCTGTGGGAATCCTGAGGCCATCAGTCCTTGATGAAGGGCTCAGGTCACAGATGGAGTTTCTCGGAGAGCGATGATGGATGATACCTGAGACCAGGAGGAAATGGGAGGGGAATGGTGGATTCTGGGTGCTGCAGGGAAGTTGCACGCTGAGCTTAGCTGTCTAGGATGCTGTAATAGGGGTTGTGATCCCGTCTTCTGCAGAAGATGGCCTTGGGACGTTGAGGCCTGCTGCTCTAAGTTCCGCTTCTCAGTAAAGGTGTTTAGGAGAGCTAATCGTCTCAGTAAACAATACATATACACGTAATGTATGGAGACTGTGTAGAGCCTGCATCGGTAATGTGACTTGGATTTGTGTTATAGCCCCTGCTCAGTGATGACCAGCAGAGCAGGCAGGAGGTGAACCCTGTGTGTAATGACTTCATTTCTACTTATATGGAACAAGGGCAGCAAATTAAGTTTAATTATTTATGCGTAATTATTAAGTTTAGATTTGATGGTGTAACCATCCATCTTTGGATTAGCAGACCATTATTCTTCAGTGTATTAATAGAAAGCGATTCATCAGTTGCCTGTGTTAATTGTTAATTGTTGCATCTGTGGAAAGTAGATAAAGTTTCATGAGAAGAGAGAGCAGCCATGACCAAAGACAAGCAGAGAAAATGTTTTTTCTTGCATGCTGTTACATGTTTATTACTCTTTTTGTTTTTGACTGATGTATTTTCTAGTTGTATGTCTGCATTTTTTGATCCAATTTTACATTTTTAAGAAATGAACAGTTTATGCTCCAGTGTTTTTCGTATTTGAGATTCTAGTTCAGTCAACTCAGGTACTATTAGGTGGAGAACACAGACAAGAAAGAAATAATCAGAAGACAAATGGTTCCACAATATACTCTCTGCTGGACTGTTATGGAAGCAATTAAATATCTTCTTCACTGTTGTTTCCATTGCACTTGGTGTCATAACGGTCGTAAAAAGAGTGCTAACGATTCAGTGTATAAGAGCTCCCCCTAGTGGTCAGAGTCAAAGCACATATCTGTTGTGACACTGGAATAATGGTGTACTGGTGTCAAACTCACTGCAGGAGAAATGCACCATAGTACCAGCGCACTGGAATTGTGGCACACTGGTGTTACAAACAATGCATCCTTTGACAATAACCTTAAACTGAATTATGCCAATGACACTACATTTATCAGACATATTAAACAATAATGTGAAACAGCCACCGGGAAATTAGCAGAAAATGAGTTACTTAACATCTTGACTAGAGTAATAAGCACTGAAAAGTTCCCATTATCATGAATGGTCAGGCAATAGACCTACTGGACTGCTTTCAATTTCCTGGTCGCCTGTGTCACTCTGCAAAAAAAGGGCCACTTACTAACGACTTCCAGTCTTTAGTAAGTGTCACACAGAAACATTTTTGCAGCCACACTGAACACATATAAAAAAAAACAGACAAATGCAAATTCATCAAATTTCCCAACTTGTGTTCCCATGTGTTCCTCTCTTACTGTTCAGCACTGCAAAAGATCCATCCATTCAATGAGATCAGACAGCTCTCACCTCACAAAGGACAAATTTCCACCTATTTAAAGTGACCAGATCACTTCATACCAAAAGACAACAGCACACAGGAATATTAACTGAATATGTAGACAATGAGCTCAGTCTCGACCGTGTCACTGACCTTCACAGCATGTGGAAAACAGGATTCATTCTGTCCTCTACATACTTCTACTTTACTGGTAGAAAGGGTTTTCCTTGCCTTCTGTGCTTGTATGCAACCTTTGCCTCATTGTCAATGGGTAATGGCGCTTCCTCGGGTTTTATAGTGATTCAGTAACTGCTCGCATCTCGAATACTGAGTGCAGAATACAATATTCTAGAAAATGAGATGTTTTATGTGTCATCATCAGCATGATGATGTCATCGTCATCATGTGTGTCTGCGTCGGCTGTAGGTCTTTCAATAGACGGCCGTGTTTCTGATTCCGGGGTGGCGGCGACGTACGGAGTCACACCGGCCTGTTCTTCAGGGCCAAACTATGCAGAGCTGCATGGGGGGAAGTCAGTAGCCCTGAGTGATGTTTCTGCTAAGACAGCTGAACAGGAAGCGACATGAGCCGGATCTGAAAATAGTCCATATACATAGATTTAACTGCCGTGCTCTTGCTGCCCATTCAGCAGAAGTTCTGCAGGGTGTACCAGGCAACGTGTGTGCAAGAGGAGCCTGCCCAGCTATGTGTACCGCAGGAGTAAACCAGAGTAAAGTTCCTCTTCATGAAAAACCGCTCCGATCCCTTCATCAGCTAGGCTGCAGCTACAAGCCATGGCTCCCTGTCTAAGGAGATTTACCTAGCAGAGAGTTCTGTGCTGTACATGATCGATTCTGCCTGTCTGTCAAAATGGCTGTATCTTCAAGGCAACAAATGCTAGAGATGGACCTTTCGGTAACTTATCTGAGGTTACCAGGCTGAAAGAAGCAAGCAGGGGAAAAAAATAAACCCAACAGCTACGGAAACATTGCAGATAATTCCCTCGTGGCATGTTATGGGAAAATGAGGGTGAGTCTTTAGCAAAAGAAGATAACCAACATTTTACTGCATGCTGGGCTGAAAAAGCAGTTTATAAGGTGGTCAGAGCTGGGGGGAAGGGGGGGGGGGAAGACTTTAAAGGCTGCCTGAGATTAATATTAAAATGAAAGAACTCAGTGATAGTGGAACTCAAGAGGACCCCTGTGCTTTATGCTTCAAAAAGGCCCATGATAGCAATTCTCTTCAAGAAGATAAAATTCCTGCAGCCATTATGAAAATGTCTTTCTTGCAATGTAACACCCTGCGAGGTGATTTAGATCAGTTTGCTGATTGTTGAGGGGTATTTTCGTTGTGTAACAATTTATAGTCCCAGCATCTCATAACAATTCTGGAATGGATGCGAAAAGCCATCATCTGGAATACTAGTGTACCTGAAATGTAAGAAAAATTCAGTATGTTTCATTAAGAGCTATTGTGCAGTTTTATTCAATCATTTATTCTGGAGAAATGGAAAAAGTACGGTTCTTGTTATCCCTGGCTTTACTAAGATGGTTCATAAATGCCCCCAGAAGTTACCAGATGTGCTCCCACATTTCATGCGCTTGACGAATATTTCTCTTTTCCCCAAAGAACATCAGGGTAGCGTCATAGCTAGTGGCAAGATGGTGACACAGAAAGCAGGAAACATGGAGCTCGGGGCCAACATTACAGAGGATACAGCTTCAGAAAGACATAAAAGATGCCTGACAGTCTGTCGACTGCGGACTGCAGCACAAAATGAAGGGAAATTGGAGCCCGGCAACTTAGAGATTTACAGCAAACATAAACAAATAAGCTAACGGCTTCTGAAGAAGACCGGAACAGAAATTGCAGGAAAGACAAGTCCACAGGCGAGGCAGAGTAAAGCCAGCCTGAGGAAAACAGGATGAGTGAGACAGTGCAGGAGCCACACAGAGATCTGGCAGGGAGGGGGCCCTGGAAGTCTGCAGCTCATTGGGAGGCAAACAGCAGCACCGAGCACGAGTCCACTTCCTGAAGACGGTGCGGACCTTGAGGATCTGACGCGGGATTGTGAGGACTCCTGGACTTCCCAGTGCTCTAAGAATATACTGACTTCACTGGCTGTACTGAGATTGTCTAATCACTTCTTTCCCGAAGCAGTTATAGACACCGGGCATATACCAATTTTAAACAAGCACTTATCAAATGCAGGGTCTCGGAGAGCCTGAACCCTATCCCATAATGCACCGGGCAAACTTGCGACAGGGTGTCAGTCCATCACAGGGCACACACTTGGGTAATTTAATGACACATATTCACCAAAATGCTGTGTTTCAAAGCTGAGCAAAAACAGAGAGAACCAGAATCCAAGCTAAAGGCAGGCAGGTGTGAGGCCACCAACTGAGACCCCCTGGTACTGACCAATTACTGCTACGATGTAACCAAACGATCAGGCACATGCACCATGGCAGTAATTACACTTCCCACCACTTTGAAACTTTCCTGTACATAAACTCCTGGGATCAGGGCTCCGGCTTCCAGGTCCGGCCGTCCGAAAATTCAAACTGACGAGAGCAGATGTCGTTAGAGCTGAAGCTGCTGGTGACCCTGGTGTTCTGGCATTAATGTGCAACTGCGACACTGATGACAGAGCCGGCACGGCGGAAATGCCATGGCAATGCAGGAGCAGCTGTCCCCGTGCCTCCTACGGCGCCCCCCCCATCAACAAGGGCCACTGTCATGCCCCCAGTGCCAGACCCCCTGCCACCAAAAAATTAGCAAGTGTCCACTCGGTCCCGGCTCCATCAGCTGCCTTGTCTTAGCAAGCCTAATATTACTTATCCATCTGTCCATCCATCTTTGTTTATCTTGGTCAGGGTCACGGAGGGGGGACCTGGAGCCAATCCCAGGCAGCAAAGGGCACAAGTCCCGGCTACATCACGGGGCATGCTGTAATCTGTGAAGTGGATTTTAACGATGCGGCTGAGTGCCAAACGATTCACTCGTTGAAAAAACAAGTTACTGTACGTTAAGACACGTGAATAATGTCTCAGCTGAGTGATAAATGCGTGGAATACATTACTATTACCTGTTTAATTGAAAACAACCGTTTCATTATATCAGTCACCCGTATCATTATGAGAAGGTCTAAATGAATCTTGGCTCAACTGTTCCCAGGTTAACGGTCTGAGCCCCATCAAAAAGGATAGAGGGAGTTTAATGAGCTGCTGTCCTGTGTTCTCTATCCCTTTCAGCTGTTTGACGGATGGCCCATCATCTCAGAATGTCATTCTTAGTACTTTTGTCATTCTTTTCATCAGTCTAGTTTCGTTTTCTGCAGGTAAAAGAAGGATTGCAGAAGCAACATAACAAATATGACATACAACACAATGGCACCGCAGCGCACTGGTCTGTCAGCGACAGAAACACGTCTGGGTACTCTGAGTGTGTTCTCTGTGCTTGTTTAGAAAGGAAGATACAACACTAAGAAGAAACAAGGCTGCTTTAAGAGCAAAGCGTAAAACATCAAACCAAAAGGAAAAACCTCTCACCTCCTCATCACATATATGCAGTGTGTTCACAAATATCTGAAAAATATTACCTATTCAGGAAAATTATATAATTAGCCTTTAAATCTATAATTGATTGTGCTGCTTTACTCATTGTTAGATAGACTGCATATACTGCAATTACTGATTCCGATTGGCCACAGAGGCTTCTCACCTGGACCACAGGTAAAGGAAGGCTGGAGAATCAGCAGGGCTGGTTTGAATATCTCTGGTCTAGAGAAACACTGAATTGAAAAATATTAAAATACATTTTGACAGTTGAAGATCATGTGTGAAATGTACGTATCTGTATATCACTTACAGTTATTTGAAGCTAAAAAAGTATTTACATAGTCAGCTTTTTGGTTCGATACCATACAGTACATATTACTGAAAATTTTTTGTAATTATAATATAGTAAAAGATTATTTAAATTTATTCAGTGAGCGACTATGCACATTTGATGTGTCCTATTTTTACAGCATAAGGTTACCTAAATTTAATTTATGCATGAAAGCGTTGGCTGTCTTTCTTACAGCATAAAGACAGCGTTGCAAAGGCATACGGGAGAGCAGCAGGTATGAAGCACACACACACCGAGCTAAAGC
Organism: Gnathonemus echidnorhynchus; assembly: GCA_026776725.1. Taxonomy (NCBI): domain Eukaryota; kingdom Metazoa; phylum Chordata; class Actinopteri; order Osteoglossiformes; family Mormyridae; genus Gnathonemus; species Gnathonemus echidnorhynchus. Next base: position 17,360,275 of record JAODJU010000035.1, on the reverse strand, counting down.
GTGTGTGGAACCAGCAGGACAGACCCAAAATGGAGCCGAAAGGGGATGCTGATGGAGGAGGATGGTCACATCTCCGCTGGACAGAATCTCCGTGGCAGGTACACGGTATCCATCAGCAGCGGTTAATCTAATCTGCCTCCCTTCTGCTCCATCTCCTCTCCAGCAGACGGAGGCTGACACAGAGACGGAGGTGAAGAAATCTTAAGCTGTCTGAGATACCTTCTGGAGAGTGACAGTCTGACAGGACCGTTGACATCTTAGATGTAAAAAGGGGGTGATATATCAGCATCAGGCACATGTAAGCTACATATTTCCATTATAGTTTTTAGTTAACAGTTTTCGGGTTTTCTAAGAAATAATTACACGTTTTTTTTTTTAAACCCAGATGGGAAAACAGAAGGTAATTTCCATGGTCAATGACACCCAAAAACAGGAGCCTATGTCAGACTGCTTCTGTTTGACTTAGAAGGCAGCATAGGTGTGGAACTGATCACGCGGAGCTTTACTGAGAACGACGGATGGCCCAAAAGTTGACAGAGTATCGGAGAGCTTGTCACGCCACAAACTGCACTCTGTCTGTTCCCGGGGGGCTCCAGCGGTCAGCCACCTGTGCGTTTTACAGGGATGTAACAGACAGTAATCTAATTATTATTGTAAAAATGGGATGGAAAAAAATTAATACTTTAAAAACTGCAGCAGTGTGAATATAAATGGCCTTTTAAGTTTGAGTTATTAAACCTGATTATCTTTACAAGTTTTCAGTGATGCGCAGTGACTGTTGCTGATGCCCTAATACTGTTATTTGTCAATATATAAACTGAGCAAAATAATTTTTTTCATAGCTGACAAAAATAGTACTGTCCAAAAGCCTTAGGTAGTCATGCTGATGTAAAACTATGATATTTTCTGTGTCAAAGTGGCAGCTTAGCCATTTCAAGACCTCTCTGAAGTCACCCCAGTATTTGCAGCAACCCTCCAGTATACTCCTGTTTTCCTGACTTGACTGCTGCCCCACCTTGTTTGGGTAATCAATACCCCATTGACTTATTTAAATAATTAAACTAATGAATTAATTGATTAGGCTGATGGTTTAAATTTAACGAACGCATGGAATCGGCCTGAGGAGAAGTTTGAGAACTGTCACCATGTTCATCTAACCATCCAACAAGATATCAGTAACTTTTCACAGAACAGAAGAAATTCTTCATGCTTTATTTTTTATTGTGTTGTTGTTAATTTGCATATGTTCATATGTTTCTTTTCTGAGCAAATATACTCTTGCTACTCAGATAAATAGCCTTAAATCTTATCTTTGACTACCCAAGACTTTTGCACAGTACTGTATATTTTTAGCTTCTAAGAATATGGTCTTAGGTCTGTTAAAATCCCTCTCATGCATCCCCCTCTGTCCATGTCCCTACCCTGGACTGAGGACAACAGACAACAGTAATGAAAGCCACCCCCCCTCCCCAATTTGGAACACCGTCTACCCTTCCAGCAGCAGACGTTCACTCATTGCACATGCTTGCACTGTTGCTTGGGTATTGACAGTTCAGCCATCCCCTGTGGGAATCTCTTACGGCGAGTCTTCAGGCCCGTGGAGATTTCTGGGAGAACACCGGACACCGTCCGTCTGCTTCACATGGTCACATGCTCACTCTTAGGATCGTTCCGGGGGATTAGGTGCCGGGTTTGGTCTCTATCTTTCCTCAAGGCCCCAGTCTGACATCAAACTGGCTTTGATCTCCTCTGATTCCAGACTTCTCCGATAGACCAGGTTTATCAGAGCTTAGATGGGCTGCGGGGAACGAGACGTGGTCGTACACATCATATACAGTGGGAGAGATGGGGGAAGATCAGTATCTTCGAGCCCAATTAGAGGAGCATCAAGCAGGAGGTTCAGGGTGACACCTGATGTGGCAGCGCCCACCTGGTGCTCCTGCCCCCGCCTGGCTGCTTGTAGAAACCGGGGTTCATCTGATCCCGATTTACCTCAGGTGGGATATTTTTGTGCTGGCATATTGACACTTTTTGCCTCCCTGATTACAAGGTTACGTCAGAATTCAGGCTCACATTGCAGCACATTCGCAGTGGACAGGCTCTCGTTCTTTGGCTAAAAACAACAGATTCCTAACCTGTAACCTGTAACCTGAGGACAGGCATCTCATACCAAGCTGATCACCTCTGACATGGAATCAAAACTAGCCGTGATGCTCCATAGAGACTCCATCGCTCCTGGATAATAATCTAACTGCTCACAATTAAGGATCATTATGAGAATTTGACCATGTCTTTAAAAAAACAGCATAACGTGAGTATTAGCACATAATAGCACATGAGTTTCATAGCAAACCCTTGGCTCCTAAGTATATAAATTATTTGAGTCGACGTCAAGAGCGACTTTGTGCCTGCGGCCTCCATTTTCCCCAAAGAGACGTGTTCATTACAAGACCTCTGCTCCCCATTGTCTGAGAATTTCAGCCGCTATATAATGAATGCGTGTTGCCTTGGAGTCACAAATAAAAATAATCGCCACCTTCTATTGCTAACATTCTTCAGACAGCCCCTCCTCACAAAGTGCGCCGTCACCGAGGCAAAAGCTGACCTTTAGCAGAAGAAAATGTTTTTGCATATCATAGCTGTCCTCAGCGCCAGCTGCATACCATAAACGGAAACGTCTCCTGGTTAAAGGCTGGAGTATGTATTCAGTGTGGTGGAAAAACGGATAGTTAGCCGGCTGTAGGGTATGGTAAAAATAACCAACATACCTCTATCCATCCATCTTCCAACCACTTATCAAAGAGAGGGACAGGGGTGGTGGAACATGGTGAACAGGTAGGTAAACCAAACAATTTACAAAACGACCTTCTGGCTCTGAATTAAAGGAGCCAGAAATCGCAGGGTCTTTGCTTTTTGATTCTCGGGCTCACAACATGCAAGCTTTGTGCTCTTAATCCATGCCCTATATAGATATACAGGAAAAATTCGCTCACCTAAATTATAAAATGGTCACTGCTGACCCTCACATCGCATCATGCTTATTTCTTTGTGGTACAACACTGCCTCCTGTGGCTCATTGTAGTATTGCATTATCCCATTTAGCTTTAGGGACATAAAGTTTGATAGTTACTGGATATTTTTTGCAATGACATGATGGTATTTAAGTTCTATCAAAAACCTTGCTGGTGGCTTTTTTAATAATGTGGTATTTTGAGGTAAATGAGCGGCATTGCTGCGCCTCGTTTATGGAACCAGCTACCACATGATATTAAAATTGCTCCAACTACCTCTGTTTTTAAATCGAGGCTTAAAACTTATTTGTTCTCAATTGCCTTTCCAGACTTTTAAAGTTATTTCCATTTATGTCTTTTGTTGCTGTTTTGTTGTTTGTTTTTATTTGTTGTTATTGCTTTTTTCTTTTATGATCCTTGTACAGCACTTTGGTGCAGTGTTACACCTGCTGTAAATGTGCTATAGAAATAAACTTGACTTGACTTGTCCTCTTAAACCACTTCAATATAACGCTACAAACGGAATCATAATCATTTCACTTTGCAGTTAACTAGATGATTTAGATCAAATGAGAGATGGTGAACTAATGGAACAACCAGAAGTTAAGAAATCATGTACAGCTCTCCATTATTTTAATCCTGATTGTCTGTAACATGGAAAAAAAAATCACTTTAAGCGAATTTTGATATAAAACCAAATGTCATTTTGTGTCCCCAGAACAGTATATCTTTTTTTTAGTTTTGCCAGTTAGGATCAATATGACTTATGGACGTATGTGATATTGACCAGAAGTTTGACCCTGAGTGCTTCCTCAAGGGCAGAGTAGTGACTCCAGATGTTATGTGTAGTTGTGTTTAATTAACAGATTTACTGACCACAGCCCCACTGCTGAATCCAGACTCATATACTTCGTCCAAAAGACTCTGCATGTGACAGCAATTAACAGGAATGTTGTGCAGACCTTCACCTAAACCGCCCGCAGTGCCCCGAATGGGAATCTGGCCCAGCACTGGCCTTCAGTAGGGAGGCGTGAAGGACCCCCACCCTCACCACTCACGCCGAAGTGAAGCGTGGCCGACTGGGGGCCTGTCGGGGGGCCTTAAACCGCGTGCGCGTCAGCCGTCCAGACTGCCCCCCACTGGCCATCGTCTAGGCCTCGTTCCGGCTGTCAGGTGGAGGTGACACAGCTTGCCGAGCTGGGAGAGTAAAAACCTGCTCTTCTCCAGCAGGAAGACCAGCAGATGTTACTACTGCCGGCCACCCTGGGGTCAAACAAATGTTCCCGACACAGCTAAGGAAATTAATTATGCTGCAGTTTGATTAAACATTTCCATAAAACTTGAACACAAAGTAATGATTTAACAACTTAGGGTTTACGAGCTGTAATGGCAAGCGAGTTACAATGCAAACTAAAATCACCTCAATAAACCTGAGAAGCTTCTTCTGTAGGCTTTGTCATTACAAACAGTGCAAACGGGCTGATAGAGCTTCAAGTGTGGCTGACTGCAACTATGACGGATCAGCCGGGCTGGACTGGAATAAAAAATTGGCCCTGGACCTTGGGGGCCCCCGCAATAAATTTTACCGACCTTGGATCCCTAATAACTTTTGCTGGTCCGCCAGGAAATGCCAGATGGCCAGTCCCATCCTACAAATCAGGCATAGTTAAAACATAACATAAAACAGTACAGTAAACATCTAAACATTATGTTGCATTATAGGGATGTAAAATACGGATTAAATGTTGCCTTATTTAAGTTCATTTAGAATCTCAAACAAAACAGTACAACACAATAATAATAATAATAATAATAATAATAATAATTAATTTAGAATAAATATGTTTATTAGTATTATACATTATTGACACAATAAAAGGAATAAAAATGTATGCATATGGGTGTAATGTATGCAAACTCCACACAGACAGACCAAGATTCAGGGCAAGATTCAAATGGAAATGAAGATGTGTTTCACACTTAGGAACAGAGTCTAGAGAAGCCTCACTCACAAGGAAATACTTCTGTGTGACACATTGAGACGAGACACCTGAAATCAGCCGTGTCTTACGTGTGTTTCCTATTGTCCGGTGAGTTCGCTTCGAACAACAATGAATATAGTGGTGATAAATTGTGAGAAATTAAACTCTAGTTTATGAGTGAGTTATATAAAAATGAGACAGACAAATGCATTCAGAAACAAGAAATACATGAGTGGCTGGGGGATGGATGGATGGGTGGATGAATGGATAGATGGATTGATGGACGGATGGATAGATGGATGGAAAGCCTACAAAAATATAGGTATTACCCTTTTCCCCTTCTTCCTCTGTGAAAGAGTTTTCTGCCTGCTGTGATGTGAAATGGGCTGTGATGTGAAATGAAAGTTAAATTGTGGCTGGATAATATAGTACATTTGTATCCGACTGTGACTGTCTAATCTCCTAAAACCCAGGGGGTGTAGTTTGAGTTCCACCCCAAGCAGCTCAGAGAAGTTACTATACGATATTCAGCATCCTCACACTGAGAGCATGCAGATCTATAATTATGATTTCCCATTGTGCCTTGCATCTGTACCAAAGAAATTCTTGAGAGAAATGTTTTGTAAGACTGCTGCTGTGTTCCGTCAGTCACCCACACTGTTATACAGGGTGATTTTGTGGTGCCCATTGCAAAGAAATTATAAGGATTTAAATCAACATATTACTTCCAGCAATTTCTCTTATTAATCCAGTAAAACCAGTCCATTGCAGAAGACACACTATAGGCAATTTAATGTCAACTATCAAATCAGCCCTTCTGGAAATGAATTGGTGGTTTAGAGGGACAAACGTCAGGTGGCTTCAGGTGACAATCAAACCCATTTCATCCCAACAACAATATGTGCCATCATTTGGTGTTTGTCATGCCTTAATCCTGGGGTAAGATTGCTTTCACAGCCATACCAGTCTCTGGGGACATGTACTATATCGATGACACACAGGGTATTAATGTGGTTGTGCTGCACAAATGACCAACCAGAAATCAGAATCCCTCCAGCCTGAATTCAGGACCCAGTGTGAACATGTGACTTGTCAGGTTGCATTGGAGAATGTTCAAGATCCAAAAGTCTGACATACCAGGTATGAAATATGAATCAAATGGAGATCTGTTTATAAAACAGGACATATCAGTTCAGCTTTATTGCACACAGAGGACTCTGACAGGCGAGGTGCTAAAATAATTCTGTACCAAGACTTTTGAAGCTGCAAAAATATAATCTTAGGTGAACGTTTGAAAATATGAGAACTGCTGTTAGACACCTTTTCAGCTTCATACCAGAATCTTTTCTCCAAAGGAACATGACACCTTTTGGTTAAACCCAGGCCTTGGCTATTGAAGGTTTGAATATATGGATGGCATGGCGTGCTGGGTGCACATCAAAGTCAGCACGGGGTTGTGATTTATAAACCCTGAAATTGACATTAAAACGTTTGCAACTCAGCCTTCAGCCTACGGGTGCCAACATTTTTCTTGTGCTTGTGCAACTGTGTTGCTGGTACCAGACAAATATTTTTTTCATGAAGTGAGATGAATAAAATAGAAAGGAACATGGTGTGCAGTAACTGTCAAGAGAAAATGCATAAATTTCGGTGGATAACGCCAATAACAATATACGACTTTTTTGCAACAGATTGAAGTGCCATTTAAGTTTTAGGTGCCTTAAGTTTTTGAAGCCATTAAGCCTACATGTATAATATGGCTTTGCTAGATGATGCCTAGATTTAGGTTACTATTTATGCATTACTCATTAAAGCAGTGTCAGAAAGGACTATATGAACAAATAAGACGTAAGAGAAGCATAATACAAGAACACTGTGACATAATGAGAAATGTTCTTGGAATAGAGAAAGTGGCTATATCAAAAGCACTAAATCATTAGTAGTTAAGGAGGCTTCAGAGGACTTTGCTAAGGATGCATTACCAACCGTGTGTGTTTCCAGAGACGGGCCAGGCTTCTGTTCCCTGTCGTGATGGATAGCACTTTGGCTGGCAGTGTTCGTTCAAGGCCACCCTCATAAACTCATGGCTGTGGGGCGTATCGAGGGGACGGGTGACGTTCCTGAAAAAATGTTTTATATATACCATTACTACTTCGCCCAATATTTTAAAAGTGCTGACCGGCTCCACATTTTATATTTAATTTCCGAGTTGAGGCAGAACGTCTTTGACCTTGCTGTCTGTCGCGCCGCTGAATTCAGGGTATAACGTGGCTTCCCACAGGCTTTAAGTTTACTACTGATGCTAAACCGAGATTTAATAAATCATCCATATGCACTTTTGCTCGGTACGTACCTTGTTAGAATTAAATATACACTAATTCTGAATGATCTGATACGTAGTGGGAGAATGAACAGCATGGAGGGACAAAGTCTGAAGACAAAAAAAAACACAAAATCAATCATGAACAATAAGACCACTAGAGCAGGAAAGACAGTACCTGTGAGAGGACACAAGGATGCACATCCTGTTACAGGACACAAGGATACATGTCCTGCAAGAGGACACAAGGATATACTTCCTCCTAAAGGACACAAGGATACACTTCCTGCATGAACACACATGGATACATTTCCTATGTGAGGACACAACACTAAACTTCCTGGAAAAGGACATAAGGATACACTTCCTGTGAGAGGAGAGGACACAACATTAAACTTCCTGGAAAAGGACACAAGGAAATACTTCGTGAGAGGGCACAATGCTGAACTTCCTGCAAGAGGACACAAAGCTACATTTCCAGCAAAAGGACATGAGGATACACTTCCTGTGAGAGGACACAAGGCCACACTTCCTGCCTGAGGACATAAAGCCACACTTCCTGTGAGAGGACACAAGAATATACTGTCAGGTAGAAGACATAAGCCCATCTCCCCCACATGTACAATAAGACAGAGGTTAAAGAAAGGTGGAAGCTGAAGGCTTTTAAAACAAGCTGAAATCTTGGGTTTATAAAGTTTTAAAATCCTCCATCCAATATCCCAGTGTTAAAAATGGACTTTTACAGAAGGAATTCAAGGGGAAGCTTTTTTGTGAGGTCTCAGTGCATAGTGAATACACTCATTTTACAGCTGCATCCATCCCATGTGGTTTGGAAAGATAAAACTGCGGGTTTTTGATGTGTGAAAATACTCTTTCTGTCAGAAGGATGAAACCTATGCCAAGAGGAGCTTCATACAGCACAATGTCTTTCTGTTTTTGAGTCCACTGGACTTGAGGTTAAAACAGATGGAAACAGTATGGATGTCAGTTTAATGAATTCCAGTGCACTGTGACATCAGAACGTACCTGCAAACTGACTTTTAAGCAAGACAATGATCATTTAAAAGCCGAGTATAAACAAGACTGAAAAGAAACAGATCATCACTCAATATTCCTAATTTACCACTAGGGATCATTGAAGTACTCTCTCTCTCTCTCTCTCTCTCTCTCTCTTTCTATCTCATCCAATTCAAGTTCTATTGTCATTAAAACAATGTCCAGACACATAAATGAAAGAGAGTACAAACAAGCACAAACAAGACAAAAAAAAATCTTAAAGCTTTAGAAAAAAAATCCTCTAGAAAAGTTTTGGGGTGTGAAAAGTTCCTGAATGTAATACTTGGTAGGAGAAAAACCACATCAAGAACAAACCACTTGAAGATGCAGTAAATCCTAAAATTTGGAAAACAGGCTCTTTTTCGTTTCAATCCAAGCAGTTCGTGCACAGGATTTTTTTTAAAGAAATGTTGGAAAACATGGTGATGTAAACGTCAGTTGGGACATCAGTCCAATTCACCTGGACCACAGGTCTCCAGACAGTCAGAGTGATGTGGAGTGACCTAAGAGAGCTGACAGCAGCACAAGCAAGCTGGGGTAACCAGCAAACCTGGAAGCACCGAGCTTCACTCTTAACTGCTGAGCTGTATCCCCTACTGACATGCTTATCAGGAGCCAATTCTTCAGCTTTCCATGACGGTGCAAAGCTGTCAGCCAGATTCTTGGAGTCTTTGATCACACTCTTATTTTCATAGTCAATTTGCTCTGTTAGCTAAATTATTTCATTCTTCATTTTATCAGTTTAGTCCCAGCTGACATAAATTCCTTTCTTCAGGGGGATCATTTTAAAAATTCTAAAATCCCACCATAATTTGCTTGTAATATGAAAAATGTAATGAGCAATTTCCACAGCCACTATCAGCAAGGTTCAAAAGCAATGTTATTCCAAACTGTCCACCAAAATGCATCCCTTTGTGTGGCAAGGTGATAAACAAGCATTCATAAATTCTCAGAAAACAATGAAATGCAAAGACATTCTCTTTTTGGCCAAATGTTTTCTGTTTTACCTAAACAAAACAGAGTCAGTGCTTCTTTGCTATAGATCAGGAGTGGCCAACCCGCGGCTCTTTGCCTGGTTTCATGCGGCTCTTACGTTCATATCAAACTTTGTGTTTTTTTTTTTTAATGTGCGTGTTCGCTTCGCTTGAGTTCAATACGGTATTTTCGTCAAATGCGCATGTGCGTGAGATGAAAATACCGCA
>JAODJU010000035.1:17297532-17318286 GCA_026776725.1 Gnathonemus echidnorhynchus | reverse complement strand
CAACCCCCTCCCCCCCCCCATCTGCGAAATCTATGAAGTGGGAGACACCCTTCGTGCCCCAAAATTTATTTCTGGCTAGGGGCCCGCCTATGGCCCCTGACAAGGCAAATCCAACCCTGATGACAGGAAGAGGGTGAAAATTGTGAAATAAATACCACAGAAGCAACTCAGAATGGCATTTAGGAGACATTATTAAAAGAGAGGATAAATATAGTTAATAGACATTTTAGTTTCACAGGAAGTGTCTGATGACAGCTTTCCTATGTGACACACTCACTGCATTCACACTGACAGCCAGTGTCACTGTAACATTGCAGTTGCTGTGCTGGATGCTTACTGGCCGTGGCAGCTCTCCCCCCCGACGGCCACGATCCCTGCGGCCACTGGATCACAAGATCAGTGAGAGCACTGAGATTCCTCTGCCTGACATTTGGGGCTGGATTTCTGTTTTATCACCTGCCAAGTGAAAGTCTAAAGACAGCGCCACCCGCCCTCTAAACCCCCCACCCCCAACAAGGTTTCAGTTATTTCAAGGGATCTCCTGGGAGAGATTTGGTTTGTTTTGTGATTTGACTGGCAGGTATGCTTTTGCCAAAGAAACAGCAGGGAGATTGAAGGAAAAAAATATATAAAAATATGAAATGACAGATTAAGCGTCACAGTGATGTGATTGTACACCTATAACTTAATCACAATGACACTGCGTGCTGTTACTGCTTGGTGTCTGTGCCCATTCCGGTGCCCTTTGAAGGCTCTGCAGTGGCATTGAGTCCCCAGTAATAGCACTGTCCTCTCAGATAGATTTACAGCACTGACCTTTACAATGGTTTTGTGTATTTAGGAGTCTGACCTCGACTGTGATCAGTATGATTATCAAATTTGGCTGATGTCGCTGCCCTTTCCATATCCTAATTATGCTAAAAAACACAGCCGCCTGCAATGACACCAAAATTCCGTAAACTCGCAGCTTTCACCTTGAGCACAATGGAACAAACTTGCCAGAGTGACATGGAGACGCCGCTGGTGTCGTTAGGATTGAGATGATGGTGACAGCATGGTCTCAGTACCATATGAGTCAATTTCTACTGCCGTCAGAGTCGACATAATGAGAAGAAGACGGACAGCACTGAGAGCGGCTTCCCTGTGTGCCAGACGGGCTACGTCTGCGCAGTAAAGGAGATGTCGCTTTTGATCAAACTGTTACACATTCCCATGTCTAATTAGTAATCGGTTCTGTGGTTAATTCTGATTCTTGTGACCGTTAAAAAGATACTATGAATAGCAAAAGAAAACCGTACGCAGAAAGCCGTATACATCCACAGAGCATGGAGAATCGGCTTAGCTTACATGCTAAGGTGTTTTTTGTTTTGTTTTACATTTGCACATCTCCAAATAAGGAACTATCAAGACAGAAAAGAACATCATTACCTGATTTGTTTTCTAGGGCCTCATTTAATGCCCTCACTGTAAGTGTTATGAATGAAGGCATTCAGCCCCTCCTGTCAGTGTAAAATCGTCCTTGCAGCCATCAGAAGAACAGTGTTCTTTCTGATGTCACTTTGCTAACTAGTCACTAGATTCAAGATTCAAGAGGTTTATTTGTCACATACGCAGTTACAACATGTACTGAAATGTGACCCTGGTCACTCCAAGCAGCTGCGCATAATAAGAGAATAATAAAATATAAAAAATAATAGAAAATAAAAAATATTTTAAATATATTCAGCAGTACATAATCACTAACAGGGGGCGGCATGGTGGTGCAGTGGTTAGCACTGTTGCCTAACACCTCTGGGACCCGAGTTTGAGTGTCTGCCTGGGTCACGTGTGTGGAATTTGCATGTTCTCCCCGTGTCGTTGTGGGGTTTCCTCCAGGTACTCTGGTTTCCCCCCACGGTCCAAAGACATGCTGAGGCTGATTGGAGTTCCTAGATTGCCCATAGGTGTGCATGTGTGAGTGAATGGTGTGTGAGTGTGCCCTGCGATGGGCTGGCCCCCTGTCCAGGGTTGTTCCCTGCCTCGTGCCCATTGCTTCCGGGATAGGCTCTGGACCCCCCGCGACCCAGTAGGATAAGCGGGTTGGAAAATGGATGGATGGATGGATAATCACTAACAGAAGTTTTAACTAAGGCTGATGAAGCCTGATGGATTTGGTTTCAGATAATTTGCTGAATATGATAAAGAACAGAAATTATGCCCCTTTTTCAAAAGTCTTGGTTAACTTACTTTCCTTATTGGTCAAAATATTGAACCTAGTTGCGCTGCTTATACTGTAGCTGTAACCAAAGGCGTCGCTACTGATCTTGGGCCCCATGGATGCATGCAATGTTTGGCCCCCAAGTCAGACCAATCCAATTATGCTCCAAATATTTATGAATTACCCTACCACCCCCCCCCCCCCCCAAAAAAAAAATAAATAAAAAATAAATAAATAAAAAAACCACCCATGGTTGAATTCATATTTATTATTAATATATTTTGGTCACGTGTTGTTTTCCAAAGATCAGGTTATTTTCTTGTAATTATGAAACCATGCCATTCAAACCATTCATACAGCTAAATTGTAATATTTAGTGAGTTGTTCTATCTGCAAAAAAGAGACCAGTAAGTGTCAAAAGCCAAATTTCCTAATTAAACTTCACCCAGTATCTTACATGCTGTGTCTTGTATCAGATTTCTCTGATATCACAAATTCATTTGTATCTGTTTTTTATTTCCAGAATAGCAATGTAGCTCAATCCAGCAGCATTCACAACTCCTGCTTGCATTTTGTAACTGATTAATGAGGCTGGATGATTAACTCTAACGAACGTTTTAATCAATATGGTCTGCCAAAATTTAGTGAGTAACAGTCAAATGCTTGTGTATGAATGGAAACTGCAGTTATGTTTTCAGACATCCTGACAAACTAAATAAGCACAATCATGGCAGCCTATTCTGCATTCAAATGGGTTTTGCATTGACAAACACAACATCCAGAGTCATCATTCTCTTTTTTAAGGCAATGAAAACCATTGATTTTCTCCTACTGAGAGCCAAGGAAGAATTATCATAAAGAATTGTCATAAATGAGGAATGATTCAGATCTCAGGCATTGATCAAAAACACAAAGGAGCCTGAACTGGAGAAAGCAACACTTCTGAAGTCAGAACGAAACTGTGCAGAGCTGGTGCTGTGGGAAGCCTCAGGGACCTGCTGGAGAAGTTACTACACAGGCGTGCAAACCCTCAGTAAGCACAACCTATTCTTTGAATCAGTTCCTTCTGGAAATGACTTTGAGATCTTTTTGTTTGATCGTTGGTATCAGAATATCAGAATCAGAATTGCAGGGAATCATAGCTGAACAAATTTGTGCATCAAACGCAACCCCCTCACACCTTCCCCCCAGAGAATCACGACCATAGCGTGAATGAGAACAAGGTTTACTTCAATGATCCAGAGATCCATAGGGGTATTCCACAAGGCAGGGTTTCTTCATTAGCCAGATAACTCAAGCCAAATGAAAGGATTGTCCAATAGGAATGCCACTTACCTCCCCACCTATTGGACGGTTTTCATGTTTGGCTTAAGTTATCCAGCTAACTGGAAAATTCTGCTTTGTGGAATACTCTATATGTCATCTGAAGCGTGAGGTTCTGATAGGCCTACTCACATCTACTCTGTATGTGTTGACTTTGCATGTTCTCTCCGTGTTCTGGTGGTTTCCTCCTTGCATACATGTCCCCTGAAATAGACTGGCATCCCATCCAGGGTGGACCCCAGCCTTGTGTAATGCAGGCCCGCATAGCGTGCAGCTGAGAATAATGTAGATAAACAGTGCCCTCATGTGGTATATTTAATAATTACTGTTCGGTTCAGTAACAGCATTGCCATGATTGTTACATTTAGAACTTCGAGAAAGAAAATAAAATCCCAAGACGCATGATGGTGTCTTAAGAGGTTTGGCAGTCAGACTTTGCTCCACCTTTGTGTGTGGAGTGGTGTGTGTTGGGATGGACTGGTCTAGACTGTAGACCAAGATGAAACGGTTTAAAAAGGGGGTTTTACAGACCATGGAGTTTAAACCATCACATTACAGCTATTACATATATGCATATTTTCTTCTAGTGACATATCAAGGAGTACTGAAATTCCCGAAGACCTAGTGAAAGTGGTTGGCTTAACATGGTAAATGTGATTTACACTATCATTCCACACATTTTTATAAATCAGGCACTGAACCCACAACCCAGGGCGTGTATGGCCGTATTACTTAAGGGTGGTTTTTACTAAAAAGAAAATCTGACCATATCAATAGTGCATAATATGTAGTAAAAATCCGTTCTCTGAATGCGCAGGTACCTGTGGAAAACATCTAGCAAACATGATCTATTCTATTGGGACGTAACCAGTGAAGTTCAATGTTAAAACCTGATGCTGGTCTGTACCGCCGATTTTGAAGATTATAGGGGAACGCGGCAGGGGGGCGGTTACAAGGGGGGAATGCCGACACAAAAGGGTCGTCTGCCTACCACCGGAGATAAGCCAAATCTGAACGATCATTGGCGATTTAGCAGAAATGACAGATTAATTAACTTTTACTTTGCCCACCCACCTCCCCAATTCGAACACTGGTGTGCGGGGTAAGCGGAGCGCCTCCCCCCCCCCACCCATGGGCGTAAATTACGGGGGGGATGGGGGGTGTAGCCCCCCCAATAAATCAAAACCAGCTAATACAACCCCCCCCCCAATAATCATGTTTCCTCCGTAATGGGTGGAGACCTCAACCCCCCCCCCGCCAATGTTCCAGCCAAAGTTACGCCCTTGGTCGCACCTCTCCGTTTCTGGGTCACGGATCTCCACGCAAACAGGCATCGGCTGCCCGACTCCGGCTGTCTTACACGGGTTAGACTCCGCCTGGGTCACGGTGCTGCCGGCACCTGGTAGGTCTTGGGTGTGGAGTAGTCAGTGGGCGTGGAGATCCGCGGCTCAACACGGAAGTCAGAAAGTTCCCCGTATCCAATCGAGATTTCGGCTTATCCACCAAAGACATGTTTAGATGTAGATTATAAATAGAGAGAAAAAAAAAACACAATTTGGTGATGGGCTATACAATCACCTGTTGACTCTTTTCAAAGATCTGACCCAGGTCTTTGCTGCTGCAGCACCTGACTCCTATCTCCAGGAATCGTTTGACATTAGGAAACCATGAATCCTCCGGGAGCCGCCACGGAGAAGGAACCCAGCCCGGGCGCCGCCGTGAACCAGATGCCGATGGAGTTCCTAATGCACTTCGGGAAGCTCCTCCTGGTCCTCTACCCGGTATACCTGACCGGCTACCTGGGCTTCAGCATTAGCTGGGTGCTGCTGTGCCTGCTGATGTGGACCTTGTGGGGCAAGAACCAGCGAAGCAAGAGCGCCCGGCTGGACACGGCGGTGGGCTTCGTGGAAGACGAGAAGAGCGTGATCAAACGGGAGCTGAAGGCGCTCAACATGCCAGCGTGGGTGCGTGGCGCTGCGGGGCTTTTATTACCGCTCTCAGGTTCATGCCATCCGACTGGAGAAAAACAGAATCCCCGGTCACACTTATTCTTTTCTTTTTAATAGCCACCACCCTGCTTAGAAACATTAATATATTAGATCACGTTTGTTTGTTTTTTTGGTTGTTGTTGTTTGCGTGACTTGTTTGTTGTTTGGGTGTTTACTGTTTGCGTATTTATTTGTCTGGACTGCATGTAACAATGTCCTGATAAAAACCTCCGCAGCCCTCAGATTTAATTGCTTTTAAATTTTAAATTACTCTAACCACGTTTTCCTCTGCGAACATGTCCACAGACTCTATCTCTCTTAGTTTAGATGTGAGCTGAGAAGCGCTTTTCAGAGCTGAACTGCTGAGGAGGCCACATCTTCTAGATGTGCTTGGTGCCCTCTGTAACATCAGCCAGGCCTACTGAATAACGACCAGAGCTTGATTTTTCCTGTTCTAAATGGTTCACCTCATATTATTTACGTCATAATCTGTGATTTTGATGGTTTTTGTAACGGTGCGGCGATTTCCCCATTAGTTTTCTGTATTATATATTGCTCACCTGTGAGGTGTACACAAACTGGAGTGAGTTAATGTGCAAAGACGTAAGCCAGAGGTTTGCTGGTCTGCATAGTACAAGGTGAATAATATTGCGATGCTGATGTAATAAAGTTTCAATAGATTTTTCCTTATACATTTAAAATAATGTACAGGTTAATGTTAACTGTTAACTTAACGTATGTGAAACAAAACAAATTTTTAAATTAGCTGTATTGATTTTAAAACAATGCTGTAAAACAACCACATGTCCCAGAATGCTATGAGATAGGTTGTGGTTTTGTCAGCATTGCAAGTGTGACTTTGCAGTAAGAGTCTGTCCTGTGCTGCTTCCCCTTGCATGTTTCACCTGTGGAACAATTTAGTAGGACATGGCCATTCACCCGCTTAGTAATTAACTAATTATTTGATAATTGCACATTAGCATATGCCTCCAGCATTCCATGGGTCCATTCTGACTGGTATGACGTGGTAGCTGGCCTGCTTAATTGTATGATGCTTTTCACTCTGGTGTTTTTAGGGAATTGATGGAAAAGTATCAATTGCAAATATATATTTAAAATAGCAATTTGTCATGATCTTTAAATACAGTTTTTTTTCTCCACCTGGTCTTTCGTGACCCTCAGCTGTCTACTTTTTTGCTTCCCTCCAGCCTCCTGTCAGACAGTATACATTTTTGCTCCCTCCCTTCCAACAGCAATGATGTGAATAGTTTGGGGGTTCCCAAGGACCAGGAGGCTGAGAAACATTGCTTTAGGCAGCTGATCAATCTCTGCATGAATTGACCTGGATCTTCTGGTCCTGTGGTCTTTTGGTTGTGTTTCAGGACAAGCGCTACCCAGTAAGGTTTCCTTTAATCCTTCCTTAAATGTGGTGATGTTGGAGGGGGGGGGTCACCAACTCATGGTTAAGTGAGTGATTTCTGTAGTCAAAGTACTCGATGGTTCAGACGTCCTTATCAGTCTTATGTCTGGATCCTTTCTGCTGCTGGATTATTAGCTGCTTTTTTAAGGCGAAGACATGGGTTTATGTCTCTAATGACCATGACAATGACCAGTCAAAGTACATCCAAAAAGGTTTAACTTGTATACTATAGACATAATTCTGCATTATTTACTCCTAGCTGAATACAGTAATTCAGGAGAACACAAACTGGCCAGACTTTGTTTCTGTAAATGCAGATGTGATTCTGGTAAGGGTATGTCCCCTTTGGGATGGAACCAAAACCTGTTTTGACTGAAAAGCAGTTTATAATGTCCTGCCACCTCCATGACGGGCAGCAAAAGTCAGAGAGATGCACAAGTTGTATGTCAGGGTGTTGGAGAGCAGACACACAAGTATAGATTCAATAATGGCATGAAAACAGTGAACAACAGAACAATGTCAGGCTGCCTTCTTAACCAAGCCGTTCATGCACTCAGTTGTAATGTTTTTTTTTTTTTTTTTAAATCATACTTTGCCCAAAAAGTTCTTTCTATTCAATAATGGTGAATTGTTGTATCATCTCTCTCTATGTCTCTGTTTCTCTGTCTCTCTCTCTCTGTCTCTTTCTACTCCAGGTCAGTTTCCCAGAGGTTGAGAAGGTCGAATGGCTGAATAAGGTAACACTCTTATTTCCCTCCATCGCCCTCATATAATTACAATCACGCACCACAAACTGAGATTTCGGTCAACGATGGACCACTGGTATGTTGGTGCTCCCATACTTAATAATAATAATAATAATGTTACTGGTTTATGTATTTGCTATACTCTACTTTTTATCTGGTTATTTTAGAGTGTACTCTTTCTACTTATTAAAAAACATTTTCATGTAAAATAGTATTCCGCATTATACATAGTGTGTAAGTACACTCTATTATATTCCCACAATGATGAAATTGCCTAACAATGCATTTTTCAGAAGGTATCCACGTCATTAAGTGACACATGACTGTATATAAAACTTTCTGGTTTTGGGATTACAGCTGCAGTCTGTAAATCACATGACAGAACACATCATCCGATCCTAAGGCAGCAGTACCTCTGCACTGTCTGCAAAAATTGGTCCACTTTCAGAAATGTCTGCTGCTTCATGCCTCAAGAACATTTGCCTGCTTTCCTTTTTTTCCAAAGATCCTGTTGCAAGCCTGGCCTTTCTTTGGAATGTTCATGGAAAAGTTCCTGAAGGAGAAGGTCCAGCCATCCATCCAGAGTTCTAACCCTGCCCTCAAAACTTTCACCTTTACCAAAGTGCACTTTGGCCAGAAGGTTGAGTTATTTTGCTTTCTCTTTATTGAAGTCACCATCATTAGCAGTACATTTGGGGGGAATTTTTCTTGTACAGTAGCAATGTTTCCTTACTCCCCCTGATTAGTTTCCTCTGTAGTCTAAGAATTCTACAATTAATATAAAATTAAGAAGAATATGTACCTCTGTTGCATAATTGTTTGAGAAATGGGTTTATGAATCATAAATGTAAATCCTTCCATGTTCTAATTTGCTTATTATAGCCCGGTCAAGGGGATAAACCATGACTGTAATATTGCTGTTTACTGTATTATAAGTGCATATATGCTCAGTAATGCAACGATGGTAAATGAAACTCCCATAATAGAGTGTGAGTCATGGTTAAATTCCATTCAGTAGAATTCCAACATTCCATGTTGTTCGATGTGCTTTGTGTTTTGATTCAGCCCCTGAAGATCACTGGAGTGAAGGCATATACTGAGGAAGTGGACAAGAGAGAAGTCGTCCTAGACCTGAATCTCAGGTATGTCAGCCACCTAAAGCGCTGCATCCTCAGAGGACAGGAATGAAGGTCTTCCACGAAATACCCCAGGCCTGAAAACAAAGCTGAGCTATGCAAGGGCTTGTTTTCCAATTTCACCTGAAGTAACTAACGTGATACGTGTGTCAGGGCAAAATTGTTATTAAAAGAACAGTTCACATTGCACTGAAGTCTCCTGCCTTCTTTAAAAGACTCGTTCTCTGAAAGACAAGATAAAAACATCCAGCCATGCTGACTTTGAGCGGCGCAGTCTTGACATGTTATGTTTCCCCAGAGAGCGAAGGTAATCTCTCAAGGGTTTTTTTTCTTTTTTTCTTTTGATTGGCAGCTATGTGGGTGACGTGGACATTGATGCCGACGTGAAGAAACCAATCACTGCTGGAGTGAAAAGTCTGGAGGTGTGTGCACCTTGGGGCAGCCCTGTCCCGACTTCTCCGTCTCCTCTCGTCCCTTATGTTTTGTGGCCTGTACACCCACCTGTGTGCTGTGTCAATGCTCTCCTGACACACTGCTCAAACACTCCTCAGTGTTTCTGAGTCATCTTACCAAACTGGTCAAACAAGCCCCATCCATCCATCTGGTACTCCACCTGGACTATGGGAAAGGGCTTCTGTCAACGGCCAGCCAATCAGAGTTGAATAATTTGCATTCTTTCGAACAAAGATTGCGATTGAATGTCTGACTGCTCCCAAGCCATCAAACAGAGCAGGAAAAACCGGTTTTCCTTTTGTGTCATAAATATGCTCCATATCTTTGATGTGCTGTTTTCATGATTTTTTTACATGTCTTGTGGATGTGAATTTTGGCTTAATCTTCTGGCCCTCGGTTCTTGTCTGTTCTAAGTGGAAGGTGATGTGTTCCGGATCTTTCTCTGGGATGCTGTCTCTGCGTCCTGATCTTAGACAATACTTAACCACATATTTTCTTATGCTTGGTCTGATATTTAGGTATCTTCACAACAAGCAGAAGACCTTTTATTTGTTTGTTTGTTTATGCATGCATATATGGCTGTTTTTTCTCTCTCTGCCATATTTGTTTGTCAAATTATACTCCTGGATTTTATGCTTGGTTGATTCTGTGACACTTCCTCTTTTAGGACTAAAGTTAGCTTTATTCTCAATCTGGTCCCTAAGGAACAGATAAACTGCTCCCTCATTCATATGTAAATTGTTATGAATATCCGCTCCTGTTTGAACCTGGACTATGCCCTTTACTGTTTAATTTGTTCCGCTGCACTCACTTCTTCACAGTTACAAAAACACACTTCCTTGTCAGGCCCAGTGACCTGCTGATGCCCAGTGATGGCTCTTCCATTGCTTCACCATTTGGTGCAAAGGTGCCCCTGCACCATACACAGTGTGAAAGAGAGAGAGTCTGACTGGGACTCTGAAATGCTTGAAATCTACCCCCAGCTCTGTCTGTGTGGGATTTGCCGCCTTCCTATGTTATGGGCATTTCTTCATGTCCATTTGTCCCTAAAAATTTCTAACAGATATTGGAGGGGGTTAATTAATTAATAAGTAATGAGCAGAGTTGGAAAATTTAGATCCAAAAAGTAAATATCCAGACCAAGATCTTTTTTCAACTACTTGAATCTAAAGAATCACAAAGTACTCAACTGATTGGTTGGAACAAAATCTTAGTCTGGATTTTTACTGTCGGAACCTGAACTATCTACCTCTGCTAATGACAAAATGTATCTGGTGTGATCTAAAACGGCAGTCTGGGGCGACATCTTTTCTGTTTCAGCTTCATGGAATGCTGCGTGTGGTTCTGCAGCCTCTGATTGGCCAGTCTCCCTTGGTGGGCGGGATCACAATGTTCTTTATACGCCGACCGGTGAGTAGATAAGAACCAAGTAAATATCACAGTTATTACTTAAATTTGATTACTTGTTATTTATATAGATTTGTTTTCCAGAAATTGTTGATGCATGCATGCTGTATCTTGATGGTTGTTTTTTACTATGTATATTTAGACTCTGGAAATAGACTGGACAGGAGTGACCAACTTCTTGGATTCACCAGCACTAAAGTACGGCTTGTTCAGCTGTGTTTTTCTAGATTGTTTAGTTTTAGGAAGGACTTTGAAGTAAGCCCTACCTGCCCCAAAGACATTGTCACTCAAGAAGGATAGTTCTCAGAGCTAAGGGTCCTTGGTGAAGACCAGAATGTCACTGGTTTACCAGTTCCTACTTAGTCTGGCTTAGCTAAATCTCTAGTTGTATAAAAGTTTTAGCAGATGTTTAGGATGCTATAGGAGAATGACCCATAATAAGCAATGTAATGTACTATATAGATATTTTTTCTCTAATTGAACATCACTGTGTCAGGTTGCAGTAAATTAACCACATATTTTCTCATGCTTGTCTGATATTTAGGTACCCTATTTAGGTGAAGATTCAGTAGGTCTATGAGTTGTTAATGGTGTTGCAGACCGATTCTCAGTAATGAAAATTAGACCTATTTTTTGTGTAGCTGAGACCACCTGCTCATGACCGTTTCTCCCCTCTCTTCATCCCCTGCTCAGTAACATGACAGAATCTGCCATCTTGGATGTGATTGCCTCCATGATGATGTTGCCCAACCGCATGTGTATCCCCCTGGTAGACCAGGTCAAGGTGGACCAAATGCGCTTTCCCCTTCCTCGGGTAGGTCTCCTTGGCTGCTGAGGCCGCTAAGGGGTTGGTTTAGCTTTGCACTGAGATGTGACATTGCAGCATCATTAACTACGCTGTGAGTGTTCATTTGTGAGACTAATTTGAGTCTGCTCTAGGGGATAGCTCGAGTCCACCTCGTGGAGGCCCAAGATCTGGTTGCCATGGATAGTTACATGATGGGGCTGATGAAGGGAAAGTCAGACCCGTATGCCATCCTGAAAGTGGGCAGCACCCAGAAACGCAGCAAGACAATCAAGGAGACTCTGGACCCTTGCTGGCACGAGGTCTATGAGGTGAGGAAAAATCCCATCAGGCCTTAACAAGCAACACTTACCAAACTCTGTCGCGACAACTGGGATATGCTAGGTCTATAGCTACTTTCTCACTGCGGGATCTTTTTTTCCAGAACCAGGGATTTGTTCAGGGACCCGGAACTTATGTCATGTTCCCTCCCCTGGAACTTGGCTCAATTATGATTCCTCTGAAATAGTTGTGGAACCTGTTTTTTAGTCCCTACTCTGGAGTAGGTACTTTTCGCTCTACCAAGAAAATTGTGTAGGTCTTATAAAGATAAACTTGCTGATTGGCTGAAGATAAGCACCAGCACTAACTAAGAAAAGAGCAAAAATTGAGCTGATGGAATTATTTTCGTGTTTCAATTACATTTAATGCATTAATGCATATGTTTTTGTTTGCATCTCCGTATTTCTGCATTGTAAAATTCATTCAATAACCGATATACTTTTGTTTAACATCCCTGGTACTAGCAGTGAATTTTGCCAGCGCTGATTAATGAAATAATGTTATATCACTTTCTGTTCTGTGAAAAACAGAAGATCAATCTGTTGGCCAGATTTAATAATGAATTATTAGTAGGTTGTGGGTCGTATAAATAAAATATAGATAAAAGGCTGGGTCCTGTTTTTCAGACTGCACGATCGATTCTCCCAGTAACTAATGACATAACTTGTTCAATCTTCCATTGTTTTGGCGTTGGTGGTATAATTTTGTGTGAAGTTTAACCTACAAGCTTTGTGCAGTGGGTAGGAGAAACACGAAAGTGGAAGTAGTTCCCAGTAGATATGGTTGAGGAACTTCCAGGAACCAGGCACTAGGTTCCTGAACTTCAGTGGGAAACATCTCTTTTGTCAGAAAGGGTCTGTCCTTGAATATGGCTTAACCTGACCTTGAGTGACCACTAGTTGACAGCCCCAAGCTGAGCAGCTTCACTATATGGGCAGCAAATTGGGCATAAATCACCAGAATGGTTTTGGATGGTTAACATCTGAAAAACAATTGATTTCTGAACTCTGTTTTTACAGCTGCGTTGTGTTTGGTAGTTGCAGACTGTCTGGTATTGAAGGTTGAGGATGAAGCTCAGTTGGTTAATTGAATTTTCTACTTAGGATCAGTAAAGTCCATCTGTCTGTCTACAGTTTGTGATCCATGAGGCACCAGGGCAGGAGCTGGAAGTAGAGCTTTATGATGAAGACACAGACAAGGACGACTTCCTGGGCCGGTGAGAACAGCATTTTCATGAAAATCCTATTTAATTAAATGACTTGTTAAACCCACAAGAGGAGAAACGCTTGCTGTCAGTATACTGCTGTGATGGATTGACAATATATAAGGACTTAAGTAAAATGTTAAGATTTAGCTTTGTGTCCCCAGCTTTAATCTGGATTTTGGAGAAGTGAAGAAGTTGCGAGTTATGGACAAGGTGAGGTAATCATGAAATAAGAAAGTTCTTGCAGTGTGTCGAATCTCTGCATGCACCATGAGAGAAGCTCCAGATGAATAACTCATCTTGATGCTGGGCTACTGTCATTTCGAAAGACATGCAGGCAATTTTCTGAATGGTAGAAGGTATCAGTGTATGGTGTTGAACTTTGCTTGTAGGGTGTCAAGCAACCTGGATTCAGAGTTCTTGCTTTTATGTGCGTTACCCCCTCCTGGTTTAGTGTAAAGTCCAGAATCTTAAAATGTGAGATTTACATCTAATCTGTACGTTGCAGTGGTTTCCACTGGAAGGAGTGGACCATGGGAAGGTTCATCTGAATCTGCAGTGGATGTCACTTCAAACGGACCCCAAACTGCTCGTGGAGGTTAGAGCCATACTGCAGGGAATTATGGGTACACATGCACTGACATCTGCAGAGTTTTAGCAAAGAGCTTATATGAATAAACATTTCTACAAGCAGTCATCACCAACACTCTGATATGCCGTATGAGCTGTTGCTGCACGTACAGGTGTGCATGTCAGTGTTGCTGTTTTTCTGCACCTATAGAAACAAATATAGGGTCTGACAGGTATATAAAAGGCAGGTGTTAGTTCTCAATAATTCAATAACTGCTCAAATTGGAAAGAAATGTTTCTGAAATCCTATCAAAACATAGCACTTGTTTCACGTTTGCAAAATGTGTTTTCAGCTCATGGTATCTTTGCGAAAAATGATTGCCCAAGCAACTAGGGGTGGCGGGACCAACCAATCTGATGTCTTGGTCCCACCTCCTCTAGATGATTAGACCCACTTCCTCTACAATCTGATTGGTTATCTCTCTGTCCTCAGAACATTTTTGTGTATGTAAAACTGTCATGTCTTGTATGCTGTCATGGTGTTGGTTGTGTTTGGGGTTGTTCTTCACTGTAGCCTAAGCTATGCAAACATTCATTATACAACCTTGCACACTCAAATTGAAACCTCTTAGGAGATATATTGTGCTCTGATACGCTGACAGACGTCCCCGCGTTCGATGTAAACATTAGCTGTCATCGATGTACTTTATTGTGGTCTATATACTCGGACAAAGACCACTTCCATGTGGTACTGGCCAAAGTGTGGATAAAGTGCACTTCACTGTGGATAAAGTCCACTTCAAGCTCCCTGCACTTGGCTTATTTGAGGAACGGGACATCCTTGAATACTTGCAGTAAGTGCATGAGCATGTCTGTCAAGTATTGTAGCATTAAGTGGGGACCAAATGGGACAGAGCCACAGTCTGTGCTTTGTCTAGGTGATCCAGTATCAATTGGGGCCCTCTTCGGTCTTCCAACTCCCTGTCTCATGTCTGTGTTTCAGACCCTGGATGGCTGTTCTTGTGCTATGCTTTCTGTGTATGTGGACAGCGCCTCCAACCTGCCAGTAAGTGTGGTGATGATGTCAGAGGCACTGATCTTCTGAAATCATCTTTGTGTTATAGCTGCTGTAGGATTGTTTATACAGTAATTTTTCTTAGTGGTGCTCTCTTGGCGCTTCATGATACATCGTCACAAGGCAGCCAACTGACTTAGTCTCTCTTCTCTGCAGAAGAACCAAAGTGAGTTCAGCCATACTGAGAAACCAGGAAAACACCACAAGGAGCCCAAGGTACAAATATCTGTGAAGAAAAACAGTTACGGAGGGTGTCAAGCAGTGGAAGTTTCTTTAAGATAACAGGTGAAGCAGTGCTTCACAAAAAAAGAAATGGAAATCGTAACATTCATATCATTTGATATCTTTATGATGCTGATCTATCATGACAACGAGCATTTCTATAAAAAACCAAAAACGTAAAAAAATGTGTAACAAAGTATTGTGCAAAACAGCACGACCTGCTGGTTGATAAGGGAACTTCATTGAAACAAAACATTCGGTAAAGAAAGCTAATACGCTTCAACTTTAATTGATTTAATAGTTATGGACTATGATGCATTTTTAAGCCAACCCGGTGAAGTAGTGCCTCATCTAGTCTTACCAGTTATGCACACTCTTGCTAGTTCTCCATTTTGAACCATTACAGGATGTGTTTCATCAAGCACAAATGATCTTCCTAGAGCTGGCATTTATGGGACACGATGAGAGTGAAAACTCTGACAATAAAGGAAACTACAGGGAGCTGACAGATGCTCTTTACAAATATGGCAGCGTTCTGGCTTTTGTTGTGGTGTTTGTGTTGCACATGTAATGTAGAGCAAAACGCTAATGTAAAGCTATGCAGCCTACTCATATTTCAGTCGTCACTCCATCCTCAATTTTCATCAGCTTTGTTTTCAATGCTCACCAGGTTAATAGCAAAACAATTGAAGCCTTGATAAACAGGTTAAATAGGGGTACATTTGTGTGAAATTAGCAACCAATGGAAAATGATTAGGACTACAATATAATGAATATGCTAATATTTGGAATTTTCTATAGTAAATGTCTTAGTCAGCAGCTGCCTCTGGTATTAAGTTTGCTGCAGGTGGCATACTATAAACACTCGATAAACAGCTACAGATTCTTCAAAAAAAAATTTTTGGCGGGGGGGTTGGATGCTAGCCCTGTTAAGGTTATTTAGGTTTCAGAAATGAATACTTTCTGCACCCATTCCTCGTCACCCCACCCTGTTTGTCTCTGGTTCCTGCTCCAGGGTCGGGCAAGAGATTTAGGTTCTTTGCGTTTTATACTGTTGTTCCACAAGTGACTCTTTCATCCCTCTAGTGGTCATATACTGCCACAGCACAGTGTGGCACACAGTGTGACTGGTGATTTCAGTGAAACAGAGAACATTAAATGTGATATTGTTTTGCTATTAATGAAGTGACCTCATTATCTGGAATTTTTATTTTCTATTCAGAAAAGTATAGCTTTATTGACTGAAGAAATCCTGATTAGTACCTAAATAAAGGTATTTTTTTTGTTCATCTTCTTTATAGGTAACCAGGAGAAATGCAAACCCGGACTCCTATGTGGAAGTCTCTGTTGACAAACAGAGTCAGAAAAGCAAGGTGTGGATGTTTAAGTGTGTTTAGTTGTGCTCTCTGTATTGATGACATTATGAAAGTGGCGTTCCTCCATCTTTGCTTCACCATCTGCCTGTCCTCCCATCGCTCGTCAACAGGTGGCGTTTGCATCCAAAGACCCGGTCTGGGAGGAGTGTTTCACTTTCTTCGTTCAAAGTGTAACAAACCAGTCTCTTCACGTGCAGGTAAGGATATTGCTGTGAAGAGTCAGATATTTGTGTTGGGTGGGAGGAAGGGTGGACCGAATTTTGCCCTCTGTCCGGCTGCTCCTCCCCCTTTTTTTTTTTTTTTTTTTTTTTAAAAAAAAAAAGCTTTATTGTAACCTGTCTTCAGACCAGATTGTCACTCAGAATTCACATTGGATTCAGCCCTTGCAGGATGTGATGTCACCACTATTCATCATTATTGGGACACATGAATTTTGTCGGTTTTCTTGAATTTTGAGTTTCCCTTTAGTCTAGTTCGCCCTGCAGGTTTGTTTTGCACAACGTCTTATTTCTGGTTGCTGTTTATTTAGTCCCATATTCCTGCTGACTGATTTTTCTTCTGGGGAATCCAGGTTAAACAGCACGAGAAGAAAACATTACTGGGCACTTTCACGCTGCCTCTCACTCGCCTCCTCACCGTCTCTGACATGACGCTGGACCAGCGCTTTCTGCTGGAGCGCTCAGGAGCCAACAGTCATCTCAAGATGAAAGCTGCCCTCAGAGTGAGCATAAAATGATAATGAACTACAGGTTGTTGACTCCCAGTTGACATTCATTGGGGTTGGGGTGTGTCCTGCAGTTGTGTTCCCAAAGAAATGGTCAATGGCTCATACTTTCTGGTTCTGCTGTGCCTGTATTAGCTGATGATGCCCTAGCCTTGACAGTGTCCTCTCCCACAGATTCTGAAGCCAGAAAAGCCAGAGCCTAAAAGCACGAGTCCCCCCCCTGGCTCTCAAACCCAGAAGACCTCAGAGGGACATCTGCAAAACACCGTCTCCACCCCTGGAGTACAGAGCACCCCCAGTGCACTACCAAAAGCCTCATCCAGTACCCTGACCAATGCCCATCACGGTACTTTGCCCAGTACCTCATCCAGTACACTAACCAATGCCCATCCAGACGCCCTGCCGAGCGCCCCTTTGGTCAATGCCCCCAGGAAGTTCCAATCAGAGTACGCCCCCCGTCGGACCGAGTCGGTGTCTGACACGCAGTCGATGCACTCTTCCACGGCCAGCTACAGGGACCTCTCACACCTTCGTCAATATGACTCCCACAACATTCTCTCCGATAAATCCATGGCATCGTCGCGCTTCGACCTGACAGAGCCCTATCCCGAGTGAGTCCTCGGCGCAGTGGTGGCGTTGTACTTAAATCTGAGCTGTCGTGCTTTACTACAGAGCTATCATGCTTTACGGATTTATCCTGGATAATGTCTGGTAGCAGTGCTTGTGTGATTCCTTTGGGTGTCATGGTGTGATGTTTGAGCTTTGGTCTTGGGTTGACTGCAGGGCCATCCTGAACCACCAGGGGGACTTTGGAGCGATTCATCTGACTGTGCGGTACGCTGCCCTGAGGAAGAAGCTCATCGTCGTCGTGAATGCCTGCAGGTGAGCGGGCTGCATGCAGAAGTTAGAATGTTACCAAGAAATTTAATGTCTTTTTTTTAGGGTTCTGCAGTGGCTTAGTGGAAAACATGTGGTCATCTCCACCCACCAGGGTTGGGAGTTTGAAACCTGAGTCCTCTCTATGTTGTATGAGTTTCCAAGTTTCCTTTGGGTTTTCTTGACAGTTATGTGAACTTGCATCTCTGCATTGCCTTTATTACATGCAGTCGTGGTTAGAAAATGGATGGAAATGAACTTTTTGGTGTGATGAGTTCATAGAAGATTATCATTGTTTCCTCTTCTGCAGGCTTCGTGTGAGAAGCAACTGCAACAGATGCCCTTTTTTTTTAAGAGTAGCATGTCTTCTGTGATCTGCAGGAGCCTGTTTCCCTGTAGCGATGAAGGTTCTGACACCTACGTCCGTATCTACCTGCTTCCTGACCAGTCCTGGAAACACAGGATGAAGACGTCCGTGAAGAAAAAGACCATGAATCCGGTCTTCAATGAGAAGTACGGCTCTTCTGTCCGGGCCGAGTACACAAAGCCCTGTCCCGCCTCTTCTCATTCCTGCCAATGGTCTCATGTGTTGTAGGTTTGAATTTTCTGGACCATTGGAATCGGTAAAGACCAGGAAGTTGGATGTAGCCGTGAAAAACAACAGCATGTTCCGCAAACGTGAACGAAAGGACATTGGGATGGTATGTAATGAGGAAACGCTGTATGAATTATAGTATAATGAACAGTATCATTTGATTCACCTGTGTATTTGGTGTTTCAGTTAAAACTTTGCCCCTTTTCTTGTACAGGTAATGATTGATTTATCCGATAAGGACCTAGCCAAAGGCTTCACTGACTGGTAAGAGCAGCTTTACTCATTTAACTATGACTAACAGTGATAAAATGGCGTTATTAAACTGGAGTTATGACCAAAATTGTGTCTCTCAGGCTCTGTTCTGTCTTGTGACAAACTCTTAGTTTGGCTATGCTTGGTTTTGAAGAAAATGAAGAGTGCACATTACAATAATTACAAAATCCACAGTAAAAAAAAAAGGAAAGACACCATTTTTCTCAATTTCAGTGACAGGGGATTTACTGTGTTTGCCTTTTAAGGCAGAAATGCAGTCTGATAGTTTTAATCAACATTTGTACCATATGTCTGAATGTGTCCCCTGCACTGGAAAACCTGCGGTAACTCAGCTACACTGGAATGTAACTTTATTAATCCTGATCAACACAGACAAGTAGCATCTCATATACAGAACTAACAGCTTGTTATGAAATTACTGACAGGACGACATAACTACAAACTGCATGAGCTAAGATAAGATAAGAACTTTATTTATCCAGAGGGAAATTCTTTTGTCTTACAACATGCTCAGTGCAACAAGAGGAATAAAGATGAGATATTAAAGAGCTTAAAAAGAACAGTCAGCAAATCAAATCAAGCTTATGAGAAAATCAGCCACTAAAAAATCTGTAATGCGCAGCTTGGTCAGGCTTTGCAGTTGAAGTGTAGTAAGTCCTCCTGGAATTCTGGAGTGCAGGGGCTGGCCTGCATGAGGAGGTCTAGTAATCTAACGTGACATACAGAGAATATACGCAGACATGTGCTCAGTCCATCCCTCTGTTTTATCTCTCCTGATGCAGGTTTGAGCTGACCTTACCTGGGCTGAACAGGCCAGAACAGAGGGAAATTTAAACCAACTTCCTCTGCACAAATGAAGACTTGAGACTCCTCTCCGTCTTTCATTTCTGCTATTTCTAGTAACGCTCTTATGTTACCTTGAATTAATTTAAAAGCATTTTATAGATGAATAATCATTTCTGGAATGTACATATGTTTACTGTTGACTTCTCTGTACTTGTCTGAATTTTTCTGTATTTTAAATTTTAACATGATGAATTTCGTATTTGCTTTTTTTCTATGAATAGAAAAGGTGATATTGTAAATGCATAAATTTGTATAAAATATATATTAAAGTATCTTTCAGGGAGTATAGTCATGCAGTGCATGGCTGTTGAGGAGAAAATAAAGTTTGGTGAGCAATAAGGAGCATATAGTTACGATTCCCGTTGTTTACGTAGCCTTCTGTGTTCAATGTATGTACAGTCATGTATATGTATTGCACGATAGCCGTTGCTATGTCACTAGTGTGGGGTCAGACAGCCTGTGTGACGTGTCAGTGTGCCGAAAGCTGTGTGGCTGCTTCCAGAGCATCCCTGGCAAGCAGATTATTGAAACATTGTCAAAATGTTACCTGTCTGAAACACTGGCACTCAGAATTACAGGAAAGAGAGAAGAAGCAGCACCACAAACTTGGGGTTATATAAATACACTTTTACTGTTCAACCCTCTAATCATATTCAGGAGGTTGGGCTACAAGTTACATTAATTCATTAAACTTTTTTAGTGATTTCTGGCCCATTTGTAATATTTACTTTTTCAGTCTGTCATATTGTTTCTATATCTGGGATATTCATGTTGTGGTTTTTTTCCTTCCCCGCCAAATCAGAAGTCAGAAGCCGCTTGTGTAGATCCATATTCAGTCTTTATTGCAACAATGAAGTTACAACCAAGGCTGGACACTTACAAGTGTGTCCAATACTGTTTTACACTCTTAGGCTAACACAAGGTGCAAATACATACTCAGTTGATTACATCATGTTGATTACATTATAGTGATTACATTGTAATGATTACATCATGGGTATTTGGCATGCTTTTTAATAGTACCATAATGATTATATTCTATGTTATACAGTCCCTGACAAAAGTCTTGTCGCTCATCCATTTTGTAGAAACACCTGCTATCAACCTGACTTTCAATTAATCAATTAGTTTCAGAAATAGCTCATATGAAAGCTAAAACCCTCCCAAATGATGTTTAATGCACTAAAATAAATTTGT
>JAODJU010000035.1:17287330-17297432 GCA_026776725.1 Gnathonemus echidnorhynchus | reverse complement strand
GTCCGCATTTCAGTTTGTTTCCCCAGTCCGGTCATTGGGTGCGTTCGACTTGCTTACAGCGCTGGCTTAAAGCAACGGCTGATATTTGTGCCACTAGAAACTGAATATGTATTTTGTATATTTGAATCTGCAGTTATCCGCATTACAAAACTGAATCTGAATTTAATAATTTGAAACTGAATTCCAGTAACTCGAAATAACATTTATCCTACCTCGAAAAATTCAGTTCGCAAATTCAATTTCAATCTAGTGTGACACACATCAGGGTCCTTGAGGAAAAGTAATCCACCGCAGATTCACAACGCAACTCATCATTTCCACGTTTACGGCAGTTCTGCAGGTTGGAGTAAAGAGGAGGCGTGTATGGGCTGATATTTGTGCCACTCGAAACTGAATATGGATTTCCTGGCGCGTACAATTTATATTAGGTAAGCGTTCACGGTTCGTCTTCTAATATTCAGATCGAGTTCTAGGTCAGACTGGTTTGTTCGACTTTCAAGAAATTCGAGTTCTAGTGAGTTCGAGAACTGAGGTACCACTGTACTTTATTATAAATATTATACTGTGTGTGCGCGCGCGCACACGTGAGCCCGTCTGCCTGCCTGGTGCCGCTGATTCACATGACAGCCGGGAGCTGCAGCGCTTACACAGACAGCCGCAGTGCAGTCAGGAGAGAAACTGAAACTGAAACTGGTATGGATCCATATCAATACCAAATTATTATCGATACTTGAATCCATCCGCCCACCACTAGTAGATGAGCATGTGCGGGTAGTAATTCTAAATTTCGTTTGGTAATGGTGTCTTCAGCTTATACATTCATATAATACGTTTTAATCAGTCATGCAGAGGATGGCATCCCAGAACAAAAACAATACAATTCCTGTGCGCGCACACATGCAAATCCTGTGCCGTACTACTGCACACAACACAAAGCACCGCCACACCAAGAGTCCCCTCCTCCTTGGGCTCTCAGCTCCGAGCTAATACATAAAACAAAACAAAAATCCAATCTTAAAAACATAATATAAAACCCCACTCCATACAATTAATACTGGAGTAACCAGTTAAAACGATGAAATGCAGTCAACAGATCCACTCATTCACAGTACAACTATAGAGGCAAAGCCGCAGCAGCAACAGATGCAGAGCAGGCAGGCAGACCAAACAGCAGCCGTAGTAGTGAAGCAGGCAAAGCAGCAGCATTTTACGCGGACCTACAAAATAAGCAATTAATTTAAACAGCCACGAAAGAGTAATCTGCAACAGCAAGGGAAGACGCGCAAAAGCCGCCCGCATACCTGTGACCACAGCGGAAGCCCGATGACTGGGTCCCCAGCTAAACGCTACTGAGTTTTATAGGGTGCCCACCTCTAAATACAGTAGTTGTCCTGATATTTTAAAGGGACAGCTACCTGAAATGACCATTCAACCACACTTAGAATCCGACAAACGTAAAATGCCTTGATTTTCTCACCAATTAGTCTCAGGCTTGTAACTTTGGATAGGTATAACGCACAGACATGAATCGCATATCGTTGTAATCGAGAGCTCTTCCTCGATCCGGTCGTCTACGTTTCAACGTTGTGCGATTAAGTATTCCAAAGTATTATTGTGCGCAAACATTTTCTTACAAAATGCACCCCTAGTGATACCATTCACATTAAATAATCAACAAGGCGCATTTTCGTTTCCGCAATGATCCATGTACTACCTTTTTGAGGAAAAAAAAAATTTATTTATTATATATAAATTTATTACAAGCCGATAAATAAAAGAATATAAAAACACTAAAAATTGGCTGGAGTTCGACTAGAAATAATAACAAAACGCAACATTCTATTTATTAGGAAGGCAATTACATTTTCAGAATATTTATTCACAGAAGTTTGTGTATTAATGTTTAATGTCGAGCTCCGTCAAAACAGTTGAGATCGAACGCGCCCGTATTAGAACACTTCCGATGTAAACACAATAACGTACTACTTTACTAGTCTTTCCGTATATAGGCGGGAAATCGATAGCAATAAACATTCAGCATTATACTCTGTAAATGCCAAACAGGATGCAATTCTTTGGTAGTAATAATTTTATTTTTAAAAGGGTTAAAAATACTAGTTATGTAATTTCATAAGAATTTAGAGCCCGTCTGCCTGCCTGGCGCCGCTGAGTCACGTGACAGCCGGGAGAGGCAGCGCTTACACAGACAGCCGCAGTGCAGTCAGGAGAGAAACTGAAACTGAAATTGGTATTAATCCATATCAATACCAAAATTATTACTTGGATCCATCCGCCCACCACTAGTAGATGAGCATGTGCGGGTAGTAATTCTAAATTTCGTTTTGTAATGGTGTGTTCAGTTTATACATTTATATAATACTGTAATGACCAGATTTAAGAAATAAGATCTCCGAGGGTTTGCTGCAGAACGTGGATTTCTTAACAGTAAGCGGCTGCGGTTATGTCCACAGACACTAACTGAAACGGAACAAATAATAATCTCCACACCCCGTCACATAATTAATACTCACTCAGCTCCCAACCCCGAACTCTCTGAAAAAACCTCCCCCTTCCTCACCTCCCACGTCACACGCAATTCCATAACCACACCCTCATAAAATAAAGTCCTCTAGGTGGACTGGCCTCCGACGCAGTCTTCTTGGTCTTGCTTGGTCTTCCCCAGAGTGAAGTCGCGGATTTCCCTCTTCCTCTGCAACCTGAGTGAGTTCAGGTATAGCCCCAGGGGTAGCTGGTGGCACTGTACTAGGGAATGACAAGGGCGCTGCCTCTTGTGAGGTGTCATTAGCTGGGGAGGGCGTGGGTGCGTCGAACATGGGGGTGGAATTACCCTTATACAGAGGCAGTCTGTCCCAGTGTAGGACAACCTTCCTACCTTTTAGGGGCACTTGTACTCTATAGACCCCCTCCCCTACTCGCTCCAAAACTCTGCTTGGGCCCTCCCAGGATCTGTCTAATTTCGGGCATCTGCCCTTCTTCCGTTTAGAGGAATACACTCAAACTAATTCCCCTGTTTCAAAATGTCTCCCCTTGCACCTCACATCATAGTTGCGCTTTTGATGCATGCCTGCTCCATTCAGCTGGACCCTGGCGAAGGTATGGGCACTCTCCAGCTGGTCCTGCAACTTGTGAGCATACTCGTGAGTGCAGCATATGTGAGCGCAGCAGGGGTCCTGATCTCCCTTGCCAGCATCAGCAATGCAGGGGTGCAGTTTGTGGAGCTTTGAACGGCAGATCAGTAGGCCATCAGAATGAGGGGAATTTGTTTATCCCAGCTTCGCTGGAGGTTGGTGGTTAGGATGGCAAGCTGCTGTTTCATGGTTCTATTAAACCCCTCTACGAGGCCGTCGCTCTGGAGACGCAGTGGAGTGGGGCGGGTTTTTTGTATGCCCAGCCAGTCGCACATGGTGGCAAAGACTTGCGATTCAAAATTCCTACCCTGATCGCTGTGGATAGTTTTAGGGGCCCTGAAACGGCTAAACATGCCCTCCAACAGTGCATCTACAACTGTCTCCACCTCTTGGTCGGGCAAGGCATAAACCTCAGGCCACTTTGTAAAATAGTCCATCGTACAAAGCATGTATCTGTTCCCCTTTTCAGTAAGGGGGAAGGGGCCCATGATGTCAACAGCCACCCTCTGCATAGCTGTTCCTGCTACCTGCTGCTGTAATTGTGCATGGGACTGTTCCGGTGGATCTTTGTAAGCTGTGCATACATCACACCTCCTGCAAAAGTCCTCCACGTCACGGTGGTGCTGGCCCCAATAAAAACTTTGCCTCAACCTGCGAAGGGTTTTGGAAACCCCAAAGTGACTTGAGCCCGTTCCTCTGT
Source organism: Gnathonemus echidnorhynchus (assembly GCA_026776725.1). Lineage (NCBI taxonomy): Eukaryota > Metazoa > Chordata > Actinopteri > Osteoglossiformes > Mormyridae > Gnathonemus > Gnathonemus echidnorhynchus. The sequence continues at coordinate 17,293,583 of JAODJU010000035.1, read as the reverse complement.
GGCAGGCCCCCATTACAGCATCTCTAAGCCCTTTAGGCACCACAATCTGCCACCTCTCCTCCCCCGTGGCAGGCACCTTCCAGGCTCTTTGCAACACCCCTTCTTTCAGGTGCAGCAAAGTAAACTTTCCCCACAGGCTTTTCATAGCCACAGAATGCCCTGTCATCTGATCCCAGGGAGGCTTTTGCCTAGCCTCCACCCACTGTCGCACCGGTTGCAGGTCAGCATCCTCCTCCTGCCTGGATTTCCATTCCTAGGCACCCACTGCATGAAGCGTGCGACAGGCCGGTGTCCCCGGGTTCCACTTTCCCTGCAACTCCATTTCTCAGGCATCCCTCCGGTCACAGTAGTTGCAACCAACTGCCACACAAGGGCCCCGAGACAGGGCATCAGCATTAGCATGTTGCGCCCCACTCCTGTGCACCACCGTGAAAGTGTATGACTGCATTTCCTCCACCCAGCGTGCCACCTGGCTTTCTGGCTCCCAGAAGAACATGAGCCACTCGAATGCTGCGTGATCAGTTCTGATGGTAAAAGCTGTGCCGCACAGGTAGTATTTAGAATGTCGGGTAGCTGCCACGAGAGCTAGCAGCTCACGTCTGGTCACACAATACCGTCGCTCACTCTTGCTGAAAACCCGAATAAAGTAAGTCAAGACTTGGTCACCTTCTGGTGCTACCTGTGACAGCACTGCCCCCATGCCAACATCACTGGCATCCGTGTCCAGAACATAGGGCAAAGAGGGGTCAGGAGGAGAAAGGATTGGTGCGGTAGTCAGGACTCGCTGTAGGCTGGTGAAAGCGAGCTGACATTCATTAGTCCATGTAAAGTTGGAAGAGGGGGGCACCAACACAGGAGAAGCCCTTTACAAACCTACGATAATAAGATGCCAACCCCAGGAAACGTTTCAACTGTCCCTGGCTGGTGGACACTGGCTAATTCTGTATGGCTCTTACTTTCTCCTCTAGGGTGCTGATGCCGTCCACCTTGTGACCCAGGAACTCTACCTCCTTCCTCATGAAGCAGCACTTTTCCAGGTGCAGTTTCAGCCCCGCTGCTGCTAACCTCCTCAGCACTAAATGCAGAGAGTCCAGTGTCACCTGGAATGACTGTCCATGGACCAAGACATCGTCCAGGTACACCAGGGATTCTTGCCAGGGAATACCAGACAGCACCCAATCCATAAGTCTCTCAAAAGTCCTGGGGGCATTGCAGAGCCCAAAACTGAGAACCTTAAAATGCCAGTGACCCCTGGTGGTGCTAAAGGCAGTCTTTAGCCTGGATTCAGGTGAGAGGGGCACCTGCCAATACCCACTATGCAAGTCCAGGGAGGAAAACCATGAGGACCCAGAAACAAGGTCCAAGGTGACGTCCACCCTTGGTAAAGGGTAGCAGTCATTCCTGGTGACCTTATTCAGGGCCCTGTAATCGACACAGAACTTCCACCTTGAACTCTTTTTCTTAGGCACCATGACCATCCCCAAGTGTGCTGTCCGACGGCTCTATAATACCTGCCCGCAACATTGCATCCACTTCTCTGTCTGCAGCCTCCTGCTGTGCCATTAGGAGATGTCTGGGTCTTGCTCAGATGGGCCGGGCATTCCCCATGTCTATGTGGTGCTGGACAAGGTGTGTGAGCCCCACGTCATCATCACAGTGGGCAAAAATGTACTTAACCCTTTCAAACCATAGCTGTCGCCTCCGACAGGTTTTTTCAATGTTTTTTTAAATTACCGTAACTCTTGAACAGTTTGCGCAATGAAAAAAATTCCAACGCTTTTCAGTGATATTAGTGTCATTACGGTAGTCCAGCTTCATTGCAGCCCTGGGAATCTGAATGTTGGTTGCTGGAGGAGAAAGTGAATGAGTGAGACGGAGCTCTGCAGAATACTGATTTTATCGGACACTTTAGATTTTTTTTTTAATTGCATTTTCTATTGTTATTTGCTGTTGTTATTTGCTGTTATTTGTCTTTTTACCAATTTTTTTCTGCCGTTTTTTGTCGCGTTTTTCTCTTGTTATGCTTTTATTTCAAACATGATGAGGAGGTCATCAGCACAGGTCTGTGCTCAAAGTTGAGGTCGGAGTCGAAGTGCGTGGGCAGCGCCGTGAAGCTGGTGGTGATGCCACTCGCAGCCGATCACCACATCGTTTAGTGGCTTGGAGAACAGAGGCAGACCTGGATGATGCTGTCCCTCCACCTCCAAGATTCAGACCAAAAAGAACTCCCGGTGTTCAACCTCCTGTCACAGATGAACAATCGCCAGGTGAAATTTTCTCCTGATTTTTTGATGTCCTAAAACTCTTGTGTGAAAATACAAACAAGAATGCTGCAAAAAATAAACAAAAGGGGGAAAAATTTGCCTGGATGGAGATAACACCCAAAGAACTTCAGAAGTATCTGGGCTTGTTGCTTTGCATGGCAGTCTGCAATTTTCCCAAAATGTCAGACTTTTGGAGAAGGAACACAATTTTTGTTCGTTTTCCTGCCACAGTCATGTCCAGAGACCGGTTTATGGCCATCACCTCTAACCTTCACATCAGTGATCCAGAGAAAGATGCAGCCAATGACCGAAAAAAGGGCACAGAGGACTATGACATTCTTCACCGAGTCAGACCCCTCCTCGACATGATGAAGAATCGCTGCATGACTATCTACCACCCAAAACAGCACATTTCAGTTGATGAGAGGATGGTTGCTACCAAGGCAAGAGTAGCCATCAAAGAGTATATGAAAGCCAAGCCCACTAAGTGAGGGCTCAAATCTTTTGTGCTAGCTGATGTGAATGGCTACACCATAGAGTTCAAACTGTACATAGGGAAGTCAAAGTTTTCACAGGGGAAAGGGCTCTCTTTTGATGTAGTTACATCTTTAGTGAACAAAGAGTCCCATTGTGATAATTTCTACACCAGCCCAGCCCTCTTCCAGCATCTGAGAAAACAAGGATTTGGGGCATGTGGAACATACAGGCAGGGCAGTGTGGGCGTTCCAGCCACTCAAGAAAATGCTCTGGATAAAAGATCACCAAGAGGCTCCATTCGGTGGATCAGAGACGGTGATTTTTTATTTGTGAAGTGGATGGACACTCGTGAAGTCTCACTCTGTTCCACTGTCCACCCTGTGTACAGTGGGGACGCAGTGTTACGCTGGAAAAAAGTGAAGATGGCCATTTTGAGAGGGTCCCTGTCCCCAGACCAACAGCTGTGAAAGAGTACAATAAATACATGGGAGGAGTGGACACATCAGACCAAATGCTGGGAACAAATTCAGTCCACCGCGAAACCAAAAGATGGAACATGACAGTTTTCCAGCATCTTCTGGACATTGCAGTGACAAACAGCTTCATTCTTCATAAAGAATTGTACATCAGCAAGCAGCAGAAGCACAAGGCACGCGAGGACTTCCAGGAGGAGCTTGCTGCACAGCTTTTAGGGGTTCGTTTGGATGTCAAGGGCACTTTCCTGTTCCTGTTCCACTGCAGAGATGGGTAAGACGCAGAGGGCAAGTATGGGAAGGAAGCAGTGCACTGTGTGCAAGAGAAGCACTCCTTGGAAGTGTCAACAATGCAATGTAGGCCTCTGCTTACAACTTGACAGAAACTACTTTTTGGAGTTCCATCAGGGCCCAAAAATGCCTGGACTTTTTTTAGAAAAAAAAAGAGACTCTAAAAAAAACTACAGGGCCAGACTTCAAATTCTTGTTATTTTTCAGTGTTTTATAGTTCATAGTTCATATTGAACATTCACAATATTTCATTCATGTGCATTCTAAGTGCCTTATTTAGTAAAAACCTTAAAAATTTCAATTTCATTTTTTGTTTTTTTTCTGTTATTACACACTGTTATGGCACTTCTAGCATACAGTAAAGCAAAAACAACTACCACATGTTGAAAGAAGTAGTCCTGAAAAAAGGCACAAAGGTACATACTCACAGCAGGTTTTATGAGACTTTTACAGCTAAAACAACCAAATATGTCCCGGCGACATGTTTAGAATTATAGGGTTTATAGGGTTAAACTCCTCCAGGACCTGCCACAGGCTCTTCTGTTGCCTGGCATCTAGGCCATCACAGTTATTCCTCCAGATGCTCCTCACTGCTGCGAGGTGGTCTGTCTGACTGTCCGGTATCCACTGGCCTATGTGCTGAGATTCACAGGGATGAGAGATCGTGGGGGTAGAGAATGGGGTAGCCTGGCAAGAGGGGGGAGTTAACCGCACACACTATCCCCCAGGGAGAACTAGGTTTCCACTCCTTAAGTCCAGAACACAGCCTGTAGATTTCAAACATCCAGGCGGAAAAAGGCACTAACAATTCCCCCACTTTGAATACAAGCGTCCCTCTGCCTTTCATGGGTGCCATGTCACCAGTCATAGTCTGCAACTGAACAGTAGTCTGCTCTAAAACAGTCCCCCGTGGAACAACATCCGGTCTCACAAGCGTGGCTGTTGAACCGGTGTCTACCAAGGCCGTACAGGATATGTCCTCCACCAGGAGCGGAACATGGCAGAAATTGCCAGCCTTGCCATGCCAGCCTTGGTCCATCCGATAGCCACCAGCAGATTCTCTGGCAACAGCGTATAGCAGCCCTCCCCACCTTTGCCAGCTGAGTAAGACTCCCGGCTCAAGGGCGGAGGGGCCCACGGTGACCGGGCTGCCTGGACCCCCTGCCGTTTCCCAGCTGACCATTTGCCCTGGGGCAGCGCCTCATCGTGTGACCTGGCTGGCCACACCCCCAACAGACACCCAGTCTGGGTTGGAGTGGCTGAGACGTTACTGCACTCCTGACATCCCTCACCCCCACAGGCCCGTGATCCCCAGGACCGGTTAAGCTGCAGCTGAGGCAGGAGGCGATGCAGCCCACATTCTAGCACAAACCGCAGTCTCCCTTTCCATGGATAACTCCAAAGCCTCCCCCAGAGACACTGGGTGGGCCAGCTGTATGTGTATACGGAGTTTGTCATGAGCAAGAGCTTGGACAAACTGGTCCCTGGCCAGCTCATTTTGAATTTCGGGCGGCACAGACACATAAGCTCTCTATGTCATACGCTAAGGTGCGGAGGGACACTATTCCACTGTTTAGTGAAGTTGTATGTACTACTAAAGTTACCTGTAAATGCATTGTGGCACTGAAACATTTATTGATGTTGTGTTGCTGTGTTTATCCGTTCGTTCGAATAAACCCTGTTTTCTGCCCGTATTCACAGCTTGGTCGCCTGCTTGTTCGCCCGTCGACACCCGGATGTAACAATGTGCTCAGTCCATCCCTTTGTTTATCTCTCCTGATGCAGCAGGCTTACCTGCTGAAGAGGCCAGAACAGGGGGAAATTTCAACCAACTTCCTCTGCACGAATGAAGACTTGAGATGTGGAAATTCATTCTACGTTTTCTCCTCTCCGTCTTTCATTTCTGCTATTTCTAGTAACGCACTTATGTTACCTTGAATTAATTTAAAAGCATTTTATAGATGAATAATCATTTCTGGAATGTACATATGTTTATTGTTGACTTCTCTGTACTTGTCTGAATTTTTCTGTATTTGAAATTTTAACATGATGAATTTCATATTTGCTTTTTTTTCTATGAATAGAAAAGGCGATATTGTAAAGGCATAAATTTGTATGAAATATATATATTAAAGTATCATTCAGGGAGTATAGTCATGCAGTGCATGGCTGTTGTTTACGTAGCCTTCTGTGTTCAATGTATGTACAGTCGTGTATATGTATTGCACGATAGCCGTCGCTATGTCACTAGTGTGGGGTCAGACAGCCTGTGTGACGTGTCAGTGTGCCGAAAGCTGTGTGGCTGCTTCTAGATCATCCCTGGCAAGCAGATTAATGAAACATTAACAAAATGTTACCTGTCTGAAACACTGGCACTCAGAATTACAGGAAAGAGAGAAGAAGCAGCACCACAAACTCGGGGTTATATAAATACACTTTTACTGTTCAACCCTCTAATCATATTCAGGAGGTTGGTCTACAAGTTACATTAATTCATTCAAATTTTTTAGTGATCTTTGGTCCATTTGTAATATTTATTGTTTACTTTTTCAGTCTGTCATATTGTTTCTATATCTGGGATATTCAGTTTAACAATAACGAGCTCTGTGAAGAACAAGGTTACAGCAAACTGTTGTGAAACTGCACATTAAAACTATACATATGAAATGGATTTTTTTTGTTTACAGCTCTTAGCTTCTATAAATGTGACATGATTCACTACACATGGAAATGTGACTTTTTGATGAT
>JAODJU010000035.1:17273561-17286099 GCA_026776725.1 Gnathonemus echidnorhynchus | reverse complement strand
ATGGTGAATGTGAAATTAACCTTCAGAAACATTTCAAACAATTCAGGGTCACCATCTTGTTCCAAGAGAGGACGAACTCTGTCTCTGATCATGTACAGCTCCACCCTGGATTCACTGAAGACCTGCCATAAAGTTTTCGAGGTATCAAAGCTTTGTTGGTTTATTTCGGCGTTCTGTTTGTCATCCTCCATGCACTGGAGGATCCAGCTCAGCCGACATGGCCACTGATTAGCTAGAACCACCCAAGCGGCCATTTGCTCTGCGGAGGGCAAGTCATGTCCCAAAGTCTTCATAATGATGATTGACATTCTAACAGAGGTAATTACTCTTCTTATAGACATAGTGTCTCCCATAATATACTTACGGATAATACATTTATCACGGATACACTGAAAAACTGATTCTATTAGGTTCTCAAGGTTCTCAGTATCTTTCTCATTCAAATTAATTTCTGGGTCTTTTCTCTCAGTTAAAATAATATGGCATTCCTCTGAATATTTCTCAAAGGAAGAGGACAGTGGTTTATCTTCAACATCATCTGGAAGCTCCAAGTGTCCTGAGGAAATCCTTTTTATGATATTTCGCTTTGAAGAATCACACAGCTCAGGTATAGTGAAAGCTAACGTCACAAGACGGTTCAAGAAGGAATGAGCTCGGTCTTCTTTACTAAAACAACTTTCTGCATAATTCAGTTGTTCAGCAAGAACTTCTGGATTGACAGCAAGCATGGAAATAAATGGACTGCCTTCATCCGAAAGTAAGATATTGATGGCATCAAGCACGCCAACAATCCTCCTTGGATTGCATCGGTCCAGGTGGGTAATCTCCAGCACCACTCGTATCTTCTTTTTCTCAAAGGTCTCCATGAAACTGATGAAACAGGAAAGGATCTCCATTTCTTTCTTCACCTCATTCATAAATCCCAGCTGGCTACTCACATTCTCATTGTCCATCATCTTCTTGATGTTGACATACTGGTTGTAGAAAATGTTTTTCACAATAAGAAACACAGAGCTTATGACGTAGGTGGCAGGGAGTCCAATAATTCCAATTAAAATGCTTTGAATTGTGTATAACTCTGTATTGCTATCTTGTGCATCCATGTGCTCTTTAGAGAAACAAAATATCAATGGGAATCCTACCAGGATCCCCAGGAGTACAAAAAGTGTGAAAAGCCATAAAGGAATGCAGCAGAACTTCTTTGACCTCCACTCTGCGGTACCACATCTACTCACTATCCTTGTCATCGGTGTTGTGTATTGAGTTACACGGTATAGGCTCAGGAGGAACTTACCAAAGTTCTCATGAAAAGCTTCATACAGCCGCAACACCAGAGCAGCCCACAGCATGTCACTGCCAGCAAAGTGCCAGGCACTAAACCTCACGAATATGTACTGCACAGCCTTCGGCCTCTGATTTCCCTTTGTGTCCAGTCTGTCCACTGGTTGATAGAAGAGCAACCTGAATATAACTTTGAATAAATCAGCTACAGATTGCCTGTGGTTCTGATGTTCATTCTCTTGAGCTTCTTTCTTCATTTGACCTAAGGAACAGAAAAAACAGTTGACAAAAGAGCCTCATTCCTGTAAGATAGATCAAAAACAGATACCTACACTTCTCATATATAAGCAAAGCATTCAAAATGGTACATATTGTTGAAACATTGTTTTTACAGGTTATGATATTGTACCTGATTTTGACCGGACAATCCGGTGCACATGTTTTCAGAATTTAGTGCTGTTATATTTAAATGAGTGGTCCTCCTCTAGACTACAGGTGCTGTACACTTACTCTCTATGCTCTTGAGTACCATGTGGATGCGACTGTGGCAGGATGAGTACAGGCCCACGGTGGCTGGGGTGGGGACCCTGCTGAGGGTTTTGCACAAAGCGTAGGCATAGACTCTGTCTGAAGGCAGCTCTGCAGGTGAAAATCAGCAACATCTGTATTTAATTCCCTTCAGCACATAATTGAGGATGCAAATCAGCAAAGACATACACTGTAGCAAATGATCCATTTTGAGTTTAAGCTCTGCTTGTGGTACCAGTTATCAAAGTCTATCAATACAGGCCCAAACAACATCCAGAGAGACAACACCAAAATGGTGGGGACAAAAAAGAGATGTGGATCCCCAGGGGTTGCACTGTACTACCCAGTTCTGCTACCCCAGAAGAAAGAACATGCAAAAATCAGTGAATATCATTACATATCAGAAAACATCTCTCTGGGATCCATAGCCAACAGCATCTTATTTTACCAAGTCAACTCTATGTATTCACAGACTCTCCCTCAGCTTACCTTCAGTCATTTTCATGGTGTTTTAGTGGTTGCTTAAAAAAAGAGAAAACCACCTTTTCTGCCTGCAAAACAATAATGTAGAATTATTACGGGCTGTTTTTACTGATTGATTATTATTATTATTATTATTATTATTCCTGGAGTTTAAAAGGGCTATGAGTGTATGAGAGGAAAATACTCCGGCGCTATCATTTTGATTGGCACTATCAATAAATCTTAGAATGACCACCCAATCACCTTGTTGCTCAACCTTATTGGTGAATAATGCTGTCAATCATGCAAGGGTCCAGTTCTTATATATGATTGTGCCCGCCCCTTTCAGCACTTGTTGCGGTAGTTGAGCATGTGTGGATAGTAATAGTAATTTCGTTTTGTAATGGTATGTTCAGTTTATACATTTATATAATATGTTTTAACCCTTAGAACCCGACAAACGCAATATGCGTCTATTTTCTCACCCATTAATCTCAGGCTCGTAACTTTGGATAGGTATAACGCACCAACATGAATCGCATTCGCATATCGATTGAGAGAACTTACTCGATCCGTGGCCTGTACTACGAAGCGGGGTTACTGGCTTATCGGGGTAACTTGTCGGATTTAAGGTATTCTGGGCAAAATTTAAGTGAACGAATATGAAGTCAATTTGAACTGTGGTATCTTAAATCCAAGTTACCCCGACAAGACAGTAACCCCGCTTCGTAGTACTGGCCACTGGTCGTCTACGTTACAATGTTGTGAGATAAAGTATTCCAAAGCAATCTTGTGCGCAGTGAGGCATATATTTTAAACATTTTTTTTCCAAAACGCACCCCTAATGATCTATGAAACATCGATATCATTCACATTAAATGATAAGGCGCATTTTCGCTTCGATCCATGTACTATACATCTGAGGTAAAAAAAATATGAGTTCGATATAGAAATAACAAAACGCAACATTGTGTTTATTAGGAAGACATTTACTTGACATTTTCAGAATATTTATTCACAGAAGTTTGTGTATGAATGTTTGATGTCGAGCTCCGTCAAAATACGCGCCCATATTGTCAAAGAACACCTTCGATGTAAACACAATAACGTACTACTTTACCAGTCATTCTGTATATAGGCGGGAAATCGCTCAATAAACATTCAGCATTAGACTCTAAGAGCCAAACCGGATGCAATTCTTTGGTAGTAATAATTTTACTATTAAAAGGGTTTAAAATACTAGTAATGTAATTTCATAAGAATTTATAGATATTACTTTTGTTAAAATGCATAATTTAGTGATGTATAAATTATAAAATATTTTTTGTATTTTGAGCTTCTGGCAGATAGTGATACGTCACTTTTAGCTGATTGGACGTAGTTTAGTTTGATGCCAGAGACGTAGGAAGCAATACAGTTTTTTGAGCGAGTTTCGAGTTCCCTGTATAATTTCTGTTTTCAAGTAAACATTCGCGTTTCAAATACTGGTTGTTAGACTGGTTTCCAAAGGTGGTATAGAAGAAACGAAACGAAGAGCGACTACTTTTAGTCAAAAAACTCGCTAGCGGAACTGAGCTGGATTGCATGGAGGTGGATAACGCGGGGGAAAGGACAAGTGCTCGCCGAAAGAAGCTAACGTCGAAACGGGTAATCCTTTGAGCACTCTCCAGGAAAAGCTATAAAACTCCTTCTTTTCTCTTAACCTTATGAAGAAAAGACTTGAGTCGGAAGCGTGAAGATAATTTAGAGAATTCGGACGAAAACGAAAGTTGTTAGAAATAGCGAGCCCTATCTCCCTGCAAAAACGTATTTTGATATCAAAACTTTATTCAGTCAGTGTAGAGTTTTGCCGATTTTTGAGAAGTGGTTTGCACTTAGTTTGTTAAGAAAAGCCCTTTTTTGAGGAAAGTGCTTTAAAACTTTGCATATAGGTGAAGCATTAACTTCAATTTGTAAGACTGCTGATGAAGATGAGCAGAGATATGGCGAGGATGTAGTGGAGCAGAGCAGGTCACGCAAGCTAACAGAGAAGGCATTAGAAGAGCGATTGCAAAGGTTTATAACATTGAGGAGACGAACATTAGGAACTCTGACAAGCAAAATGAAGGAAATAGAGACAATGAGCAGTGATGCTCAAAATGTCCAAAATGTAAAGATATGAAGGGAAATTTTGCACAGTCTCTAAATGAGCTTAATAGTTTAAATAAAGAAGCTGGTAAAAGTTTGTCTGAAGAAGAAAAATTGTATGATCAAGACAATTTGTTTGAACCTAAAATATCATCAGTCAGCAAATTTATGAAAACTAAAAGATGTATTGCAGCTAAGCATGAGTTCTCAGTGCAAAAGGAAAGTGTGCAGCAAGAAAAATGTGATGTAGTAGATGACCTACAAGAAGCTGTTAAACCGAATGACAGTATTTCACAAGTAGGGGTCAGCAATGCGCCATATGCTCACTCACATGCATCTCAAGTGGGTTGTGCATCAGTCACATTGCGAGTTTCTTCTACATGTGCTGGACAGGAAGCGGAACATGCAGCCCTGCTGGAATGTGCTGCAGTGCTGAAGAAAAAGCAACAACTTGAGATTGAATCTGCCAGGATTATGCAATTGCTTGAGTTTGAAGCAGCTAGAATTAAAGCTGAAAAGGAAAATTTGGAGCTAGAGACTGCGTTAGCCGAAAGCCAAGCAAAATTAAAAGTGCTTGAAGAATATGAAAGATCTGAAGATTGAGTAGTTATGCGTCAGTGTCTCTAAGTGGGAACGTGAAGAAGCATAGAATTAGCATGATGCTACCACAACGAGTGAATGTGAATGTTCACGTACAACCACAAGCGCAGCACTCCAAATACCACAACCACATCTGCCACAACCAGTGTCCAATCGCAGGTATGATGCTCAAGTTACTAGAGATGATGACTTCGTAACAGTTATGCAAAGGCAGAATGTAATTACCAAGCTACTTCTAAGGCAACAGCAGCCATCTCGCCTACCAACAAAGGACATTCCTCTGTTCAAGGGTGATGCACTACAATACAGAACCTTCATGATGGTGTTTGAGCATGCAATTGAGCAGAAGACCATCAATGATCGAGATAAATTGTACTTTTTGGAACAATTTACAGCTAGTGAACCTCAAGAGCTTGTTCGCAGCTGTGCCTATATGACATCTAGCAAGGGCTATCGTGAAGCAAAGCAGCTACTTCATAAGCACTGTGGGGATGAGCTACAGATCAGCAGCGCGTACATTGTCAAAGCACTCAAATAGCCTCAAGTGAAGTCAGATGATCGAAAAGCATTAAATGCTTATGAAATGTTTTTGATCAGCTGTCGCAACTCCATGGAGGATATCGAATTTTTAGAAGAGATGGATAATCCCACAAACATACGGACAGTGATATCCAAACTGTCCTACAAAATGAGAGAATGTTGGCGTGCTGAAGCTTTCAAGCTCAAAGAATGAAGAGATGGGAGAGCAAGATTTGCAGATTCGGTGAATTTCATAGACCGCCAAGCTAAGATAGCTATGGATCCCCTCTTTGGTAATATCTCAGATGGCTATCTGAGCTCCAGTCATCTTGCCTGCTAAACTCCTGTTGAAAGATCTCTGTAAAGAACAACATGGTTGGGATGAGAACATCAATGGAAAGCATGCTAAAGACTGGAAAAGATGTTACTCACCTCTCTAACTTCCATGTCAGTAGATGTTTGAAATCTACGGAGTTTGGATGCACTACTGCAGCACAATTACATCACTTTTCGGATGCCTTGGAATACACATATGGCACTGTGTCTTATCTGCTGCTAGAGAATGACCAAGGCAAGAAACATATTGCTTTCCTTATGGGGAAGTCAAGAGTGACTCCACTCAAATGGGTCACAATCCCGAGACTTGAGTTAGCCACAACAGTTGTTGCAATGAAGATCGACAAGATGTTACATCAAGAACTTCAAGTTCCGCTGCAACAATCTGTTTTTTGGACAGACAGTATTACAGTGCTTATGTACATTGACAGTGAAACTGCCCGTTTCAAAACTTTTGTTGCAAACAGAATTTCATTGATCCAAGAAGCCACCAAGCCATCCCAATGGAAGTATGTTAGAACAAAGGAAAATTCTGCAGATCAAGCCAGTAGAGGGCTGAAAGCAAAGAGTTTGGTACAAGGAGGAACATGGATGAACGGACCAGATTTCCTGCTGAATGAGTGTGACTGGCTCAAACAGCCTGTGCGATCCAAGGAAAGCCTTCAAAATGATCCAGAAGTCAAGAACACAGTCACAGTTAACACCATTAAAGTCAATGAAAATATGGAACCAATGAACCAGCTGATCAAATATTACTCAGACTGGAATAAGCTGAAAAGGTCAGTGGCCTGGATTGTAAAAGTAAAGGAAACTCTGAGAAAACTGAACAAAGACAAGAGTCTTCAAGAACAATCAGGCAAGCCGAAAAAGATCCTCAAAAGCAAAGATTGAAGTTAGAACAACATGCCCAAAGCTGCAACATGTTCCTTAACCTGTTCTAATTTGCCTTTCAGAACAGTATACTCATCCCCAGCACACTTTAACACTTCTAGACCATAGTGCCTCATAAGCATTCTGACACTTTTAGTTCCTTTCTAAGGATGCATTAGCTTCCTTAGCCGCTTTTCCGCACTGCCTAAGAGAAGCTACCGGTTGCCTCAGTTCAATACTATTTTTGGCGGCTAGCCAACACTCTGCTCGACTAGCAGAGTTCTCCTGTTCGAGACACTCTGTTTTATCCCTCGATTCACCAACTGTACTCCTATGCTGAGCACACTCAGACTGCGAACTTGCCAGTCTGCACTTAATTTCTTGCTGTCCTTCCAGCAAGGTCTGTAACACATTAGCATGCTTCTACTTTTTCTTGGAACATTTCATGTTCCTTTCCCTACATGCCCCCTCTAGCCACTCTAGGGGGTCTAACTTATCTGTGAGAGATCCGAATGATCACTCCTTGCAATGCTTTGCAACATATTCGATGACCCACTCCATCATTGTAGGTTCTGAGTATAAATTTAAACTCTTACAGTATAAACTTACACAATATACCTACGGTGGTGGTTTACCTCAAGGACACAGGGTTAAAATGTGGGGAACCCTGCTGGTGCTTTCTTACCAAAGCCCAGTTCCTCTACAAACACACCTCCTGTTTACCATCTAGTACTGATAAACAGGTCAAGCTAGGAGAATTTTCATGCCTAAGTCTAGAATTACTCCCTATTTCCTATATTATTTTACTGTTAGTCTCAGCAGACGTCTGATATCGCAAACCAGTTATACTCACAAGTGTGATTCTTTCTGGGTCCTTCAGTTCACAGAAGAAGGTGGCACGTCTGGAATTAAGTTTTCTGGTCAGTCTTCTCTCTTAGGTGAAGCAATCTACTCTCTTCTTGAGGAAAATATCAGCCAAAAAAAGTTCCCAGGTCATTCTTCCAGTTGTTAGTCCCTTCTCCTGGCTGGCACGCCAATAAGATATAAGGAATCCACTTGCAGAGTCTCCGCAGTTTCAGCAAAATGGTGGTTTATTGAACAGTGAAAATAATATAATGTAATACAGTGTAAACATACACTGGGTACTAAAAGGCAGCTCAAATACAAACTAAGGGCAGTTCTTCACCCCTCTTTGTACCACAAAAGACCCTCCCTAACAAGGTACTGTTGTGAGTGAATTTACATATAAAGAGTGACCTCCTGGACTATGAGCTGCCTGGGGCAGGGATGGGGCAGGACAGGGTGGAGACTTTCTGATGATTGTAATTCAATTACTTCCTTATCACCCTAGTGATGCCAACTGGAACCCCCATTCTATCCCTGACTTCCCCCATGATCATGATATGCTAACACTGTCTGTATTCAAATGATCAACCAAGACAATTGGGACATCTTTACTACTTTTCCTTACAATTTGCAAATGCCTGCAAATTTATATATTAGATGAGACGAACATCTCAGAAATTTCAATAGGCACAAGTATTTTTTTCTCATAAAAAGGATGATATCAAGACAGTGTCATCAAAATATGACATATCTGAGTTGCTCAAAATGTTCTGAAAACAAAAACATAAAGCATGTGTGACTAACTCATGTACATGCCATGTAAAAAGGCTAACAAAGGGATAGAAAAACACTCGAAATGGATGGGGTTGAAAGGGTTAAAACTTACTTGCTGTTTGTTAGTGCGATAGTAATGCGTTGGGTACGTGCCTTGACAGCAATCCATATCAATCCAGTTAGCATTATTATGTTCTGCTATTGTTGATAGCACATTATATACAGCCCTACTGTTATGTGGTGTCTCCATCAAAAGACGTTATTTCATCGACAAGTCATGTTAGTATTAGTCTAACCTGTATTAAAAGTATTGACTAATTGTGGTACGTACTTCTTTTATAGATTGACCCCCCTTACAGCCAACAGTAGTCTTGCAAAGAATATTCCTGTTATTCCACTGTCTAGTGAAGTTGTATGTACTACTAAAGTTACCTGTAAATGCATTATGGCATTGAAACATTTATATTGCATATAATATATTGATTGTTTGATAATATCTAAATAATACAGTACGTTACGCATTTTTATTTCAGAACCACACACAAACACCCACACTCCTATAAAAGAAAGTTGACGAGTGTCTGCGTTGTGCATAAGAAAAGACTACAATATGACATCTGTCTCATTGTTTTTACCACACGATCAGCATTGACTCTCTCCTCACCACTGGTGCTTGAGATTGAGATTGTCCAATATTCTAACCCAGCACGACACATGGTTAAAGTCTGAATATTATTCATTTGTTATCGCTAAAGAGTTCTGACATGGATGCAGAATTTGCACTTGATATGACATAAAACAGAACATGAAGGATTGATAAACTAAGCTTTAATATAACTTTATTATATTATGAGAATTATAATAATTCTCAGTTATGAGAAGAAACATAAATGAACTAAAACAAGACACTAACCTTCAAGGAAAGAGGTACTGCAAACTTTGAACCGTAATCAACAGGTAAGTTTTCAGAATAAATAGCTGTAAAACTTTACAGCATGATGTCAGCTATCTTCACCAGTCCAGCCCAGCAATTTCCGGTGAGTCCAATGAGTGAGGCAGATAGTCCATGTTATTGTTGTCACGATACAACCATTTCAAACTTGCAAGACCAAAAAAGAATATTCAGATTCTATACCATTTTCTATACTCAATGAAGTATATAATGTAACTTAAAAAAAGTTATTTCAATTGCAATTTTGTTTGCAGTGAAAATTTCATAGACTTTTTAAAACTCATGTCACTATACTTTGCATTGCATTGTCTCTCAGTACAGTAGAAGTCATTGTAATTGTGCTGTAATCTCGTTCACAGATATTCACAAGCAGTAAATAAATACTATTAGAAATTAGGTGCTTTATATTATTCTTGCAATGCATAATAGAACAGAAATCCAATACTTATATGCCTTCTTTAAACTAGAAAGGTGAATCACCCCTCACTACCAGCAATGGCAGAGAATTGCAATAACCAAAGAAGCCAAGTTCCTTGTTGAACTGCTGTTTTGCGTGTGATCATGAACCCCTTGGACTATCTCAGTATTGAACATTTCATGGAGAAATACAGGCTGACCTGGGGTGAAACAATGAGCCTCCTTGGTCTGGTGCAGGATAAATTGAAGAGAGGAACACACCAGATTTTTGCCCTCAGTGCATCTTGCAGCTTCTGACAGCTCTCTGCTTCTGCCCCATCAGTGGATTCCTGCAGACCATCAGTGATGCGCATGGCTACAAAGCTGCTGTTTCCTGCATCTGTGCATGCATTGATCACATTTCTATTGCACTGTGTGCACAACTACATACAATTTCCAGCAGGAGGGGACACCTCACATGACACTAAAATTTGTTTTCATGCCATTGCAGGCATAACTGGCCCTGTAGGTGCAGTGGTTGGACCCCTCAACCCTCTTCATACTTGCAGCCTCTTGAGTCCCACCTGCGCCTGTCGGAAAGGGTTCTTGGCACTAGGCCTAAATATCCAGGTGACATGCAACCATCAAGGACATTTGACAGACATTGTTACCAAGTGGCCTGGGAGTACACATGATGCTTATATCTGGTCCAGCTTTGGATGATGCATTTGCTGGTGGCTGGTTATTGGGAGACCGCAGGCATCCTCTTAGCCAATACCTGCTGACTCCGGCGTTGAATCAGCAAACTGTGGCTGAGGAAAAGTATAACATGGCAGACCAAAGACACACACTGCTGTAGCAGGCTTTGGGCATATGGAAGATGTGACTAGAGTCCTTGGGAGCTCTAAGGTTTCCCCCTGAGTGCTGCTGGTTTTGTGTGTAGTATCCTGCACAACATTGCAGTTAAATATATTTCAATAATTGCTTTTAAGGCTTTGTTCGAGAAGTGTTACTTCCTTTTCCTCGCTATTGAGCTTTTTTACAAGAAATGATACCACATTTTGATGTTTTTTATACTTTCAACAAATAGGTTCTTTTTTTGTCAATTTTGTTTTTGGTCTTCATTTTGGTTGCTTTGGCGTGTTAATTAGGTTATATATTTTTTATGTTTGCATATGTAAGGTGTGACAATCATATAACATATTTCACCATTGAAACATGTGGAATCGGTGTTTCTGTTATGAACATTGAGTGCTTTTCTCATACGAAAGCTGGGAAGGAGCCAAGAAAGTACTGCTTAAAGTTCATTAGTTAATTCTGGAATAGCGAAGGGATTTGGGAAACACCTACAGAACTCACTCGTTCTTTACATACATCGTCTGTTATCTTGTATATTACACACTAACTGCTGGATGGTTGAAATAAAATCTTGGACTGGAATTTTACTTCTGGACCTGAACTTTCCACCTCTTGCTCACAGTCCCCAGTAGATGTTCTGATGGTGCGCCCAGTGCCACACTTTTTACAGCTTCCCTGGGTTGGTACAGGGCTACGTCATCACGATGGACTAAGATACAATTTATTGAGCTAAATGGCAGGTTTGTATGTGTACAAAAAAAAACCTAGATAAACAACGTAAGAACTTATTCCACCTTAATTTCAAAATTGCAATCTATACAAAAAAGGTGAAAACAAATCAGACACTATTAAGGGTAAAAAATGAAAATAATAACCTGGCTGCATAATTGTGCACAGTCTTTAATAATCAAGGGTGTGCCTCTGTCCCGAATCAACCAGTCACATTCGGTATCTTAAATAGCAGTTAGACATGACATAAATTAGTGACTCTGATTGACCTCACACATAGTTTGGCTGTTCCTGTACGATTATTCTGATATCCTCTTGGTTGCATCATACTCCAAAAGCCATGGTCCTCAAAGAGCTTTCAGAACATGAACAGAATCTCACCATTAAAAGGTATCAATCAGGAAAGAGGTAGAAAAAGGTATCCAAAGCATTAACGATCCCATGGAGCAGAGTGAAGACAATCAACAGGTGGATAAAATATGGCCACAGTGAAGCTTGGTGGAGACAACATCATACTTTGGGCTGCTTTTCTTCAGCTAGAACTGGATCTTTAATCAAGGTGGATGGAGTCAAGAATATCTCCAAATATCACTTTATTTTAACACAAAACCTTCAAGCATCTGCTAAGAAGCTAAGAAGATGAAGAGGAATTTCACCTGCATGACAACGACACAAAGCATACATCTCAATCAACAAGGAATGGCTTCAGCAAAAGAGAATCAATGTCTGAGTCCAAGGCCAGAGTCCAGACCTTAATCCAGCTGAAAATCTCTGGGGAGACCTGAAGTGGGCTGTGCACAAGAAATGTCCCTGCGATGTGATTGATTTGAGCACTTTTGCAAGGAAGAGTGGGCAAATATTGTCAAGTCCAGATGCTCCAAACTGATACACTTACCTGAGTGCTGTAGTAAAATCAAAATGTATTAGTTGAGGGGTGTTCATGCTAGTGTATCCAGGTTTTTGTATTTGCATGTTTGATTTTCCCCTTTTTTTCACTAAAGTTTCTGATTTGTTTTCACCTTCTTTGTATTGGTTGCAATTTTGCAATGAAGGTGGAATAAGTTCTGAAATAATTTGTCTTGGTTTTTTATCACACAGTAACCAACCATTTTGGCAGGGTTGTGTTGACTTTTTATATCCACTGTATAGTGCCAAACAGGCAAAGTGCATAGTGCAGGAGCTGGGTGACTTTTATTCAACATGAAAGGTGCGGAAGGTCTGTAGTATCAAAAATGTTTATTAGGCTAAACTGTGCCAGGA
>JAODJU010000035.1:17207166-17231386 GCA_026776725.1 Gnathonemus echidnorhynchus | reverse complement strand
TTTTTGGGGGGCCCCCCCCCCCCCCCCCCCCCAGCAAGAAAACTAATGATTGTTTCACTTCTACCACAACACAGGTACTTTGAGGTTTCTAGGCAACTGCTTGTTCTGCATATAGCTAAAGCTGGCCCTGATCATGGTGGTTTCCTCCACCTGATCCTCTCTCTAGTGATGACAGAGCGGGAGGGAGGATTTGCCCTGTACTCTGTGGGCAGGATCTTCTGGTACATCCTCAGCCTCACCATCTCCGACATCTCTTCTACTTTCTAAATACTTTTAGAGGGGCCTTCCAGCAAAGTCATAATGGCCTGACACCTGTTAGCCGGCCTGCGTGGAGCTGTAGTGGCCTCTCACTTATATTATGTATTTTTCCATCCATCACCTGCTTCTTCTGCTTCCTTCAACGTTTCCCTGGCGACGGTCAATGGTTCCTTCAGCGTTTCCCCGGCAACAGTCAATTGAGTTCTAAACCAAAATGGGTGGAGCTGCTGGTCTCTTTGGGTGCTAACGGCAGCGCATGATTTTAACAACTGACGGGGGCACACAGGTGTCTGAGAGCACATGCTTGTTCAGGCTACGTAGATAAGTCATTCAAGACCCCTCTCTTAGAAAGTAATTTGATTTTCTCTCTCTTTCAGTCTTTTAACACCCTGTTCCAGTTTACCAAATCACATTAGCCTGTTTAACTCATTACATTAGCTATTGGTCACAGGCTACAGATAAAATAAAATACATCTACTTTTCTGAAGGACTGTATCTTTATATTTATGTATGGTGACAGCAACTTGTAAACAGAATATTACGTTAGCTAACATGCTAGCACTAGAATGTAACACTCTATTTAGCAGATAGCTGGACAGCGGATATTCGGTATGCGCAGTACGGATGGGTGTGCTGTGTGTGTATATGTTTGTGTGTCTGTGTGCATTTTGACAGCAGAGAGACAGTAAGTGCACACAAAACCTGAAAAAAGGCAGCTTTAATGACACCGATGATAGAGAATCACATATATAAACATACACAAGTACCCATACACATTGAGACTTTCAGAAAGGTCGGATGAACACTGATAGAATGAGTTTACATCCAGTATCTCGTCTGCACCGCAGACTGATCATGACGTTATGACACAATGATTTATGATTGTGTTTCTGCATTTGCCTGAAATTTCTGCGATTCAGAGGGAAGGAGCCGTCTGCTGGGACAGAACATTGTACATCAATACTGATTTCACAAAAAAAAAATGAAAACTTTTTTTTTGAGCTACTACTTTTCATGTTGTTATGAACCATCTGCAAAGATTTTCCCAAAACATCTGCCACACATTTCTGAGGATTAAATATGCATGTTCGTGTTCATCATTCTCTTCATTCTTGCCAGTGATTAGCGTGTATGAAGCGCTGAGCACGACCACTTCAGACCCCACAATACATGTGGCTTGCAGTCACTGAAGTGGCATACCGTGTGAAGAGAATGACACACACACACACACACACACACACACACACACACACTTTTCAGGGCACACTAACACTAAATTTAATAACAAAATAGAAAATAAACAGCTTACATCTCATACTGTTTTTAAAAGAGGGGGTTTTCTCCTTGTGTGATGCTCTAAAGATCTCAAACTGCATATACGAATAGATACAAAGACGGGCTTTGGCAAGAACTGATAGTGAGTAAGCTAATGAAAGGTATTGTTGCAGCATGTAGTTGAAGGTAAATTTGAGGTAAATTTTAACCTGAAAAATGAGGGTAAGGTGTGAGGTTTGTACTGTACAGATCTCTCTGTGACCATCAGACAGGATAAAATTAATGGCCTGTTATTATTGCACTGAGCAAAATGCTGAACCTGGAGAACTGCAGTAGAAATATCTTGTTATTTAGACAAGCAAACTTTAAATTGTTGTGCAGAAAGCTACCCATGTAAAACCTATATAAGTAGAACTATATCCAACACCTGACAAAGCTTATAATTAATGATTGGGGAAAGCTGCAGCCAAACCCTTATGGTGTTTTCTTTGAGTAATTCACATGGTAATTTTTATATAGTTTCTGTACTCCTGGGGTGGGATGGTGGTGAAGTGGTTAGCACTGTCACTTCACACCTCTGGGACCAGGGTTCGAGTCCCCCCCCCATGCTTCCACGTGTGTGGCATTTGTGTGTTCTTCCTGTGGGCTTTCCTCAGGGTATGCTGTTTCCCCCCACTTCAAAAGTACGCTGAGGTTAATTAGAGTTACCAAATTGCCCATAGATGTGAATGGTGTGTGAGTGTACCCTGTGATGGGTTGGTGCCCAATCCTGGGTTTTTCCCTGCCTTGTGCCTGTAGTCACCAGACCCCAGTGACCCCGTTTAAGATACGCAGCCACAGAAAATGGATGGATCCTATGATCCTGGTCACATCAAGTGAGTCATGCTGATAACAGAGGCCATGTGATCAGACGATATTCCTAAATGGTCTCCTATTCAGGCCAGATGAGGCCCTACGCCAACTCAGGCATGGTTACTTTCCCTCCAGCTGAAAACAGCAGCACTTCTCTCATTTCCACTCAACTTGTGATACTTCTCATATATTTTGGCTGTGGCAGCGTCAATTAAAATGATTCCCTCAGATTCGTTCTCTTTCACACATCCAAATCCAGACAGATGAGAATGTCGGTGGGGGATTGTACAGCTGCAGAATGCAGGCACAGTTTGTGTCTAGAATTACCCCACATCTTTTCCCGTGAAATTCCCCCAGCCATACTCCGGGTGGGCCGACTGTCAATCCTGTGTGGTAGGAGGCTTTTTTTCTAAGAGACTCGTACGGCACAGTATCTGAATGAATGGTGAAAACAGGCAGTGAGAGCCAAGGAAACTCTCATCGGGACGGTCTTTCATCCACGGGGTTTCTGGGAGTGCGGTTGAAACGTGAATCCCGGCATGCCAGTTTCCCAGAATTCCTCGGTGCGGGCTGCGATGAATAATGGCCATTGACTTCTGCTAATGTCCCTTACGGTGCATTTTAGTTGTGCATGCGGGGAAGATAATAAAAAATAAAGCAGGATAAATCGAAGAGGAACTGCGGCGTGGGGTCAGTACAGGGGGGCTGTAACCTTTGATGGAAGCATGGTACTCTTCTAAAGCCCTGGCTTTTTTGAACATATCCTGCTATGAGAACTCAGCTTCCATTATTTTGATGAGAATATACAGCGATATTGTCAGGGTTTGTTTTAGAGCAGTTCCTCCAGCTGCTGGTCTATTCCTGGGAGTTCACAGAGATATTGCAGCTCACTTCAGATTACTGTATGCAGAACACATTCATCTTGATGGCAGAGCTGACTGCCCAGATCTGTTTTGCGTTTTTCCCGTTTTTGTGCGCACTGTGCCGTAGTTATGATGTCGTCTTGATGCGATTAGCTCGATTTCGCTGTCTAATCGGAAGCACATGTATGAAGAGGGGAAAATTCGATTGGCTTATCCGTCAAACGGACCCCGCAACTGTCGATCGATGGAAAGATGTTATAAACTATCATAGTCCTTTGCTGTTATGGTACTGATGCTTCTGGACACTTTAATTCTCAAGCCTCATACGTTCCACGGGTCTTTAAAGAGCACCTAATTAAACACCTTGTCCACAGCATGATTTACAATCCTAATTATGCATTCACAACACCGTTGAACGTGAATATGAAAAAAAAAATGATGTGTTCCATAAACTGGTGCTCAGGCTCGTAATTTCGCTTCTGTCAGCCCTGACAACGTGGCCCCACCATGAAGCCATGTACTGAGGTCTTCATTACCGCTTGTTAACAGCTGTCAATCTCGGGAGGAATTGCGAGTGCCTCTGTCAGGTGGGCTTCTCACCGCTCGATGTTTTATTTCTGAGACAGGAAACAGCTAAAGGTTTGAGATTGAAAAAAGAAACTAGCGTAGGTGACCCTCTGATCTCACAGCTCCAGGGCTGTGGTCTTGATTCCTAACCCTGCTCTGCATGTGTGTGGAGTCTGTTATGTTCTCTCCACGTTGGCGTACAAATGAGTGAGCCCCAGGCTTACTGAGAACTTCTGCTGAATTAAGATTTGTAAAAAGTTGGATGGGTAGGCAAAGGAACGCACAAACAGAGAGGTATATGTTAAATATATCATGCTACATGAAGAAACGGTCACCCGGAATCCCTGTGACCTAACCACTGGTAGGTATTTAAGTGCACATTCTGCACAGAAATATCTGCACAGATGGTTGGGTCACAGGGGTGGCGTCTCTGTCCTGGAGCAGCAGGTAGCATAGCACCTAAAAAAACGTGCCTGTCACTTTAAGTGTGTCAGCCTCAGAAGCCACACTTACAATAAAAGTCAAATATCTCACTTGATGACTGAGTTAAAATTGTATGTCCATCGTAGAAACAAATATGCCTTCTAAACTAGTATGACTATAAATACACATGCAGATATTTAATAAGTTATTTTCTGACATTCTCAATAAGGACCATGCAGCATCTTAATTAAAGAGTAACTATATAAGTATACTATATTTAAAGAGACTATTTTTTTGCATTTGTATGAATTCGCGGTCAGTCCGCTGGCAAGATTAAAACTCCTGCTTGTTTCTCTTCTGAGCTGCTACTAGTAAACATTCATCTCATCCCCCGTAAGCCCACACACAAGGGCTTGCATGGCCAGGACTGCCATAGCGATAGCGGGGGTTAACCTCTCAATAGTGAAGAGCAGATTTAAAAGATAATCCGACATGCAGATAAATGGAACTTTAACCTTCAGTGAAAGTGTGGGATTAGAGAGAGGCTCTGGTCGTAAAGCGAGTCATGATTCGGAAGAGAGCCGCGGGGTCAAAGGTCACCCCTGAGTGGCTGTTCTAGTGAATACTGAGGATGGAGGTTAAAAGGGACATAGAGTGCAGGGATCCTCTCACTGGTGAAGTAGGTAGGAAGGGAGCCGCAGATTTATAAACTGGAAGGTCCTATAAAGTGATGTATTTTGTGCACTCTTGTCAAAGAACGGACTCCCAGTGCTACTCACACTACACTATACTACTGTGTCACACCGCAGATATAAATCTCACCCATTATACTAAAGCCTTCAGGAAAGGCAGAAACACGGCAGAACCATTAGAGAGCAATTATTATGGCACAAAAGCCAAGGGCTCAAGTGTCAATGGAAGAATATCAGTTGTACCATTGGACTATTTTATTTTCATGATTAAATATCCATGTTAAAAACAACTGAAGGCTGAAAAAAAGTATAAAAAATAATGGTTAGCACATAAAAACATGAGTAGCGTAACAATAAAACCAAACTGTAGGTTACAAGTAATGCGCTGAAAATGTTTTATAATATTTAGTGGCAAGGAGAAGTCTGATTTAGGGATATTTCTAGATTTTAAAATTTTACATTTCATTAAGATATTTTTTAAAATGTAGTTATGATATTCATAATTGTATTTTTTTCAGTAATATAATTAAATCTTCATGCAAATTAACATATCTCTAATGAATTTCACCGAACATGCTGTTAATTTAAAGATCTTTAAAGATCATGTTTCCGGATATCTGGTAGTGATTTGCATAGCACTCTAAATCATTCACTGGTTTCTGGAACTGGATTAGTGTCTGATTGACCCCCCCCCCCACCACCCTAACACACTGGACATTGATTAGAAAGTAATGAAGACAAATGTGACACAATCATCATTTATCGTCAGCAGTTATTCATTGACCCCCCCCAGTCAGAATCCTGCGTGCTGAGCATCTTGCATCTTGCCCTGCTTGTCCTAAATATAAGAAAATGGAGATTTGAGTGCAGTGGAACTTTGGTTTGGTTGAACAGGTTTTCTACTCTTTACTGAGTTACTACTTTGACTCCTCTTGGTATTAGGAAGCGGCTGACAGAGCCCTACAAACACATGGGAGAGACATGTCGATGTCCGGAAAGTACACTTCCTTCAAATGGCAGATAATCATTTTCCCGGTGGGCTGACGGGTTTGTGAGCCACCAGGATTTAGCCGCCCACCGCACCCGATTCAGTAGAATTCATTGTTTCATTCTGGCGGCCCCCAAAATGAGCAAAATTTATGTTGGTAATATATATATGTGCGTGATGAGTCTGTCTGGGCAGCAAAATTAAATTTCTGGCCTGATTTTTTTATCCCAGTCCATCCTGGCCTGTAACTCCTCTGGAGAAAATGTCAGTGGCGCTGAAGTTCTGATTTGAGGCCCGGTTACCTCCTATGCTAGCTGACACCTTTTAGCTGTTCGCGGCTCTTCATGGATTCATCGACTACTTATGTTTTTTTATGGCAGATTTAAGTGTATTTTTATCTGCATACTTAAACTGCGTAAAAACTGGCCAAATAATGGCTTCTTCACATACAACCTGAGCCTCTGCACGTGAAGACAGCCGGTGCAGGTGCCTTGCAGGTCAAAGGTCAGAGGTTGCATGCCCGGCAAGAGTTCACGTAGGTTTTAAAAGGGTCCTGTGGCCGAGCCAACTGTCCAGAGCGTGGGGGGTAGGAAATCCCAGAAAGAGCTGCGTGGGATCAGACGGACACCGGCAGCAGTGCAGCTGAAGATGGTGGGGGGGGCGGGGGGGTCTTGGGAATGCTGGGGCACAAGGTCACTCTGCACAATGTCATTTGTTGATATATGTGAGGGAAGAGACAGGCACCTTGCACACTGCACCTGTACGGAGAGTTTAAATCACCCATGTGGATCTCAGGGACCACAGAGGAATGTGTGTTTGCTCTCGGTCATGGGCCACACCGGTGGTCCACACTGAGCATGCTCAGTCTGAAGCTGAACCCTTTACACAAATCACTATATCTTTACTCAATCACTATATCTACTGTCCCTGCTTCCTGCATGCTCTTCTTGCTGTTTTTTATTATGTATGCCTAGACTCTGATCTTAATAATGTTTCTCTCTAAATATGCAGAAAAGATGTTAAACACTTTCAGGCATTTTTTTATGTTTGTAAACCAGCAATATTCAGCCTTCATTTGTCTTTTTTTTTTACATAATTGCTGCATGTAATTTATGCTGTGGATCTGGGGCACCATGGAAATGCCGTTTTGACTCTCATCAGGCCTGCAGTTACGCTTCTTTTCAGAAATTATGAGTGAGTCTCGCCACCACTGCACCGTCTCACTTTTGACCCCAGAGGGGTGAGATTAAATTTCCAGACACTTCGAGTTCCACCGGACGCTGATTCACAAAAGATTTACAGAGCATGGACGCTAGCCCACTCCAGCCTCGCCTAGGTCGACCTGCCTCACATAGGCAGCCCTAGAGACCTTAAACAGCTGATCCGCGGTTTAATTCAGGGAGTGCAGAAGGGACCTTACCCCATACACCTGGGCCCAGTGTCTGTACCACACATGTCACTGCCTCGGTCAGTGTCACTTTATACAAAAAAATGAATATAAAGAAGAAACTGGAAAAATGGACTAAGAAACTGAGGGATGTAAAACAACCCTTGATGAGGAACAATCATGTACAGAAATGGGAAAATAATAATTAAATGCAATTAAAATGCTAATCGATTGAGACAGCAAACAGGACCATGTGACACGGGGATAAAACACCAAACAGATTCCAGGAACTGGGCTGAAGTAACGTTGAGGGGAAGCACAGGAAAATGCGGGGATTGATATCAGCAAAAGAGAACGACATTGTCCACTGAGCCCTGGGTCTCATGGAAACTGAATGAGAGTTGGTCCAGATCAGCTGCCCCTCCCCCCCAAGCAGATCCTCCAGGTACCAGTTCGGTTTTCTGTGAGGAGGTAGATCAGACCTTGATTATTAATATGTGGTTGAGTCATAAACGAGGGACATGTGGAAGAGGTTAGAACCGTGATCAGCTGCCTCTAGGTCTTCCTGAGGGTCAGGGTTGGGGTTAGGGTTAGGGTTAGGTTTAGGGTTAGGCTTTGCTTACACCTCCCCCATAAAATTCCCAGGTGTCTCCCCCCTTGCTAGCAGGCCCATGAACATCCAACCACAAAACATCAGAAAACTTACAATGACGCAAAGTTATTCATTATTTGATCAGAGTGAGAAATCTAGATTGTTCACACGTCTGAATGAGGCGAAAGAGCCGGCAGAGGTTATAGACTTTGCAGACCGACATCCTTAATGAAGGCAGATGAAAACTCAACAGGCCCCAGAGACGACACAGCCAGAAGGTTACTGCTGATATCACGCGCGCTGAATGCAATTATCAGCTGCAACAAATAATCACGGAGACGATAACAATGAAATTAACATTTCTATTGTCTGAGTGTTATTGTCCTGGCAGTTATTGTGGCTGAGGCCTTAAGCTCCCGTGAATGAGTCACTGTACAAGGACCCATTTGCCGTGCTGTAGAGATGTACTCATTAAGCGGAGATACAGAGGGCTTCGTTATAAGGGATGGGCACAAAGTGGAAGGGCGGGCTCCTTCCCGAAAGAGTGCGCTAATGTGATTTCTGCCAAGTGCAGTCCTAAACCGCAGGGGTGCAGCACAAGGCAGGCATATTGTCTAAAGGGTGCGAGAGGAAGACCGCGGGGTCTCCAGCGATAAATCTGCGGGTCACAGATATGAATATCACGGCAAATCTCTCAGGCGTGCCGAGTAAGGCTCATGTTGCTTGTTTGTTTGCTGAAATGTCGGTAGAAGTTCGTACTGTTATTGTGTAGCCAAGACCCCACCGGTGGCGACACATTTTCCCCTCTTTTTTATCTCTGGTCGTTGACTGACACTGGCATGCTTATAGTTGCTGAAGCCCAGACAGAGGCCACTCTGAGGGGAGAGCGTTTGCTTCCAGTGGGGCTCTTCTTGATTACCATGACCGGGTGGGGACAGCCCCCCCGCCGGCCAGATTGTGCAGCCAGGCAATGCCCCTACAAGTTTAGGAAGCAGCAGCGGTGGGGTATTATCCCATAACAATGACCATCGGACAGGGCGAGAGGAGGATCGGGAAGAGCAAACAATGGTTTGGAGGGAGCGTGTCGATTTCTGCCCTGTGTCTTTCATTCGGGATGGGCTGTCTAGACACAAATGATCCCCCGAATGTCTTAGGAGAGCATACAGATACCACTCCCAGACCTCAAGTCCAAAAAACACCTCCCCTTGTTTGTTTTTATTTGTTGACTCACATCTTTGACTCATAACCTCAGACTCACGAGCAGAGACCGTTAATGAATTTGACAAGTGCTACTAGGTAACAGTGGTTTTTAGCTACCAAACCAAGGACAGAGCAGCGTTAAATGTAGAGCTATGCCTCACCCCAAACACTCTGCAATCGCATATCACACTAGACCCCCACCCCCCACCGCACTACAAGACATGGCTGGCTTGCGGGTGTCCTGTCTGCAGCCCACCTCAGGTTGGGGGTTTGGACCTTATTTTAGACGCACACTAACTCGTTCGTTCCAATAAACCTTTGACCCCCCCTGGGGTGGTAAAACTGCAAATAACTGCAACAGTTGTGCCACCCACTCTGAGTCCATCTACAGAGAAGGTCATGTGAGCGGAGCGGTAACCCAATCATGCAGAGGGTCTGTATGTCTCCGCTGTCAGCATGAAACGGTGGCGATGTCCAGTAGGTACCGATACCTAGTGCCAGCCACCCCATGACTACTGCATTTATGGCAACATTTCACCTGTGCGTTTACAGAACATGTGTTCACGGTCAGTGCTCGTGTTTTTCTGTAGTCAGTGGGAAATTAGAGGCATGCGAGTGGCTTCTGGAGAACCAAGGGTTTTAGGTAGTGCTCATGTCATCAGCGGAAGAGCACAACATAAAAACTTGCCATTAGTTTTTAATGAATAAGACATTGGCTTAAATAGAAGGGTGATGAATTTCTTGGTGTTTCCTCCTATGCCGTCAGTAGTCAGGGGGTGGGGGGCAACTTGGCTTAGGTGCAAATAATGTGGGATCGTCATAGCGACAGCCACATGACTCTGGCATTTCTGCATAATGAGTATGACCACACTCCAGCAGTCCGCTGGCTCAGACAGCTTCTCCCCTGGACGAAAGATCCCAGCCACCGTGTGCTTTTACGCCTGGCGAGCGTCACGTTTTCACGGAATCCACGGGGATCGCGCACGACTCATTCAGCCGAGAAGTGCCCACGTGCGCTCGTCTTCACGAGTGCTGCGCGGCACAGAGTGCCAGGCTCTCGTTCTTGGGGAACCGAAGGTCGCGGTGCTCTGATTAATGATCCACTTGATCAGGGGCGGAGATGGTGGCATAGCCCGGCTGATAGGCAGTGCTGGCACACGCCAGTCTCGTCTGCTGCCCCGGTTCACGCTCTTGTTTATATCGAGCCCTCGTCCATGCTGTGCCTTTTTCGTCAGAGGTGAACTGAATAAATTATCCCCTCATGTTCAGCAAGCTGGACGTGGCAGTAAATCCGTACCTTAAAATCCTGGATGTCACATACGACTATAGCTGGGTGATGGTTCTTTTTGGGCAGGTTACAACTTTCTGTATGGCTTTCCCGGACATCACACGTCAAAACATGAGTTTGGGAGGATCAACCAAAAGACAACAGAAAGGACAACAGAAAGAAGATAACAGCTGTCCAAAAATAAACAAGTTGTCTTAGCTCCAAACAGAAAAGATCCCTTGCTACGTGCAGCATCAGGAACATTCTGAAGGAGTTGCTGCGGCACTAACAGCCATTCGGGGGTCCTTTTGTGTTACCTCCCTCCATCCCGTTTTTGGGTTTAATAGAACGTGGAGTGGGGCACAGAGCCACCTCATTTGCATAAGAATGTCTTCGGTGAAGCGTGAGGTCACCGAGTCACGACAGACAGCGAGCCCCCCATTCAACACTCATTTCCTCTCCGACAACTGCCTTTGAATCAATCATGTCTGCTCAGGCCTCTCCGTGGCCACCTCAGAGTGGTGCCCGGTCACATTTGATTTGCAGTTCTACCCATGCCTCCCGCCCCCCACAGTCCCCCCAGACCCCTGCCTGCTGCCTATAACTGTCCCCCTGTTGCCTCCCCCTTATACTTTCGGGTCATGTGACCTCCGTCACCCATCCATCATGTAATATGAGGCACTTAGAGTGCTGATTGATCTAATTAGCATCCAATTAGCTTGTTACTACTGGATGTAATTACCTTTTATTGAGAGGAGCGGCTGCTGCCGGTCACTGAAATAAACAGTGGTGACCGTCCCCTTCCCCAGGTCTCTGGCAGCATCTACAGGCACAATCGCAGGCAGGGGATCCGCAGCGAACTGACTCGCAGGCCGACTTTCCCATCCATGTGTCGAAATCCCATTTTAATGAACAGCACATCATTAAGGCACAGAGAGGCGGGAGGTTTAGCAAAAGCACGCGTTTGTTTTAATCCGAGAATTAGCCAGCGCAACGGACAGGGTAACGTCTTCTGGCATGTCGATTTATTAAGACGACAAAGGAAGTGGATTCTCCTTTTCAGGGAGTGAACCTTGGACAAATTCTCAGATGCATGAAAGCTGGATTAGGGAGATTAGTAAGGGAGGTAACGGCATGGGGATACGGGCTGTTTTGAGAGTACGAGAGGGCCTTCTTCTTCGTCCAACCCCCTGCCTGGTGAGCTGACGCTCTCACCTCCAGCATCAGCAACACAGCGCAGATTTAGAGAGCTCCAATCTGCTCTGATCTCCGGAGAGCCTCCTTCCCCACTAGAAAGAGAGCGTCCCTACCTCCTCATCCCGACAGCAAAGACAGATTACGGCTTTGTCCTGATTCGGACCATTTTTGTCAAAGCGCACATTTATTGCCGGGTGCCCCTGCATTGAGGGAGCGAGCTGCTCCTTCTCATGTGTACTTATTCTCAACACATCCAGCTCCGCCCGCTGAGACTCGTTAATGCTGACACAGGTGGACGTTCACTAAAGAACCTTGTTTCATGGGCGAGCGGAATTTCCACTCCGAGGACCATCCCCTTCCTAATCGTGAATCTGGTTCCTCGTTCACCGCCTGTGAGCCACTATGAGAAGCACTGGCCTCTGGTTCATAACCAGCACCACAGGAATAGTACATCCAGTGCATTTTATATATGTATTCTTTTGCGGATCCCTTCTGACTCGAACGAGGTTCAGATATTAGCACCTGACACGTGGGGTTAACCTCACGGAGGGGGCCCTTTGTCGGCCCCAGCCTCCACATCCTATACTTGGGGGGTCATTAATTTCCCACCTGCAAAATAGTCCCTGGGCGCACAATGACTCGCAACATTAGCTAAATAGGCAGAGCAAGAGTCAGTAATGAGATGAGTTAGTGGGACTGTACCTCATTCATCATCCTGTTTACTCCAATAGAAGCCTGCTTTTATCAGGCCCCTTGGTGCTGTTGTCCTCTCAACGGGCATAAATCGCCTGTCAGGGGAGCCAGAGGGGTTGACGACGCTCTATTAGTGACCATGTTCCAAAATCATTATCGACAAATGAATGACCGCAGGCCTGCACCCCGCCCCGGTCTCTGTTCATCTCCTCCGCTCGGGCTCTGCTAATGGATATTAGCTCTTTAGCACAATGGGTCTTCCTGTCCTATCTAGGTGCCGTTTGCTGTCTCTGCCCAATAAACACAATCAAATTATTTGTGCAGCCGATTTCTCTGCTTTCTCCGGGGAGTCAATGATCTGGCAAAAGCTGGGCGTTATAATTATTTACACGGCTCATCAGCGGGTCTTTCACTGTTTGGGGGGAATTAGCCAGACAAGCAGCAGCTACAATAGGAACATGTATCTTTCTCCTCTAATATGGTTCAAAGAGGCGATCAGAGAATTGCAATAATGGTCCTAATTATTGAAGATACATCTCGGGCAGGATCCATCAGCCCAAAGGCGCACATCTGACACAGAAACCAGACCTGGGCTCCGTCCCCTCGGCGAAACACTTTCCTTTGTGTTTGCTCGAGGTCAGGAGTGTCACTTCCTGTCCGGGACGCCGCGGCCTGTGCAGATGGAGCTTAATGACAGGAATGCGAGTTTCCCATGTTGAATAATTACACATGCTGAAGACACATTTTGTCATGCCGCTCCCAAGGGATCTGGTGACTGCAGAGACGCGAAGAGGCTGAAACTGTGTTTCTGTGTCCCACTATAGTTTTTAGAAACATTGCTTAATGTCTCTGGAAGTTTTATTCACGTGCCCCGGGGGCCATGGGCTCAGGTTAGAACCGTCTGAACATTCACATTTCTGTGGCTCTCTGCGCATGGCTGTGGAGCCGCTACTGTTATTATTAGTCAGTTTTCCCCATTCCAGCTGAATGAGAAGTCCATCTGGTCATTTACTTCAACAGGGAAGGAACAAGCCCCGCCCCCTGTGTCTGCAGGGCACCCAGCTGAGACGGCTGCCCCAGACACTGGAGACGCAGCTTAAAATATTTAATCACTATGCATATTCTTCACACAAATTAATTAATAAAACATGTTTTTGTTTATTTATAAAACCTGGCAAGAGCAGACAGACTGATCAGGCGATATAGTTAAAATATCCAGGCACCGTTAGCCCAGACAGAGCTACAAATTGAATACTGGTGGATTTCCATTCAGCAGCACCGAAAAGCAACATAACACACTTAGAACCGCACACCAGAAGGAAGTCTACCACACACTGGTGGGACCCAGAAGAAGCCTGCATGGCACAATTAGTACCGCACACCAGCAGAACCCCTTCAGCATTCCTCAGTGGAGTGCCGGAAAGCTGTGATTAGCTCAGCTCAGCTCCTAGCGGCAGAACAGCGGAACTATGACGAGACACAGAGCCACATGGGAGAGGCAGGACGCGCTGGTGGAAACCTCACTAACTCATAACGCTGAAGCTCACTCCCCCTTGGTAGTCAGTCACTCGGGGTGCGGAGCTGTTTGGAAAACAGGTTTTCTATTCTCACGCTTTGGTGGAAAGCCAAGAGCACGTTGCCTTTTGACAGCAAACTCACCATGCACCTGTTCCATCCAGCTGGCGCGCGTAACCCATGTCACAGGGATGTGCCCCAGCGTGCTGCTTGGTACTGTGTGCCGCCTGTGCTCAAGACAGTTGGAGGAGGCAGGACCGGGGAACGGGGGGGGGGTGGGGGGGGCTGTCCGGCGTGGGCTCCCTGGGATACAGGTGTGTGGGGGTTGATAAAGGCAGGCCGTCTGCTGCCAAGCGCCACGTGCATGCAGACACATGTCATTTGCATCCTGTAATTACAGACGTGCTTTGTAAGCAGGCCTCGCCGCTCGCAGACACAAACCGGGAAGTAAAAAGGAGGGAAAGGTCACTCTGAAGGAACTCGCTAATTAATTATGATGACTCCTTTCCTAAATCGTTACTGGCAGTACAGGGGCTTTGTGTCCCCCTTTCAGCTTTAAGGCAGGCGCTACGGAACAAAGAGGGCCCCAAGTGTCTTTGTGTCGCGGGATTACGGAGAAACATGGAGACTCCAGGAAAGATAATTTCCCTCCATTGTACATGGACAACGGATGCCTTATTGTCAGGCTCTACGGAGAGGGCCAGCGGGTGAGAAACGGGGATAATTTGCAGTTTTTCTTGGAGCACAGAACTGTGGCCGTAGATACCAAAACAAACACAGAGAACAGTCAGCAGTTTGGCAGAAGAGTTCACAGCCAGATTCACCAAGCCATTGAATTGGGGCACAGTCAGGAATACTTATTTATTTAAAAAGGAACACATTGTATGTGGTAATGCCTGTTTAAATGCACAAAGACAACAGAGGTTTTGTCATCATTTATTATAAGCAGAAGTCAATCTCTGCTTTTGTTACTTCAGAGGTTCCCCTCTTAACCGTAAGATTTATAATCCCCTGACACCGTACTGTGACACACACTGGATTTCGTCACAGCGGGCAGCAGTACATGAGGCAGGGATGGTTACATTTACTGGGTTTTTTTTCTGGAACGCCGGTGTCGGGTGAAGAAAGGGGCCAACACGAAGGGCCTAAGACGAAAAATAAAGGACCCTTTTTTGGTGGAGGTGAAAAAATAAATAAATGAACAGTTCCCCCAGCTTGCAGGATGGACGTGTGGTTTTGGGATAGGGATATCCTGGTGGTGAAATGAGCACAGAAATATATACTATACACAGGTAACAGGGAACAGGTGGAACTAATCAGTAGCGCAAACTCCTGACACCTGACTCCCCCTTGAGACAAACACGATATAATCGTATCTGTAGCAAACCGTACAAGAAAGGAAATGGAACAAAGGAATTTCAGATGGTTAAGGATTAATCTTATTCTCTCTTCAGCAATCCTAGCAAAAAAAATTAACAGACTGAAAAATGGGTTACAATTTGCTGTGGAGATATTTTAGAGATATTTATAAAGAAATATATATTTTTAAATCCACCACATTATTCTTCCTCCCATCATATTTTGGGTGACAGTGAACTACATACCTTCCAGGACCTGAAGTTATTTATTATATAATCTCCCAGGACACTTTACCCTTGTCTTCTCCTCGCAAAGGATCCCAATGGGGATCCTTTAAGCCACAGTTCTTACACTTCACCCAATATATAATTTTTAGTGGTGCTGGTGTTAGAAACTTGGCCAGCCTCTCTGCACTTTGAAGGCCGTATACACCATTGTCCATTACTGTATTGGGGAGACACATTTTATTCATTCAAAAAGTAATAATTCTTGGAGGCCAATTTGAGTTATGCACCTGAAAACCCAGATCACCAGTTAAGTCATGGCAGGATGCATGTGACTCGTTAACGAATTCTCCATACCGTATGCTGTGCTTCTGGGGAACAATGGTGACCTTTCTTCACACAATTTGGGAATGTCTGAAGGTTGGGTCGCTCCCAGAAAGAACTCCTCCACCGTCCATGAAATGGGAGAATAATCAATGCTAGATTCAGTTTTACCTTAAATTGGCTTCTGATATTCGTTGCTACTTTGTAATCTGTCACGGTCTCCTTTCTCTGCATTGTCGTACAATATACACAGATATTGCCGCATGCCGGTTAGTTTGGGAATATCTCCAGGAACACTGATTTTAGTAGATTCTCATTACCATCAAAGTTGTTGAGTGTGTGGTGCAGAAGCATTTTCATATTCTGTTTATCACAAGCCACAGGTCTGCCATGCTATAATACACAACAAATAACAATGAAAACTGTACTGAATAAGTTGCTAAATATAATGCATGGATGGATATTAATATTTGGATTTAGATTTTCATTTTTTCTTAATTTGCTTTCTTGAATGTCATTATTGTCATTGAATTGAATCAAGATTAAGGTCTTGAGTGATTGCTCACTGACTTCCTGATCTGACTCACAGGCGCAGTCACTGCTTAGTCACTGCTGACTAAAACCTCAGCATGCTTGCTGTAAGTGATGGGCATTTAAAAAACTAAATAATGCAATAAATCCTTACTCATCTGCTCATTCGGCTCTGAAGAAGTGACAGTGAGCAGCTTCCAGTTATTATCAAATCTTTGTTCGGGGGATCAGCGTAGATGCCCCTGCATGCACGGAGGCAGTGTAGTGGGGGGGGGGGGCACAATACAGGGAGGTTATTTTCGCATCGACGCTGACACTTGATATCAGTTTTCCACCTTTTTCTTCTGCGTTCGGGAGCTGCTTCTAATTTGCCTGTCGAGCCAAGGTATAATTTTCTGGGATCCGCTCCAAGCTGCGGGCCAAAGGACACACGGCGTCACTGGATTGGGTAGCGACCGGCAAGTTTGGACCGAGGAGCTTGACTGACAGTGTTCAGGTGTGTCATTATGTGAAATTCTGCAGATTGATGGTGTTGCTTCCTGGCATGGCAGAGAGCACGAGTGTGTATCTTTGAGTGTATCTCTGTGTAGCCCTGGGGGGCTTGGGGGGGGGGTAGCTGTAATGTAGGAAGGCGCTCCTGCTGAATTCTAGCTGACCTCAGAGGCATGCACTGAACTCCTCTGAACCTTCAATCTACACACATTTTAGATCAGTATCTGTTCCTCTAGTCCTGCTTGACCATCTATAGTGCTAATTTGTGTTGGTACTGATTTTTCAGGCTGTTATTGGAAGGATATTAGTGTCCGTAGAGGATTCCGTATTGTAATATATAATGATTACGTTTGGAGAGTGCTGGTAACATAAAGCTAAAGAGACACCTGTATTCTGTTCACATGGAGCACATCATAATTTACTATGCGCTAATTTCCGCTAACATGTCTGTGAGAATCGCCGTGTGTAAATTTGCAATACAAATCCATTTGTTCAGCCATTCTATGGTAGTTTTTTAAGTAGGTGGTTGTAAATTTTCAGGTTATCAGTTATCTGGAATCCATCAATACATTGCGATGTGCGATACCACTACTAATTAATAATTCCAGTTCCAAGGTGTGTGTCAATTAAACAAGTTGTCTGTTGAGATAATTATCACATATTGCATATTCTACCATTTTAAAATAATAATTTTACTCCATAAAAAAGAGATATTTACAGGATGATGAATGAGTTTGTATTTTGTTATTTTGCTGGTAAATAGATTTTAAGTGTACTTCCATGTATATTTAAAAAGTTAACATTAAAAAAACTACCTTTTTGCATGTGGCCAATGGTGACATCACCTTGAATTCAAGAGGTGGCTCTGCCTGAATACTGCAGGACGTCCTGTAGGCCCTTCTAGTGGGCCCAGAGGTGAGCTGAGTGCCGTTTCCATGGCGACAGCCACTTCCTCACAGTGAACGGAGCGACGAGGCACAGATGCAGTGCAGTACTGTTGCACTCATTTTCATTCATTTTCATTACTTTTGTCTTCCGTTTATAGATTCCACGGATGACTATGGACTACATGCCAGTATTAGCATGAAGAGTGACCGTCTAGGTACATACACAAGCGTCATCTGCTACACAAGCCAGTGAAAGACGGCCAGGTCTTCACGTTGCAGTAATGATTGGCTGCAACTGGCCATCTGGCAGCCCGGGCATTTCCTGTGGGCCAATGGGATTGTGAGAACCCCCCCCCCATCCCCGCTGCTCAAAAAATGAATCATGGAGGACTCCCTTCCAATCGATATTTATCGTGGGGACGCCCCCCACCCCAGTCTAGAAAATTCAATGTGGGGATGCCCCTGATCAATTTATTGTCGGTAGGTATTTATGCCGAGCCTGTATGGGCAAAAGTCCAGGTCCGGTTTTTAATCGCAGCGCCAGCTGTTATACGTGTCACTAGCAAAGGCTGAGATAGCATCTGTATCCCGACACTCAGCTGATTTATGGGCCATTGCATCTACAGGAAGGGTTATCATCTGCAGATGGGCGGAAGCTGAAGCCACAGTGCCCTGTGCGGGGGGGGGGCGTCGCCTCGGCCATCCGTCGCTATTTGCTCTAATTGCCACCTTTCTGACAGCTTCAGGGCTCCCCGCAGACCGTCTACGTCACGGTACAAGCGGACTCTGCCCACCGATGAAATATGTGGACCCTGACCCCATGGCTCAGCAGAGCAGGGCCGTCATTACCGTGGCACCCAGAAGACAGCCATCCTGATGTGACACCAAGGGCGATGCTCCGATAAGGAGTGAAGGATGAGGTTCCGAGTTCCTCCCCAGGCCCCAGTCTCATCCTGACCCCACTCAGCCAAGGCTCGCTAATATGCACTAATACCTGGGTACGTCCATAATGATAGAGGGGTGTGTCATCATTTCGGAAATGAGAGGACGTCCTGAGAGCTCCATGCTCTTAGCAGGTTCCTGTTGGGTAAATCTGAGGTGAATCGCCGAACAAGTAATGTAGATAATAGCTTTCAGACCCATTTCAGGCTCTCCTCTGAATTCATACAGCTGTAGAATAACGTTTGTACTTTAAGATCAATTTTAAACACGATTCATATAGATTTGCTGTGACATTTGTCAGCAATAGTTATGAACATTTTTGAGAGTCTTCTATCAATTAGGTCAAATAAAGGTGAAATGAATGAATTTGTTTGTCCAACTGCAGATTCGCAGGCCTGTAGTTAAAGACCCCAGGTGCTTATGGTTAGATAATGGCCAGTTTAAGGAAGACCAGCTGACTGCCACCCATCCAGCAAGTGGCTGACAGCTGTTTACTCGCACATGTTGCTACACTGAGCACTAGGCCCTAGAAGTGTCAGCGATGTGTTCACTGCACCCTCATCCCTCATGCAGGAACCCAGATAAAGCGCTGTGTTATTTAATCTTTATTTAATCAAAACAGACTTGGCAGGTTTTCATTATGTCAGAAAAAAAATACATTTCTCTGACGGGTTCTGTGGTTTTCCTGGTGCAGGGTTTCAGAAACATTAGTGGGAAAATCTGAGTAGATGTTCTCGGTGGTGCTCCAGTGCTGATGACACTGTGGCTTCAAACGCAGATGCCTGTGGAGAACTTAGTCTGAATATCTGCCAGGTAACAGCTTCCTGTCAAGTGGCTGGGGAGGAAGCCCCGACGAGGCCCACCCCATGTCGACGGGGGCCAGCTGTGCCGTAATGCACACCACTAATCCCCCAAGCTGCACTGGGACACTGACTTATGGTCTGTCTGGACCTGGGTTGTCCCTGCATTGCCTCATCCAGGGAATCACTCAAAGAATATAACCATCCACGAGTTCTAATGGATACAGAGAATAAAGGATGTTGGGAGCTGAATGTCGGAATTATACTGTGAAAACATCCATTGATAAAACGATTCAGTGCTTCAATAAGATTTCTTTTCCTGTTTTAGTCTCCCCGGTCCAGGTTCACTTGAGAGTCCGTTATTTTAAAAAGAGACTTGGGAATCATCTGAGAAATATGTATTTTTCAAGCGAATGAGGTTGATTTCATCAATTATGATCAACCCCATGGAGTTGAGTTTCTCATCATCTGCGACACGGAAACTGTACCGGATTAAATCCAAAGCTTATAGCTTTTGATGAAAAGGATAGAGAGAAGTCAAGAGGAGCTGTCAGAGAAAGCCGCAGGTGCCTTTTGGGGGCTGGCCAGTGATTGAGGTTTTCCGGAAGTGTCTGAGTCATCTTAAGATATAATCCTAAATCCGGTCATTTATTTCCCTCATTTGATGATGTCATTTTTCTTCATTTGATATTATATTTTTGGATTTTTAGGCTTATGCTTGATGAATTACAAGCCACTATGAAACAGAGGTAGATAATATAAATAATGTTAAGTACATACAGGTAAATAACATGATAAACATAATGTCCACCTGTCCACCTCACAACATGTCTTATGACACAGAGAGAAATGTATCTTCTTTGCCTTTTACACTGCCCAAGGTCACTCTCAAGTTCCAAGGTCAGCCATTCAAACATCCCTTCACTGGCGATTCTGCAGTCGTAAAT
Source organism: Gnathonemus echidnorhynchus (assembly GCA_026776725.1). Taxonomy (NCBI): domain Eukaryota; kingdom Metazoa; phylum Chordata; class Actinopteri; order Osteoglossiformes; family Mormyridae; genus Gnathonemus; species Gnathonemus echidnorhynchus. Next base: position 17,211,111 of record JAODJU010000035.1, on the reverse strand, counting down.
ACATTGTTCTCTCTATGTGGTTAATTCTATGAGAATAATTTAATTTTATTGCTTAATTTATCAGTACACTCCTGTCAGCCTTCCTTTAACAACTGCAGACTTTTATTTTGAATTAGCGTTTGATCCTCATGCATCAGTCATATGACCTTGCAGTGCTAATGGCCAATGGGAGACTGGTGGTTAGCATTGGTAGGTTAGCGGGAACAGTGGTACGACCTCATAGTCTCGGGCCTAGCCTTCTTTTACACATTCTTTGTGCATTATATCGCACAACAGCCATTCTGCAGTTGGTATGAGGTGCTGAAATTGATTCTGACCTTTAGCTGCCTCCTAAGTTCAATAAATAGAAATGCCACTGTGATCAAAGGGTGGTAAACTGTTGCTTTTGGCTTCCTTTTCTGTCTTTTGATCTGCGATGGGTGCTAGACTAAATATACACAGTCCCTACACTTCATGCTCATTTTGTGTTACCGCGGTACCCGAGCTGCCTAATGGGTATCTGGTGCCAGGGAGCGACTGATTGCACGCACCACCAATTGGAACCCTGCTACTCGCAAAATTGATTGCACATAAACCAACAACGGCAGTGCAGTTTTATATTACACAAGACGGAGATGTGATTTAATAATTCTCTCTGTGTTCGGCTGCATCAAAGAATGCCCGACAGTAAAGGAATCGCATGGATTGTAAACCATATGTGCTGAAGTCGAAAAACAGTTTCATTCCAGCAATTTTTTTAATAAATGGCAGATGAATTAAAGAAATACATGTTGAAAATCCCTTTAAGAGCCTCATACTGGTTTCAGTGAGCTAGAATGTTACCATTTGCCAATGGCAATTATTGCATGGAAAGCGTAGCTGAATCCACAGACAAAAAACAATCAGAGAACTGTATGTCTTGTTCATGCGATTGCTATGGTTGGCATTAATACCAAATACTGCTATATCATTATGCAACCAAATGAAAATGAATTTCACTCGCGATGCAGAGTTTCCTGCTGGTAGCTTTAACTTATCTGCTACTTGTGCAGCTTGTGAACATTTTTACATTACCCACAATGCTCCTGTTCATACAGCAAAGGATTTCTGAGAAACCGCCCACTGTAAAGCAGAATGATGGGGGGCGGGGCTTGTGTTTAATACACATCTCACGGTACAGCCATTTGTTTTATTGGACTGATGAGAAGAGGCCCAGCAGTATATGAACCAGGCATCAACATTTATATCAAATAGAAATATCTCTCTAAAACTTCAGAGGGTCATATTTCTGAAAAGAAAGAAGCCGCCCACAGCTTCAGATGTGATAACGGACTTCATGGCTTATTAAAAAGAGGCCCATCCTTGAATATCCAGCATGAGGCTCTCGTCAGAGGATATTCGGTTAAGTGAGGTTAGAGGTTAAGTGAAGGATATTCGGTCATCCAACAGTGTTACAGAGGCTGAGAACAGGAGCATTTTCTGTTCCTGTGCGATTTGTGTGTCAGACCACAGAAAGAAACGTGATGCTTTATATTTCTGATGGTCATTGATTACTCTGTATCAGACTAAACGTTTATCACTCAGCCAAGTCTCGTTCCATACAGTTGTTAATAACATTATTGAAAAATTGACAGTACTATTGGTGACATCATTAACACTATCACAGTTCAAGTCATGTGATGCTTTAACAGGGGTCTAAAAATCAGATCGTGATCTCTGCTAAGCAGTGTCCCTGTAGAAAGACTTTATTGACAGGAAGATTATGTCTACCTGCACCAGGACCGCAGCCAATAAGCAAAGGAATGAAGCGTGGAACTCGGGGGGACCTAAAATGTCACACGGATGCGAATAAACGAGATGAAGGCGGCCGCTTGCATCGTCGCCTGCTCACAGACTCGCCCGAGCTTTAATCACGGGTAAACCTGCCATCCAGGACACGGAGCGGCAGAGCGTGAATTTTGGAGCACAGTCTCGGGGGAGGTACTGCTGGGTGTCTGCAGAGGCCTTCTGTTCAGCGTCCCGCGGCTTCCAGTGTACACCAGATAGCTCGGCCGGCCAGAATCTATCCCCGGGGGAGGCGTGGGTGACACAAGCACTAAATGAAGACAAGCGAAAACGTGGCTAAAGGGACAGAGGCATGAAGACTGCTAAGCAGTCGCCAACTGCCAGGCATCTCGAGACGCTCTAACTGGTGACGAGAGATCTCTTCATATTACTGCGAAAAGGATACACGTCACATGATCCTTCCTCATTCCAGCCTATGGGCTTTTCATGTGTGTCTTCAATCACGCTGAGACTCTAATTATATTTTTATTAGGGCTCTGGCTACGACAGTCCCTACACAGCATCTGCCAAAAGCGAGCATTTATATTTTGGGACGAGGAGCAATTCAGTGGAGGATTGAGGCGAGGATTTGAGAGAATATCTATAGAGGGAATGGAAGTCTAATAACTGACCTGCTAATAACTGATCTTTCTTTTCTCCTTTTTTTTAAATAAAACATTAAAGTTGCATTTTTGCTGTGCTGTTTTCGACTTGGGAATGTAACACCAAATGGGTATGTGGTGAGACTGAAAAATATTAACGCTAAAAAATGAGAAACATGTTGTAGGATTGGGCAATAAGATCACGCCACCCTCCATCTCAGAGTCAGAATCTGGGGGGGGGTGGGGGTGGCTCTGCACTGATATTACACTAGTAGTGACCCTCTAGATGCACTGCTCTCATTTAGGCTGCCACTGTCGTCTGATTTAGGTTCAGTGTTGCTGAAAATACCCCTTAGAACAGGATCCATATCTTGGGAATATATGTCTTTATTATACGCTAATTAGTTATCATGGTGTTCTGGTGTGCTTTGAAAAGATGGCGATGGTTACTGGCGGGTGAGGCGTACCAAGCAACCTTCTGCTCGGACAACGGCAGGGCTCAGGCGACGTGGAAAACGGGCCGCAGAGACAACATCTGAAACGAATGTGATTTGGAGAGAAGAATTCTGGCGAAAACAAAAAAGTACAAAAGTGCTCTTTAAATTGGGGAGCATAATTCGAGTTGATCCACCGTCACCTGTTTTCGATCGAATTTCATTAAGTATGTAAACGGCCTGATTCTTGCTGTGACTCGGATCCATCCGTACGAGGATGGAGCGCTAACTGCGGTGAGCTGGCCATCTCTTCCTGTCCCTGTTTCCTGCTCTGACACAGAGTCCCTGTGTCCCTGGCTCATGAATATTCATCAGCTGGCACGCCTGGAATATATTTTCGGTCTGTAATAATGGTGGTCAGAAATGTATGCGTTTCAGACTAAAGAAGTGAGTGTCTCGCTGGTGAATGAATATTCATAAGAGACTCCCTATAGCACTTGCTATATTTAACAATAACAGAACGGTACATTTTAAACAGCCACCAAATAAGCTAACAAAATAGCTAACACTGTGATTTCCTACGGATAGCAGGAAGTGGCTGCTGTTACTAACTGTGACAAGGTATTTATAATGCATCAAATACGTTTAGCTATTATTATTATTATTATTATTATTATTATTATTCATTTTCCATAGCCACTGGGCCATGGTGACACCAATGTCATGGGACACCTTGAATGGGATGCCAGCTTGTCACGGAGCACATACACAAACACAGTCACACTCTGTCACATACTGCGGGAATTTCAGAGTCTCCAGTTCACCTAACTGTATATTTTTGTGCTAAAGGATAAAACCGGAGGCTTTAGAGCAAAACAAAGAGAACATGTCAACTGGCTGATTGTTGATAAGTATTTTATAGAGGGAGGCATTTTTTGCAAGAACTTTTTTTTTTTTAAGGAAAAAGGCAGACCAAGCCTGTTTTGCCAGCAGCTCTAGGCACGACAGCAAGTAGGACCTGTAATGTGGAGGCGGGAAGACTGTAAAAGGTTTATTGGGGGGGGGGGGGGGGGGCCTCAACGGGATTCACACCCTGAGCAGAGAAA
>JAODJU010000035.1:17180024-17207066 GCA_026776725.1 Gnathonemus echidnorhynchus | reverse complement strand
CACCCTGAGCAGAGATAGGGTCAGAGAAGACAGCAGGGAGGCTGAGAAGGATAAACAGGGTAAGAGCTGGCTGAGGCACTGGGACCAGGATGCAGGAAAGGCAGAGGCGTGGGAGGGATGAGCCAATCACCATGAAGAGCCCTGGTCACCTGATCCTCCTTTCCAAGATGAGCACACACCCCCACGTTTCACAGCTGGTTTGTGATTTGCATGAATAATTATGAAATTATAAAATGAGTTGCATTAATCAAATAAAGCTAGCTTATTCACGGGTGTGCTTGGAGAATGTAACCTCCTTTGTCCAATATTGTACACATGACTAATACGCTGAGAATTTTAGAAGACAAGAAGACAAATTTGGTGTAATAGATCTAGTTAATGGGCCTAATGTTCACTAATGCTATTTTTGAGAATAAAAATTGACCGCCTAGAAAAACAGTAAATATCAGACATGACACCCTTCCTCCTCCCCACCTTATTCATCTTACAAATATTTTGACATTGTGTGGCCTGTGGGGGGGAGTCTTGATGGCAGCTGGCACGATGCCCCTGGGGAAGCAAGGCTAGCCAGAACCAGGAGTGGCATGGCCTTCTTACAAAACCAGGGTGAAACAGACGACGTGGATGGTTAGAGGTGGAACAGATTAATGACCCTCAAGACAGTTGGAGTGCAGGTGGAATGGCAAGAACATGCATCCTGCAACATGCAAAGAGACATGCGATGCAACCCACTCTGCGACCGGAATAGTTCATCTTGAAGCTGCTGCAGAGATTAGAGGGGGGAGCCATATTGGGGTCAAAAGGTCACCGGTAGCAATGCCAGGATGTGCTCTGCTAGTCTACTACTGTCCCAGCATGTCAACCCAAATCTGATCAGTGAATATTAGCATTCTGAACAGATGAATACTGTGAAAACTTACAAGCCACAAGGCGCGTCGTGTGACTGTCAGGTAAGCAAACGATCGAACAAAATGACTGAACAAACAATAAGCACGCTTGCCGACGCATGTCGCACATACAGCTGCAGCCGTTTCGCTAAATGATAAGAAGCTGAATGCAGAGTTAGCGAGTCTTCAGAGTTTCCAGATCCTGAAGCTCTGTAACTCCTTGCAGCCGCCCTGAGCTTTTAGATGCCAAGACTTTCGCAAAGATTTTCAAGCACATTGTAAATAAGTTCCTGTATGCTTCGATCCCCCTAAGTCACCAAATATCATCTCATATTATACCCCTTTGGTCTGCATCTTCCAAGAGAATAATTTAAAGTCGCAGTTTCACCGCGTGTTCAGCGTTTATGTGTGTGCATGTGTGTCTTTGCGTGTCTTTTGTGTGATATTTGATCACTCCTTTAGCAGACAGTATTGCATGGGACCACAGTTATTTGTTCCCGCTGGGGAATGCAGGCATCTGACCATGGAAAAGACACAAATGGCTTACAGGACATCTCACTGAGTGTCTGTGCAAGGTAGGGAATCCATGAGAAACAGGCCATCCTCACCCAAATTAGCACTGCTGCCATGTTTCATGTGCTACATCAGAACTAGTGGTTTCTGCTACACTTCTCCTGACCTGGCCATCATCTGAGAGGAAACCATGAGTCCACAATGGGCGAGACAGGTTGGTTGAATCCATCAAGCCTTCAGAGTAATCAGGAGCAGACGCTGGAGTTCAGACGGCTCGCTTTAACAGCTCATTCCTTCAGTGCTCATCTTGAATCTTCATGTTTCCCCCAAACATAAACATCAGGAATCCAGATGCAATCAAACAGACTCTAATCATTCAGGCGCATCAGGCATGTTATCAATACACAAACAACACCAGCCATACAAAAGCTTCTTTTATTTTTGTGCGAAAGGTTGCATGGTGGAGAAGGACAGTAATTTACTGCACAGTGTCAGCAGTGATAGTCTTCTGCAGGCTGGAAATGTTAATTTTGTTACCTAGAAGACTTAAAGAGATGTGAGCATTTAAAGGAATATTCACAGTAAAAAGTGAAATAAAAATGTCAAGGACAGGGAAACTTATTTTGTAAAATGTAAACAGAGTATGAGACCTTCTGAAGGAGGGTGGTCATGTGACTGACCATGTTCTGTCATAACAGTTTACTTTGGTGGGAGCAGAGCGTCTGGAAGGTACCCTCAAACACTCACACCTTCTTTTTTTCTTCTTCTCCTTTTTCTCGCATGCTGTTTGGACCCATATGTGTGGGACGTGCTGCTATCTCATGGCTCTGATCCAGGAATCATCTGGTTGTGATCTACTGGGCTGTTCAGTAATTCTTCATAAATGTCAGCCTGCAGCCTTGTGTTTTTTTCTGTTTTAATCTATTCTGTAAAACATGCAGAACACACAGGGATAACGTTGGCGTGATCTGCGTCAACTATTTTATGTCCGACCTCACGCGGCTTTGTTTGTATGCTCGGGAATGCTACACAACAGTAGCTGCTCATGTTTACGTCTGTGTCTTTGTACACGTAAGTGCAAATGGAGTGCCTGTGGGTGAGTGTGTGTGCATGTATGTGGGAATGTACATGCTAGGTTATCAGTATAGGTCCAGTTCAGGATTCTGCTTAACAGGCTTAAAGCTCCATCTGTTTGAATTCTCTTTCTTTTCTGACTGTAAAAGCTCAATCATCAAGAAAAATTATGATTTTGTTGATTTTATTTTTGTTGTTAATAAATGGATATTTCCAGTTCTTGTATGTGATCTGATGGTGTACTACAGCTATACCAAATGAAGAAACGTGTTATTTATATGAGCTGTGTTTGAGAGTGCAGATAAATAGTAGACTTTAGGACAGAAAGCTGACTTGGCATCATGGGGCATGGGTCAGCTGTTTGTTATTGCAGGATAAATGAAAATACCAAAATAATCATGTATAAACATACTGTCAGTGTGAGCAGGCTGCGTTTGCTGATCGTCTTCTGCCACAGCCCTGGCTCATGTAAGCTATCACTACTGAGATCTTTTTCTGTTGCCTAGCAATCAGGCCCTATTTGTCCTGTTTGCAGAAAGATGATACCTAATAAATATACTCATTTAATTCCTATAAATAATTTTATTAGCTTGCTGGATAATTGAAAAGTACTATGTGTAGTTTATTATATACACATTATAGATATACGATTGTGTATTTAATAAAGTACAAAAGTGTGTATATATATATATATATATATATATATATATATATATATATACATATATACATAAATATACATATAAATATATGTACATATACATATAAATATACACACACATTTTAAAATATTGATAAACAATAAGTTTTAATATATAATATAAAATATTTTAATATATTTACCATTACTGATAATAATGGAAAATATATAGAATAACAGGTAATCAAAACTCCCAGTTGAGCCTGTAAGCTAATTGAGAACAGAAACTCTACCGTTAGGTCATAAGGTTACTATGGTACATTAATTATGGTAATTATGGTGCATTTTAGACAAATTTTAGCTTTTCCACATCTGTACATATGAAGACATCAAAGAGTTCACTGCAAGGCTCCCCCTTGTATTACACTGCCGACTGTTTCCCTGCCCCAGAACCAGGTCATTCCCTTATCGTCTTAGCAGGCGACCTGCTGAGGGGTGTCTGTGTCCCTCACGCACTCGTTACCGAGGTCCGCCAAGTAGATCATAATTAAGGTCACGGTCAAAATTCTCATTATCCACTTGTAAACTTGTAAACAAACCACCCAAAGCACGTCTAATTCAAGACATACCAGTCTGTTCCAAACACCATAGCTCAGATCGCTCGCTAATATTAGCTACTCTGTCTGCTTCTAATACTTGTTGACTTACAAGTTATATTGCAGCTCATTAATGGCAAGACCTCAGATGAACTTGGCTACTGATGTAGTCATTTAGTGAAAATAACTATGTTACTGATGCGATTTCCTTAATGATACAACCTTGTGTTGGCTGAATTAACATAATTTTATATTTAGTTTGGCAGAAGCAGTGGTCAAGTCTCAATTCCTGGAGAAGGTTGGAGAAAGACACCTTCTCTGAATTCCTTTAATGGAAATATTTATTTGAGTAGAAGCTAGAAATGTAAAAATATAATTAAATATTCACACATTCGAGGATACAAGTGGATTCAAGTCAGCGCAAGAAATACTTATATGCAGAAACGTGTTCATTAATCATCTGTTAATGGTCTTACTTCCACACCACCTAAAGGCACCATACATTAGCAGCTTGCTTTTGATTCTGGAGCCCAAAAACAGCACTAACCCTCCTGAAAGGTGCTCCTCTCCCAAGGGGCAAACTGAAGCGTCTCTGGAAGAGCCTGGAGGCTGAGATCTGGGCCACACCAAGCACCTGAAGAGCTTCAGCCATGCTGCCGCCATGCTGGCATGTCAAAGATGGAGCAGGAATGGAGGTAGGCCTGAAAAAAATGAGCCTCCAGAGAAGGTCATCTGTCCCAGGCTGGAGAGATTTCACGCTTCCAGCTGTCAGGATGATTAGCACCAACCCAGACAGATGCTACCTGCTGAGAAACTCTCCCATTGGGTTAAACTAATACAGATGCACACACAAGGAACACACACAGGCTACTTGGAGCACCTCGCACTTTCATCTCCCAATTCACAGTTAACGCAAACGCAAGCACACGCAACAAAGAAAGGCTTCCAAGAAAACACATGTGAAGGAACATGAAGAAACTGTTCACCACTTCCTTTCTGTCTTGCAATGCAAACAAGACTGTTTAATAGACTTCACCACAAATTAGCATATAAAAGAAAAGCTGAATTAATAATCATTAGGCTTACTGTAGTCTCCTCTTTATGATGGCGTGATCTTATGAATGCAACTTTCTCTAAATTCCCTGCTAAATTCAGGATCTTTCATTCTTAAACTGATTCGCTTCAGATGCCCTTGACATTAATATATTGAAAGTTGTGCATCATTTCATTGTGTGTTTAATGTCCAAGACTCTCATATCTCCCACCCAAACTCAATATTATTATTGTCATTATTAATTATTAATTATTCTTATTATTAATAATAATAATAATAATAATAATAATAAACGTTTCCTAAACATGAACAAGGCCCTTTTCTGTCTGTGGGATGGTAGATCCAAATTTGACGTCAGAAATAATGACAGTCTCTAATATAGAGTGATTTCCCTCTGATTGACCTTCACAACCACAACATTCCAAACATCTCTGTCTCCAGATATGGCTAATGCTCTAACGCCAACATGCTCCTATCCTCCTGTGGCTCTCTAGAGGAGTTTAGCAAGGTGACGCACTGGGATGCAGCCATATCTGATAGGCTTGTTCTGCACCATCTCTGTCCATCACTGTGCCCCCTCATAGTAATCACCACCATCTGATGTTGTGCAATTTTATGTTGTTGATGTTGTGAAAGTGCTAAGTTAGTAATGGATTAATGTAGGGCATTCGTAGCTACCCACATCTCTAACTTACAGGAGAACGTGCTGTACTCTCTGCTAGTATCAGGCATTGTGAAATGAAGCTCAGAATTACGTATGGTACAGGCAGTCCCCAGCTTACGAACGAGATCCATTTCCCAAGTCGGTCTTTAAGTCAAATTTGTAGGCAAGTCAGAAAAATAATAGTACTTTACATAATAATACATAAGTCACTGCAAGCAGTACCATACTGTACGTCACTGCAAGCAGTACGATACTGTACGTCATTGCAAGCAGTACCATACTGTACATTGAGCCACTACAACCACACAATGTTTTCACAGGCGTCAAAAAGTAGTGCAATGATGTTCGTTATTATGAACCATTGTATTTAGCCTGAATTTTTTATATAGGAATAATAGATTTTTTGGCAGTCATTTCATAAGTACGAGTTGCTAGTATGTCAGATGTTCTTAACCCAGAAACTGCCTGTAAAAGACTTACATTCCAAATTAAAAATAACAGGCTTTAAACAGACATTCCTGCGAGCAGTGTGAGGAAAACATGGCCTGTTTGTCTTAGTTCCTCAAAGACTAAACTACACCTCTCCCCACAATATGGCCATAACAGCCTGTCAGGGGGTGTTCACCCCCCAGTGGGGTTTCATAATGTGTGTCCCAGCTTAACAAAGGTAAACAAACGGAGTATGAGATTTATCCATAACAATCATATCAGATTCATTCTTTATTTACATCACTTCTCATGCCATCATATCCCTCCCAGGTCAAATAAAAATTAGACTCCACACAACTCATCTGCTTAAGAATATGACTACAGAAGTCAGTAATACAAAAATGAGAAAAGAATTGTTTTTGGGCATCAAATTATAATTGATTTATGTAGGCGATATATGCCTGTCCTTTTTTTAACTGCCCCATGGACATGTCTGCCAGTAATGTCTGATTGAAGCTGCACTGATGCCAAATGGGCATCCAGTTACGCTTTCTAAGTTGCTGTACTCATACTTCATGTGTGCTACAGGAAATATGTATGTAGATAATTTATATATCAGTGTATATATTAATCTCATTCTGTCAAAACCTTCAAGGTCTTTTACAGCTCCTGGAAGAAAATGTCTCCGACAGACAACATTAATTTAAACATACTATGTAATAACTTCTAAAAACAAAAATAAACAGCCGGCGAGATTGGAAAACCATCTCAGAGGCTTAGAGTTCATTTAAATGCTGTCACACGGTCCGGCCAGACCTGGGACCTTCAGCAGGGTCTTGTGGTCATATTTGCAAAGGAGTCAAAGTCAGTTGTAACACTAATATTTGAGATATAAAAATGACAAATGCCTACCCTCACCAGTAGAAGCAGGAGCTGCCTTTTAGCGTCGCTAATTCAGCTATGAATGGTCAAGACACAAGCAAACGTCGATTCGGTCCATTCAGTGAGAATCAAAATAGTGCAAAATTAAGAGTTTTTGTGGATGTTTGATCAGGAAGAGAACAAAAGGTTAGCTGATAACTAAACTATTATATAGCAAAAAAATTGAAATAAATAAAAGAAGGAACAGTGATTGTTTCAAGAAGTTTGCATCCTCAGGAGTTTGGAAAACAAACAAATAAATAAATAGGTAAACAAATAAATAAATAACAGGAAAATTTTTTGTGGTGTCATACGAACATTAGAAATTTATGACACAAGATTATGCATTTATAGCATATATACATACATAAAAACAGAGATACTCAGAAACTGAAATTCTACAAACAACAAACGCAAAAACAATGGTAGGGGCTGGACTGACATTTTGGACAGCTGGACACATTCTGCGTGTGGTCCTTTCTGGAAGCAGCAAGTTGGACATCTGCATGTTTTCGTCACACAGAAAAGCCACTTAAACAGCGAGCTTCGGTGGGGGGGGATCCTGGTGTTAGCTGGCTGCTCCACATTTGGCCTGATTTATCATGCTTGCAATTTTTTATTCTTTCCTGGAAAGAAAAAAAAGGAAAAAAAAAGAAAATGAAAGCTAATTTTTATTCCCTTCATTGAATTCTGCTTGTAATGTGTGTTCATTTGCTTTTGAATGTATAATAAACATTATGTACAGGAGTTTTTAAATTAATTCAAACTCTTTGCTGATACCTACTTTTTTTAGTCAGTACTCATTATTCAAATTATTTTTTAAATCATTATTTCTATATTACTCCACAAAAAAGTACTTAGGACTTCAAGACCTCACATAGATCTGATTTTGTGTTCAACTAGCATCACAACTTCTCACGAATCACTTGGGTAGGAGAAGAAAAAGTAGAGTCCAGTCTAAATATATTCAGATGACCCAGGAAAAGCATTGCCTCTTCGTTTGGCCATTTTTATTACAATGTCTGACATGTCTTCCAGAATGACTTAGCTTGGGTGCTACAGTGTGCTACGACTCACTCTGCAGCTTACGTCCGAGTTGACATCACTGTGACCTGGTGTTCCACAACAGTGTATCATAATTGGTATCATTTCACCAAGTGAACGAGAAATGTATAAGCTAGCTAAGGTATCTCACTGGGCCTCCAACCTAGAAGCCTTTAAGATACGTGGGAAGATCTGTGACTACTACAGTCTTGCTTTTCCTACATGATTATGGCAAATTATCACTGGTAACATTTTACTTGAGGGGGCACAAGTTATATAGTATTAAGCTCTTACATGTGTATTAATTAAGCACAAATTAAGTGTTAGTTACACATTGATCTAATTTTCATTCATCATTAATGAATCCTGATGCATCCTTTATCACAAGTAATTATTATATTTGTTACTATATATTTTCATTCTGTAAACCTTTGTTAACTACTGAATGCACTTTTAAAGGAACTACTGAAGGACCAAGTCATGACTAACACAAGTAAAATAGTGATCTCATGTTATTTCATCATTAGTGAATCACAATGCATGTTTTATCTGAAGTAGCTACTATATTTGTTCATGATATGTACTTCAGTAGTAACTGAGTTACTACTTAGTATTCATGCCAGCTCAAGTAAAGTGTTGCATTATCATTCGTGATATCAGGTATCATATTGTGTACATCGAGGTCATGTTGACATTCAACTTCCCTTCTAAAAAAAATAGAAATCTGAAGGGCTGCAACAAACAGTCTGTGTTTTGAAATACTCAGTTTTTAAGTTATGATTATAATATGAAGGGACGAAAAACTGAAGTGTCCTTTTCACAGAAAACTGCTGGCTTTCTAGAGAAGGTCTGGGTTTGCTTGAGCCGACTGTACTTTCTTCAGTGTGAAGAGTCTGGCCGTAGAAAACAATGTGTACCCTTTCAGTTGAGGTCCCTGGGGACCTGCACATGGAAATGTACGTGGGAATGCATTGTGGAAAGATTACTGGTCATAAAATGACCACAGGGGACGTACCCAGCACATGGACAAAAACACACAAAACAAAAATATTCCATCACGTCAAGCTTAGCAATATAATATAAACAGAATATATAGAAACAGTGAAGAGCCCCAAGTTGTTGGTTTTAAGGTATTTAACAGGCAACTAGGTGTAGGACTTGTTGTTGTTGTCTTTGTCTTCTTTTCCTTGCTATAATATATCTCTGAATTATAAGGCTCATTCAGTGATATGAATTTTACATGATGGTGTTACAATGCACAGGTCATATATTCTACATTATTCAAGAAAACTTAGATACTAAGCATAAAAATATATAAAATATACCATCAATGACTCAACAGACGTTTTTATACATTCTCAGCTGTTAAATTTGTGCAGCAATTTTTGTTGTTTTTGTTGCTGTTTTTGTATCCCAGAAGACATTGTTGCATCATGGACGCAGACCCACACTTGCTCCAGAAAACCTATTGACCCCTCCCACAGCAACCAGAATGGCTCACCCAGAGATGGACAGACTTTGTTCTTTCTCTTTTCCCAAGATATTTGTCTGACATTATAACAAATGACTTAGCTATCGGGCCATCATGTGCAAACGATTAACGCTCTCTGCTCCTTAGTGCTTACAGAAGTAACCCAGTTACTTCTGACAGTAAAAGGCGTTACAAAGAACTTAAATGCTTTGTTTTTCTTGTTCAACCCAGACACACTCAAGCTAGCATATTATTATTTGTATTATTATCATTGTCATCATCATCTATACTTCTTAATCATTACATAGTAGTCGCTTTCAGGCAGTCCCAAGACCTGATGCCAGGCATTACTGTCATTATTATTAAACTGTCCATAGTTATTAACACCTTTCCTGCACCTATAATTACATACCTGAAATATTGTAAAAGATGGGTTCCGAGATTAAAAGATGCAAACCTAAATTCCTCACTGCCTCATGAACATGGAGAACTGCGTGAACAATACAGATGAACAAAACTCATCTCTCTTGTTACCTTATTTTCCATCTCTGTGTTCTAGCATTTATGTTGCTGTAGTGGAATTCACGGTGAATACTGGCTGGGTAGCATTAATAACATAATATATAATTGCACCTTTGCCAGCAATGCAGATACAAACTTTTTTTGAGTATATCTCTTCTGCCAGCTTGGTGCGATTTTGACCTCCCCCTGTTTGTTCATAATGTCTCTGACCACTCAGAGTAAACGAACAGGCATCTGTGCTTTCAGAAGAAGACTACTCAAGCCAAGTCCACTCAAGCCATCTTCTTTTTTAAGCCACGGCTGTGTATCTATCTCACTCTACTCGGCGTTATATAATTAGATTGCAGCTTTTCAAGGCTGATTTAAAACAGGCCTGTTGAGCTGCATTTCAGCAGTTTTCCTCAAGGTGTCCCTGCATGAATTTGTGAATATCACTTGGCTTGTGACTCATTACCTAAACAGTCCACTGGTATGTGGTGGTATATGCGCAAAGGGGCGGTTTTGACTCCTGTGTCGGCAAAAAACACAGTGAAGGATTGAGATGGTGAGAAGCTGAAGGAGGCCTGCGATGGAGGAGAGGCGACTCCCACACTTTGCTCTCACTGCTGTCAGCCACAGGCTACATTACAGGTTTATCGCAAACGTCAGCAGAGATCACCTGTGTGTTAAAAAAAAGTCATTGATTTATACAGTGCAATTACTATTATATACTTTTAAATATCATGCACAAGGCTGTTTGAAACGGACTATTCCCAAAATAGTAGTTTGAAATAATTTATAAAATATCGTATTTATAAAAAGGCAAAACACATGATAACCATGTTTATTATGCATTATGAATGCTCTGTGAAGCTCTCACTATAATGCACTATAGGTTCCATTATAATGCCGTATTCTGAAGGTATCTATAATGTATCAGGGTGACTGCTTTAAGTAAAATGTTACCCAATGTCCATATGAGATGTGTTAGACCATGTTTTAATTTCCAGTTTCTCTCTACAGGATTTCGGAGGCAGCCTGCAGTGTGTGCGCGTGTCTGTAGGTGTGTGTTTGTGTGTGTGTGTGTGTGTGGATTAAGTTTATATTACATTTTGTGAACCAAATGTCCCCCACAATGTAATAAAAACCTGTATTTTTCAGGTCCCCACAAAGATTTGTGAACGCAATCAAAAAACTAAAAATGCCAGAAGTCTCATATTCTGTTTGGTTACTTATGGTTAAGCTTAGGGCTGGGTAGGGGTTAAGGTCGTCATGTTGGGTTTAGGGTTTTCCCCATAGAAATGAATAGAGAGTCCCCACAAGGATATAATTACAAACCTCTGTGTGTGTTTTCGCCCTTGTTAAACAGTTTTGGCAACTTGCAACACTTGTGGAAGGAACTGAACATGGAGCTAAGGAAAAAGCAGGAATTGTAATATGATCCAAAGGTAAAAGTTACGAATGACTTGAATGGTCTCACTTTTTACGCCACGTTTCAGTACCTCCTCTGTTACTCAAAAACAGTCTCGATGAGACAGAGAGCTTCCTCAAGGGGCAGATGCTTATATGACCTCTGTTCTTGTATTATTCCAGAAGGTGGACTCATATTTTTATTCAGCCCTTCCCATTTGCCGTGTCACCCTCAGTGTTCATTCCCAACAGTGATCGCCATCAGGTCCTGTCCCAGATGACACATTCACAGTCAAAGCAAAAGCAAAAAAAAAAAAAGCTCAGTTTTGTTTTTGCACTGCACTGTAACAGAAATCTCAGCACTGAACGCGTACCCTGACGACAGTGTTGGGAGCACTGGAGAATTCTGCTGAGCGAGGATGTGGCTTGTTAAGCCACGACTTCGGTAAATAAGCATTAGGGAATAATACTGTGCTGATTTTGTGAGTGAGATTGATTCATGTTATCAGTTATTTCCCAGATTGTACTGTATTCATTTTATGCAGCGATCCTGTGCTTGTCCTGCATATTAAGATGGCTGCTCTCTTACGCTGCTCCCCAAGCCTTTGCCAAGCACTCTGGGGAAACTATCTTGGGTTGGGAGGCAGGGAGTGTGGGGGGGGGGGGGGGGCGGCGCACACTGTTTTAAATAAAACAACTGGCTTGAGCTGAATGCAATATTTCCACATCTTATTTGCACCCGTAAGTCACGGTGTTGAAAAGCGAGCCCCAAGTAACTGCGCATTCATGCTACAGGAGCTGAGGAGTACTCTGAAACATCTTAGACCGAATCTCTTTTCTAGTTCTGTAAAAGGTCATTGACATATGTAAATTAATGCTATATATTTTTGTTTGCGCAGGACAATGTTCGCTGATTTTCTGCTTTATTGGGTCACTGTCAGAAAAAAAAAAATTAAAAAACGTGCATATCTCTTGTTTTTATTCGGACGGTTTTCCCATCCTTGTTATCTTCCGATTTGCTGTTCCACACTCTTCCATGGCAGCTGCAGACCCGGCTGGCTGCGGAACGGATTATGGGTCCTGTCAAAAGGTACAGGCCTGATGCATGTTCTGGCCGCTGAACCACGTCCGGTGGTTTGCGCCGTGCCTGTCGAGGTGTCATGTAAACACAAAGTATAAATCGATTGGCACCGGTGTTAGAAATGGCATGTTGTCAAAAGCAGCATCCACAGGAACATCCTCGCGCAGACATCCATAACCAGTGTCCCTTCACTGTATAATTTTCAACAGGCCACTATGCCAAAAGGCTTACCGAAGCTGGAATCTGATTGGACACGCTCACTCTGTTATATTTCCCAGAAATATAAATAACAGGATTTCAAAGAACGGCTCATCTATCCTTTCCATCCTGGAATAAGAGGTTTTTTAATTAGCAGGTAAATAAACATTTCTAAATATAGCTTGGGGAGTCTTGTTACTGTGTTTATGTTTATTTTGAATCTGAAAAACGACTTAAACGACATAATTACCAATCATTTACACTTAACGGCATTTTAAGGCTGGCATGCGAACGGGCAACACTTTCGGAGTGCTGGGCAGTCAGCCTTGTGGCCTGCCTCCCAGAGCCTTCCCGCCCACCCGCCCGCCTCTCTCTCTCCTGGCCCCTTCTGGTGCTCCTCTCTCCAGGGGTGAAAGGCCAAGCCAAGCCCCGCCCCCTGTCCAGCACTCCATCTAGGCCCGGGAAATATTAATGCTATTTTCGGGTCATTTAGCTTCAGTGTGGCTAAAGGCTGATCCTGACTTGCAGCAGAAAAATTTATGAGGAAGGCAAAGCAATCTTTGCTGTAAGAGCCATTATGGAACCTCCATTACAAAGAGAAAGGGCTCCTATATCACTGTGATTACCCCCTGGATAAGCAGTTTGGAAAATAAATGGATGAATGAACCCCTACATTCCCAAACATACACTTACGCAGGTGCGAACACACAATAACATGGATTCATATTTACAAGGACATGTTCCCAGGTGAAAACTCAGCACAGACCGCTAATCACCACATACCTGTGACTACAGCAACTTCTACTTCTGGAGAGATGTTTAATTTTATACCTATTTTAATGCTTTCCCTATTTTTTTGTCCTATTTCATATTTATTTACATGTATGATCTAAAATGGTTTGCATTTTGTAAAATCCACAAAACGTGAACACTAATATACAAACAGCCAGGTATGCCATGGTACAGAAGTTCTCCCGTCTACTTCAGCTTGTAGCATTTTACTCTGAAACATCCTCAAGTAGACAAACTTTCATCTTCTTTTTTCAACTGTGTCCAAAAATAAGGTTAATGTGAAGAGTGATGATCATTCAAATGATCAATCTGATAATCATAAGTAATTCAATATATAATTGGTGCTGATGACAGATAGATAGATAGATAGATAGATAGATAGATAGATAGATAGATAGATAGATAGATAGATAGATAGATAGATAGATAAAAAAGCACTTGAAAACCAAATTTAATAAGCTATTTTATCTTTCAGCTGTGATTTAGAAAATTTTAACAAAGGAAATTCCTTTTGTCAACAGTGGTGAGGCAGAATGGAATTTAATTGCATCGCTATTAGTTAAAGATATAAGGAGCCTGAAGGGTTACATACTGGAATTTCCCATAACACATTTATGGTTCTGCAGCAAAGTATCCAGCAGGAAATCAAACTCTGGGCTTAGCTCTACTTCACACTGAGTCACTGTGCCTTCAGCCTTAGGCAAACGATACACTTTGTTTGCTAAAGTGGCAACCAATGGCAGCAAAAAAATTTTAGTTTTTAAACAATATCCAACAGGGTATGAATATAAACAGTCACTGCCTCTCTTTCCTAGTGTGTATTGACATGTACATGTGCTAACGCATTCGGTTACCGACTGCAACATATTTTTTAATAGTTATAATAAATTAAATTGGATAATCTTGACAATCACACATGTACTAAAGTACTCAGTTATTGATGATAATGCCTTTTACTTACAAGCATGCATATGTTTTCAAATATATTTTTGCTGAAAATTTGAGTTTGGGATAGCAATGAAGGATTGCTAAGAAAAGAGAAGTATTGGCACCATTCCAAGTGTTGATCTGAATAATCCTATTGGATTATGTCGTTATAATGGTATTAGTGCCTGCATCATGAGAGGGAGAGATGCTATCCATCATACAATCCTCTTGGTCAACTAATAGGCTCTTTTCTGGCAATTTTGTATCAGATGAAGAATTATCAGACGGCTCTGCATACATTGACTATGTAATTTGTACCATTTTAATTGTTTATGGCTGTTTTCTGGATTCCCCCAACCTTTCCTATGTTGCAAGATGTTCCTCTTCAATGAGTCCTTTGTAGTGAAATCCCGCGGACACAGCGAGGAATTTTACTAGCCATAGAGTGACATCAGTTGACTTCCTTATCCCCCACAATGAAGTCAGTGCCGATGTCTTAGTGAAGCTCATTTTAACTTGCTCTCCACTGGCAGTGAGAGCACTGATCCACAGGTACAGTCTGATCCATCATACCATCATTTCCAAAAAATCATGACATGCAAATTTTCAAAATGACCAAGAAACATCTTGCTTTTCCATTTTTTCATCGTAGCTATTGGCTGAAAAAGTCATCGCCGCCATATATATATATATATATATATACATACACACACACAATGAAGCATTTGAAAAGATATAAGATCATGGGACAGGAAGTGGAGGCCTGCTGTTTGTGCACCATGCGTGTTGCGTGTTAGCACGTGTTAGTGCATACGTGACCCAGTGTACACACACATGTACTTGTACGTATATGACTGCCTGCACACAGTTGCAGATATATAACAAATGTGTGTATGAGTGTGTTTGTGTGTATAATTGTGTTCGTGCCACAGAAACAAATCAAGCATAACCATAGCAGCTAATTTGCAGTGACTTTCTAAAACAACAAACCAGTGGGGAATTTTAATTTGATGCTCAGTCTGCAGGTTATTTCCCATTTTGTATCCCATCAAGATTAAGAATCCCTTGGCCACCAGATTAGCACACTTCAGCCCCATTTGGGTCATTTTGCTTCCTCCCCTTTGATCAGCGTAGCATGAGTGCAGCAGCCCGCATAAAGACATGCAAAAAGGCGTTTCTCTGCCACCACATCAGGCTGCTGCAGGACCCCCTGCCTATTTAAATTTCTCAAACACAATGAATATGGGGGACGGGGGGCTTGCACTTCATTTGGAAGAAGCTGCGGATGGCTTCACACCTTCCTTCCAGCCTCACAATATTTACCTGAACGCACCGTTTTTATTATGCAGTAATTTCCTGAGTGGACATTATTGCTTTCATTTGCATGCAAATGAAGGCCGTGGCGTGGCTGGACAGCATGGAGCAGCTGTGCACGAATAGTACAGTATGCGAATATTCAACATCTGCACCGGGACAAAATATTAGGCTGCACGTGAAGCTTCCCGCGTGCGTCGCCGCTGCGTAATTCGCTCCCTTCGCTGACGCTCCATGTTAATTGTTAATGAAAGAATTAATTCATTGTTTACAGGATGCCTCGTGGTATTTGGGGGAAAAAAACCAAGTGGTGCGACTAAATTATTATTATTATTATTATTATATTATTATTATTAATATTTGTTGTTGTTGTTCTTGTTGTTGTTATTGTTGTTGTGGAGGTGGTGGATATTACGTTTAGGTAAATGGACAAAGTGAAATATCCGAGTTCTCGCTCAGAGCGTAGGCCTATTTGTACAATTTGGTGTACACATTGATTGGCTTTGTGCAGAAAAGAAGCCTCGTATATGGTCTTGTCGACCATAGGAAACACATAAAAGCCAATGTCATCGAAATCTGCCATAAAAGAGAGAGGATTTTTAAATATTCAAAAAAAAAAAAAAAAACTAATTACAACATGCACCGTCTTAAGGGATAATATTTAAAAAGACAAGGCCGCCCTTCTCCTTGGCCTGTATTATCAATAATTGTCGCGATAGATAGATAGATAGAGAGAGAGAGAGAGAGAGAGAGAGAGAGAGAGAGAGAGAGCGTGTGCGTGTGGAATATATATTTTAAATTCATAAGAAACAGTCTGAATGGTAAATAGGTAAATACAGCTAGTTCTTGTATATATTTACGGAGTAAATATGGCTTAAGAGAAACGTTTACTTTGATCCAGCATTGTCTTCATGTTATCGTAATAGTAATATTTAATTCTGTTTGTACGCTGCGCGAAGCCTGCCTATAATACTGTTTATATTTCATGTCACATTAGCTTTGCGGTTTGCCATAGGCTGGTATGTAACATTTTATCTGTACTAATCTTGTACCAGTTTTTGTCTGAGCTTGTTTCTTTGTTGTGTTTGCATTCTACTGGCAGCTGGTGAAAGAAACTAAATGTCAGATGGAGAAACAAAACCTTTCAGGAAACCAATGAAAATGGGGACAGATGAATTCTGTACATCCAAAAGTAAAGACAGTAGAGAAACATTGGAGGAAAATCTCCGTCATGGGCGCTGCTTCTCTTTGCGCAGGTGCAGCTATCATTTTATTAGTCTATTCGACAGTTTGTGAAAAAGTTAGTGAATAATCGAGCTCGCGTGGCAGTAGCTATGATAAGATAACCGGTTATAGAAAGAGAGTAACAGTTACACAGAGGCAACGCCGACGATATCGTCATCCTCGGCGTCCTCTCAAGCCTTAAATTTCGTCGTTTAGCTGATCTTTCCTAAAATTACACATTTCGGGCCTTTGCGCATCGTTTTATTTGTCATTGTATATTAATATTTCATGCGTATGGTGTTTGTTAAATAAATATATTTAATTGGACAAAATGACTCATGGCAAAATAATTAGAAAGAACTAGTATCCCGCGGCAAAACGCGTTGCCTGTGGCTTCTCTTGGCGAACAATAGTTAGAGTTAATTAAAATAAATCTAATTTAAAAACGCATTAGTATTTGTAGAAATAATATACATCACACATAATTAAACTAATCACTGAACTCGGAATTCTGACAGACCACTTGTATGCAGTTGATTAACAAAGGCAATTGTACCAATTAAAGATTTGAATACGGCGTCAGATTTATCCAGGACGTAAAACTCCGTACTTAGGAAACAGAAAAAAAAGGTGTCGGGTCAGATTTTCTAAGTAAATTAATTCCAACTAAACTCGAGAGGTAAGGAGAATAACGACTATAATTATAGGAGATAAACAGCATAAAAAATATTTAACGTTTATTTGACCACTTTTTTGTTGAATACGCTTGCACCGTTCTTGTAAAAGCACCTGGAAAATCTGACGTGAAATATGACGCAAAGATTTGTGTTTCTGTTTTCAGCTTTTGGAAACATGCAGTTTAAACGCCGTCCATCGTGGAATCGTGTTCAAAATAATAAGAGAGATTGACCTAGATGGTACGCTTCAGTAACAATAGTAAAATTGTTAAATGCTTATTCAGACAATAATATGCAGGACTATAATGTATTCATCGATCAACTAAACTTTTCACAAGCTAATTAATTAGAACTTCATAGAAGAGAACGGAATGCCAAACATAACATGGAATTCCTTCGAATGTACTGGAGAAAGAGAAAACTGAATACTGTAAAGAGATTCATTTGCTTTTTAAAATATCTGAGGGACGCCATTTGATGACCTGGCTCTTCAGTCACTCGATTTAAACTCGAACGAAATCGCAGAAAATAACCCCAAATTCCTAACAGCATGACTGATCTCATCTTATTGCGTTAACACGTAGGGTAAGTGTAACTGCAGGTTAATTCACCGTATAGACTTTATCTCTAAAAATAATTCCGTACATAAGACATATTACTCTGTTTAAGATGAATACTCTTCAAATAGCATAGCAAACAACATAATGTTGATTTATACTGGAGTCGCAACAGGTGCATCTTAACACATAGTATTTTTTTGCATTACTGACAACGTGTTTTAAAAATGAAGACGATTTTACTCAGAGATTTTACTATTATCGACAACTTCTTGTTCTACTTATTATTCTTGTCTGTCTTGTTCACCAATAAACGTGTTTATTGGTTTTATTGGATAAAACATCCAAATATATAAACTGGTTTTTAATATTATTTACAACATCTTATGTTGGCCATATAGCCCACAATGTTAGGAGTCAGACTGACATCATTTAATGCAGTTTGCTGTTGTTTTTTTAGTTTTAACGTAAAAGCAAAGTGATAATGCATTAAAAATTAAAAAGATGTTATTTTGCTGTCACTGTCGACGTATTTGTGTGTATAGTTAAGGTAGCTTTTGCGGTTTGTCCATGAACGCCTGTTATAGGACTGTATACAAAATCTGTTTTGTATCGTCTAACATTTATTTCTTTTTATTTAATAGAACCACATATCTACGTCATACGTTTCCCATTTATATTACATATTTCAAAATATATTTTTAAATATTGCTATTGTTATTTTAAACACTACTACTATGAACGGTGCTGCTGCTGCTGCCAATAATAATAATAATAATAATAATAATTATTATTATTATTATTATTATTATTATTAATTTGTTATAAATCCACACAAAACTTTCCAATACGTGCGTCTGTACGGGGTGTGAGAATAGGTGCTTTACCAATAATTAGTTAGTTTGAGATTAACAACGCACTGAAAGCACATTTTGCGCTTCGCAGAAACTCATATCTTAATTTTGAAAAACATAAATCCAATCGTATCAACATAATACGCTAATGCACATAAACATGTTAAAGGTGTTAAATGCATTCATCAATATAAGGGAATCCATAATAGGACGCATACATTTCAAGTATACTGAGGTGTGACCAAAAGGTTCTAAGTTCGAATCTCATTAAAAGTTTTCAAGTAAGTAAGCTGGTGCGTGGACTGTAAGTCCCACTTATCCCACTGGGGGAAAGAATGGTAACGAAAGTAATGCAAAAGTATTATGTGTATAATACCCACCTCAGTTTTTTAAAAATGCTTTTATTTTGTTTTCATTGTAGAAATTACTGTATAAATACGTATATTTACTATGGTGTACAAAACCCCTGGACATATTTTGCAAATCTTTCTTGAAATTGTTAATTTTTTTTTCTATTTGGTAATTTACAACAAGAATTGAAAGCAATGATCAATGAACAAGCGATTGATACAGAAAACATTCCATTATAAAACTAGAAATTTTAGAAATTGTATTCCGATTTGTATTTGTAATTTTGAACAGTTTAGTTTAAAATTACATATTTTCGTTACAGATAAAAGTGTAGGCTAAACACCGTCTCTTAGTTACTTTGGCTTGTCGAATTATATCAAATTTTGGAGGGGGCATGCATAATTGGCTTTGGCTACTGCGTTTAACCTTTAACCCAGAATGTAGGTCCCTTTAAAGGTCTGCTTTGATTTCGGGACAGTGACACAAAAGACCATGTTGTTTAACGGGGGATCTTCGGCACGATCACACCAACAAGGCCAATGCGTGTCAGGCCTGGAAGACAAGACTAGGTCGACGGGTTAAGTTTTGAGGGCAAAAATGTGCAATAGATGCTATATGGCGACGTTATAAGTAAATAAACCGTCAAAAGCAGGTTGATAGTGAGACTGGGTGTTGAGAGAGCTTATTGTAATACATTATTTTGTACTTGCCAAGAGAAGTTTACCGACTGGGACAAATCCTTACAGGCTTACATGAAATTACATTTTACAGTAGCCCTGTCATTCATTCATTTTTTTTCCTGGTGTGAATAACGTGTTCCATATAACCATGTATGAATTGCTATCCACACTATACATAGCAATGTACTGTTAAGTAATTGTACACTGGATACAGGTTTCAGCCTAGGCGTAAAAAACACGTAAAAACGATCTGGGGATTTCTGTAGCTTGTTAAAATACAGTTAAAATATTATCTTCACAGATGATTTACTTTGCAAAACAATGTATGTGTTATATGTATTACGCACACGCAATGTTTATTGTTATTATTATTATTATTACGTTCAAATTGGCTCAAGTTATTTTGTTTCAAAACGCCGACTCCGAATACTGAATGTGATGCAATCCTCGAACAATATAAACTTAAACACTCTCTAATGTAAATTAATTTACCAATTTTTATCCATTTACATCTAGAATTTATCTATAGCTTAGCTTTACTTTAAGTAATTTGACTCCACAGAACAGTAAATTGTAATATCTCATTTAAAAAAAATGTCTCCAGTATTGATAATACACGTCGTGATCATTGTCATTATCACCATTAATCTGAGCGAGTTTGATCGCGGTTAGCGCGTGATCTTACTGTCATACGCCCGTGAATCCATTTCGCCATATTCAGATGTGGACGCGATGAATTACACTGTTCGTCCGGCCTATAACACAGAAGGGGAGAGCCGGAGTGATGAACGCATGACAACATTTCTACGCCAAATTTACCCATCCTTGCCACAAATTTTAACGATGACTTCATTTCCCCTTGGAAAGTAAATGCACGTGTATTTTATTAAATAAATAAATGAATATCATAAAATTCATATTAAGAAGTATAAAAACAAAACAAAAAAAACACGAACGATGAAAAGCGATCTCCAAAAGCACATTAGGAACCAAAACATAACATGGAATTCCTTCGAAGGTACTGGAGAAAGAGAAAACTGAATACTGTAAAACGATTCATTTGCTTTTTAAAATATATGAGGGACGCCATTTGATGACCTGGCTCTCCAGTCACTCGATTTAAACTCGAACGAAATTGCAGACAATAACCCGAAATTCCTAACAGCATGACTGATCTCATCTTAAGGTTAATGAACGCGGAAGTGACCCGGCAGACACAGAGGAGAAGCGATTGCAGTACATTCTACAATTTTATTTCGGACTACACCTTCCGAAAATATTAAAACCTTTGGCTTGAAGCGGCGGCTCAGAAACGGAGTTTCGAATTATGACTTTAGTTCTAGCTGAGAAGTTGATAATAATAATAATAATAATAATAATAATAATAATAATAATAATAATAATAATAATAATAGTGACAGAAGAATGAGAAGGAGAAAATAGAATTAGGCAGTAGTTGATAACATAACTAAGTTAAATGCTTAAAAAAATACCCAGCAAGTGGATACTGACACATACGTCTGGACCTGAAATTAAATATACAACGAAATATTTCTGGCTATATATAGATTTTTTATTAATGTTCGCAATTTATATAGTTTTGTCCATATGCTATACGACAGACTGAAATTTCAGATTTTAAATAGCACCTGTCCATTTCCCTTCGTATCTTCTTTTTTCACAAAAGTGGAAAAAAGGGAAAAAAAATGCACCCGTTAAGTGTCTATGGCACACCGATGGGGCGCTGGGAAGAGGTTCATTCGCTGTCATCCTTGTCTTCCTGGACGGTGGTGGTGGAATGATTGTACAGGCCTTGCGCCATCAGCTGCAGGGCTAGACCGTTCTTGTAACCGCTGGCTTTTTTAATTTTTGCCCTCTTATTCTGGAACCAGATTTTGATTTGTGACTCGTTAAGGCTCAGTTCCTGGGCCAGTGACTGTCTCCTTTGCTCTGTGATGTAGCGATTGGCCTGAAACTCGGCTTTAAGTCTTTGCAGCTGTTCCGCTGTGAAAGCGGTTCTGGGTCGCTTGTCTTCCTTGGTGCTTTTCTTCTTTTTTAACTTGCGCGTCCTTGGGCCTACAGTACAAACAACAATAACACGAGGATATAAACACCAGCATCTCTGATAAACATAGATATAGATGAATCTTGTGTCGTAGCTTTTAAGTACACGTAAGCACACAATTTGATATACGGCCGTATTTCAATGTCTGCGCGAGCGTGTGTATTTAAGCTCGTTGGTGTATGATTTAATTATCTTCTGGCATGATCAGCAAAAAATATCATTACTCCCCAACTCCAACATCAACGGGACATCTTGTGTTTTGCGTGCAGATTAAGGGCGTTATTGTGATGCGTGCTGTCTTACAAAACATCCTTTGCTGTTTTTAATATTTAAAAAAAAAAAATCATGATTTGTATGACTTGTAATTCAAGGCCCAATAAAAGGAAATTTTATAACACAACAAAACACCGTACCATGTTTCCCATGTCCAAGGAGAGCCAAATTCGAATTCGAAATGATATTAGATTCAATATATTTTAAAATTGCACTACGAAAAACTTCTGCTCTATTCGAGATATCTCACAAACCCCTAAGTATTTTCCCCCGCTTGCTACCCGAAGTCTGAAATTTGGACGCTGCTGTTTCTGTAAAGTGCTCATCATTATATGATCCACGATCATTTGCATAACCAGAATAATATTTTGTCTGTGATGTGTAAACGGCATAGAATTAAACAATGGATAGCTATTTCATATGCATGACAAAAGAAAAGTCTTCAGCCAGTCTTTGATGACTTCAGCTACAATTGTTTGTAAGCGGTTTTTTTCGGCACAATGAAGACTGGCACTTCTGCAGGTCCCTTTATACAAATATATTCAGCCTTTTCTTCATTGATTTTGTTAAAATATTACATTTTATCAACAGTAACACAATTAACGTGGCCTCAAATTTTCATTTGACTACAAAATATTATTCCTGTTATGTTTTGTACGAAAAGTTCAGCATTTCACGCATCGAGTCCCTTTTTAGTAATATTAATTAAATGTCAAATACAATCATACAATTGCGTAAAATACAATGCATAATCCTCATCCAAGATTATACCGGACATCGTTAGATTATTTTGGAGGTATTGAAAAAAATCTTTCTATGAAAGGACACCAAAATCTATCTATCTATCTATCTATCTATCTATCTATCTATCTATCTATCTATCTATCTATCTATCTATCTATCTATCTACACACAACGACGAAAATACAATTACCTTGAAATGTAGGCGCACGCACCTGACATTATTTGTTTTCGATCATTTATAACTAACAAAACTCCACCTGTATTAACTTAGGGATTATCAAAATATTTGCTAAGTTTTATTTTAGTTCAGAATAATTCATAATGATTGCAATTTCTAAGTAATCGACCAAGGTCTTCCTGTTAATATGCTGCTGCATTATAGAAAACGTAGTCAGAATGAATATCAATGAGCAAACATTTACGAAATAATAGGTAACAATGGGGAAGGTCCGAACTTGGCCTGTATGGTTATTTTTGTTATTTATTCAATTTAGCTGAAATCGAAGCGGTGATGTATTAGTCACATTAGATTGATAGCTTCATCAGTAAAGTTTAGCCAATCGATGCTTATCTATCCTATTTGTTTATTTATTTATTGAGTGGGCATTGGGCTGTCAGGTCTTAGCCATCTGTGCAGCTACCTGTATACCGTTCATTTCCAGAAACGCGAATGAAAAAAAGTCGAACACTGCGAACATGCCATCATCATGTTCTCCAGACAGTGTAAAATGGCTACTTTCTGAATGCCATTACACACACGTCGAATGTACGTCATAAAACATTACAAATCGCTTTAACCTCCCGTTTTTATTTCATAAATAAAAGCCGAGAGAGCGTCAGTTAATACTTTCAGAGATGGATACGTAGCCTGTAGCTGCCCACGGGTCTTATAATAAACATCCTATTCTGTCTTTAAAATGTAATAAGCTATATACTAAGATGTAATAAATCCTATCAAAGGGTGAATTTTTAGATTCTCCTGTGGAAGAGGTTGCACGTTACCAATAGATTTCAATAGGCTATAATTTACTTTTTGTTAGAATAGTAATGAATAAGTGAGGATAAAATGGCTGATTATTATTATTGGCGTTATTATTAATAATAATATCAGAAATTATAATAAGGTTTTTAATGGGTCTCACTGATTTTCCCAATAAAGCCAATATTATTAACTGTACTCTTAATTAAATAGTTGCAATTGTTTTTGCCGCTGGCAAAAAAGCGAAGTGTAAACATAGTCTAAGGTCTCGAAACCTAGTACTGTACACTTGACATACACACGCGCACACACACAGATACATTCTTACTAAAAATCACTAAAACGGGTAGTAAATTGCGATGTAATTTAGTCATATTTTTCTTCAAACAGTAATAATTACATGCCTTAAATAAATCATAAAATTATATACATTGAGAATCTATATTATCTATATGTAGCCATAAATAATTTAACCTATAACAAATCCTGTAGTTTTTTTTCTTCGTTTTCTTTTTCTTCTCCTTCACTTGGCAATTCGTAAGAAAAAAGTATTTTTAAGCGACTTCTGCCTTACCAGATGACGGTCTGTCTGAATATCTCGTGCAGTAAACCCAGGCAGGCCATAGCAGTGGCTGGGGGTCTGTAACGGGGGCAGTTCTTCCATTATCCGCATTCACAACCATTATTGACGCGGTGTTCTCGCCACATTTTATAGAATTAGATCCATTTCCTTCCCCTCGTGTTGACGAGTTCTGCTTGGAGGGCGGCAAAGACGACAAGGAAGACGACGAGGTGCTGTCATTGCTGCAGTTTGAATCCTGGCACAAAGTGGCGGGGAGGGATGGCCTGATTATCAATGGATTGACGTTTTCTCTGTCCGATGTGTGAGCTCTCTCCCTGCCCGCGAACTCCTTTTTACAACCGAAATCTGGCCGAAGAATGTTATCGATGAAAAAGTTGGTGGTTCTGTGACTTTGCTGCGCCGCCTGGTGTGGTACGGCCGGCGGAGACGGGAGATTCGGGGAAAGAGAGACGCTTTCCCCTTCGCTCCCATCTCGCCCGTTCGGCTCTTTCGGGTCTTCCATGCCTGAGACCAGATCGGCCAAAGCGTCTGCCGCTCGCACCAAATTCCACTTGCTGCTCAGTATTTGTATCCAGTTACAACCAAAGTGTAACCACTTTAAATTAAATTGAAATAATTACAGTTACGCTTGATAAATTGGAGGGCTATGTTCTTAAAATGCCGGCATCTTGCAGGTAGTAGCAGGAGTCCGAAGTGCTATAATATGTCCGTCTGACATCGCATGGCCAGCTCATTTGCAGTGCCTGCCCCCCTTTTATCTATGACAGCTCGATCCCTGCAAACTCTCCTAAAATTGCTCAGCTTCACACACTTTTTTTTTTTTTTTTTAAATAAGAACCGGAAACACGTGATCCCCCCCACACGTGCAGTCAGCCAATAAACTGCTGAAACTATTTCCGACTGAAGTGAATGTCCAATCGCATTTCAGGACGCTCCGTAAATATATAAGATTGCTCTTTTACTGAACGAAGTACTACGTCGTGTAGTCTTCATCTCAGCATGATGTGTGATCAGAGTCCATATAATAATCTTTAAAATTGTGAATTCCCTGCATATTTCAATAGAGATCCACCAGCACACGGTGTTCTTTCATAGGAAAAAACCAAGCTGCGTGGTACGTACTTATGATTTATAACAAAAAACCCTCTAAGAGGTTTGAATGAGTCAAAGTACGCCGGTTATTCAGGAGTTTTTTTTTTCTTTTAAGTTTTTAAGCACACGGTGTTTTACGCGTTGAACAGATATGCTTGATAATTTTGTCTTCACATCTTTCCTGCTGTCAGATGAGGACAGGTGTTAAGTAGGCCTATGTAATTATAAACTTTATGTTTATATTAACCATTGCGTTTAATAACTGTAATAATGTTATACTCCATTTCGGTGTTTTGAAAATCGTTATACAGCATCTGCAATTGTTTATCCAGTGGGCCTAAATACTGCCTGCCCACAAGTATAGGAATATTAAAAGATTATTCCAATGAAATTCATCTTTGAAATATTTAACAGTCCACGAATAATTGTGTGCTAGAATTCTTACTGTTGTATCATATGTCAAAATAGCTTTCACGTATTCTGTTTCACAGCCCTTTACGTTAATCGACGATTGGTATTACACCGCATAACGTAGGCATTTGAAACTCTTTGTTTTTATCAGTTTGGTCGTATACACACGCTTCTAAAAGTGCCGAATAGGACAGAAAATAAAATTGTCAGCAACCGGGAACAAGGGTTGTTTCCATACATATAAACGTGTTCTTTATATGTTTGTAAGGCAACCTTATTACAGAAAAACACCTTAAACGTCGAGTGTGTTCACTCATGAGCAGTGTAGGTTGCGTTTAAAGTGCAATAATTGAAATCTTTATCCTCGAACCTAGTTTGGGTACTTAATTAAATTCTAATTAGGACACTATCAATATTCTCTTTAGCCAAGTAGCCTTTGTGAGATGTATTCCTTTTAGGGCGGTAAATGGGGGCTTTCGGTCTTATCTCGTCTGCAAGAGACGCCAAGAGAAGGGCCGCAGAAGATAATTTATAGGTTTTAATTACTCTTCATTCCGCCTGACCAGCTTGGCGTTCATCACGGGAGAGTGAATAAAACCTGGTCAAAGGCACTGTCACTATGCCCTGGCAAGATGCTTAATCAAAGGATACACGGCCATATTAGACGCCGCGAGGACCGCCACGTAATTTCCAAGCTGCTGATAAAACGTGTTGAATAATGCCGCAGTCTTCAGAGACACCATTTACAGGAATGACTTTATTGACGGCTTAACGCTGGTAATTCATTTTACCTTTCATGTATTGGAGTCTGGATTTGTAACAGTAATAGGATGATAAATGCGCTCGCGGCCTGTAGCTTTTATTATTGAACATAATAGCCTACACACCAGTTTCTGAATACACCTAAGCCATAAAAATCAAGGGAACTATTTTAATTGTGTTATATTGCTACTGGAATATATAATATTAATTGTCAGTATGGGTATTCACTATGTATATAGGTATATATATGTTTGTGTGTGTGTGTCACACAGAC
>JAODJU010000035.1:17135586-17179955 GCA_026776725.1 Gnathonemus echidnorhynchus | reverse complement strand
AGTTAGCATGAATCTAGCGAAGGCTTAGGTAAGGAAATATAAGGAAACAAGGAATAGTTCCTCTTTGCCCACAACAAAATATAACATTCTGAGTAGCTTCCGAAATACTTTTTATAATAACAATTATTATTATTATTGTTGTTGTTATTGCTGTTGTTGTTCCGTGAATCCATATATAAGTGTAAGGAATAAAACATATCACAATAAGTTATCGTACATTTCTGTAGGCTACTCTGTATTCTGCAACACTTTCGGTGTGTCTAATAAAATGTATTTTTATGTTGTTAGCCTGTATGGCGATTAAGTAGAATTTGTTAAGAATACAAAACAGTCTTTCTGAGTTACAACAACGCCATGTCCCCATCTCTTCTGTTTTAATTAAATAGGAATGTTTTCCTTTGTAACCATCAGGACGAGCGTGTAAACCTTTAATCGTTTTTGATGTGCGACACATCTAACGCTTTGCTCAAATAAGAGTACACATTATTTTTTAAAATGCGGGGAAATTTTGTATATTTTTGGCAGAAGTCATATGTATTAGAATATCAGAACTGGATATGACATTTCACCCCTTCGACATTTACTGACGGAGAAATGCGTTTACTCATAATTAGGAGTTTATAATTGCAGTGCATTCATCGCAAAATATTTATATTTAATTATTGGGGTGTGAACTGTCCCCCTTACATCACGTTGAGGAATTAACGGACTAATAATTTTGAAGAGTAGTAGAATTCTGTCTTCAATACTAAAGTGCGTTAAAATTCCATTTGTGATAGTTTCCTGATTAGGTCTGCATTTGCATGTAAGATTACACAGCATTTAAAGCAATGTAATCGAAATTCGAGTAGGCTAATTTTGGCTAGGTTGTCTATGCAATTACTTAAAAAAAAAAAATAAGCATGTAGTAATTCAGAAACTTATTCCTACATAAAGCACATTTTTCAAGGAACGCCGTATATTTTCATTTGCATAATTATGCTTTGGCGATTAATATAACCGATTTAAAAAGTGAGCGGTCACATTGATATTTACTCCTTAAACGCTGTTTTGGAATCCATTTTTGTTGCGTCCCAGTGACGATTTTGGGAACTTGATTGGTCCGATGACATGGGCCACTCTGTCAAAGTCAAGTTCGTACCACTTTGAGAAAACGGAAAATTATGATGATTCCTTCCACATATAGGATGAGGAATATACCAAAAATAATTGGGGATCATATTGTTTTGTTCAGGCTAAACATTGGTTAATTAGTTTAATTAACACCGGGGAAATTACTTGTAAGCAATGTGGCATGTGTTAAACGCGGGAGCAGGTACTTTTACAGTCGTGTGGCACATAAACACAAGAACATTTGTTCCATATACAGCGGAGATGAAACCGAAACGTTTGTGAAAACAATCTGCGTAGATCAGTTATGAAACGTCGCGTTATATATTCAGTGTTACGCCGAAGCGAATGTGCAATTTACCTCTTTGTTACGACAGTATATTATGCAAACACCATTATTGTTATCAAAAATAGTAAAGTACAAGCAAAAGAGCATTCGTAGTAATAATAATGGGTGTGCTAATTCATTGCCAAGAGGTCTAATCCCAGTGAATTTCAGTTCGCTTGCTAGTGCACTTCAAAGCATCTTAAGTACTGACAGCGCACAGGGGCATGAGAATGAACGGGCATTGTATTAAAATTCGGTAAATAAATTATTTTTAATTTCAAACTGACCATGGCATAGAACATATTTTTTTAAGTGATACGCTTCGATCCTACATTTACATATCAATATTTTACAGTCATTGATGTTACAACGACATTTGGATGGTAAAAATTCCTCCGTGCGCTTGGTGTCCATAGGAATGAGGGGTATCTGGAATGCGAGGTTCGGAGGACATCTTGTGGTCTTTCTCTTCAACATCTCGTATACTATCTTGTTCGCTTGTTTAACTTTATTATTATTATTATTATTATTATTATTATTATTATTATTATTATTATTATTATGTCGTTGTTGTTTATTTTACCATTGTAAGTAAAGACCATTCAGTTGCTTGACGTGTTGCGATTTTACCAGCAAACAAAATCGATACTTCCAATTTTTGATAGTCGATGTTGGTAAAAAAAAAAACAAAAAAACAAAAATGACAGTGTTGGATTAAAATGTGCTTTAGCTAAAAATGTGAGCGATATGTATGTTTTACAAGGAGGTTAAGGCCCGGACAGACCGGAAAAAACTGCAACGTCCTCTAGGAAGTTTTGTTGAGCATTTATTAATAAAGGAAGTTCTGTTATGTATAGATGCGTGTAAAGAGGTTAATAATAATAATAATAATAATAATAATAATAGTATAGTTATCAAAATGGATTATGTTACTGACAGATAATTGCTATTTAATTTTTCACTTATGTTAATTTATTATGCAGTTTCATTTTAGTTCCAGGTGTAATTTAGAAATACGTAATTAGTCCTTTGCATTTAACTTTTTAATATATATATATATATATATATATATATATATATATAGTAATGAGTTAGTTCTGTTAGTTCTTCCTTTTGATCCAAAGTTATAGAGCCTCATTGTTTCCAATCAGACTCGTTTCTTGAGGTTGATAATGCGTATTCATTTTACTAAACGCTGATAATATTACGCAAAGTGAATTTGTACCCACATGATTCGCAATACTACGAACGTATACTAACCAATATGACTTTCTAATAAAGCACAAAGTCGATAATTAATTGTAAAATGAATGGAATAATAAAAAAGATACTTGGCTCAATTTGCTCAGTTTTTTCCATGCTGACCATGTAAAAATGACTGTCTTAGAGTCAACATATGGAATGCAGCATTCAAATTATTCAACATAGGAAAAACTGCAGTAGATAGAATCTCTGACGGAACACGAGCCTTATATAAATAAAACATAATGCGTGAGTTTCCCGAAACCTTCTTAATGCTACGTCGGTCTTAAGTTAGGCCTATGTGTTAAAAGAACCCATACGAACGACGTAGCGTTAAGAAGGCTTCGGGAAACTCACCTAATATCATTACACCATATATTCTGAGATCGTGAGATAAATCAAAGCCCTTTGACCCTCCATATTATCACACCGTGAAACGTTGTGTTAAATGTCATATAGATAATCTTTTATTGCATATTTTTCCATACAAAACTTTTGCTTTAAATATAATAGTCTGGGTCTTTCATGCTACTGCTAAAAAATATTGTTAAATAGTAAAGGAATGCATTATTTCAACTTAAAATGGCCGTAAAAGTACCCCCACACACCCCCATTATCTACGGCCCGCTGGAGACCTGAGTCCACCTGCAACAGCACTCCCTCAAACTCCCAGTAGATGTCCTAGTCGTAACTAGAATCAGATATTGTTGATCAAATAACAATAAATCAGTCAATTATACAATTAATAATTAATTATAATATTTAATTAGTACAATTTAATTGGCTTTAATTATCCAAAATACAAAGCTGTAACTCCTTTGAAAACTCCTAGAAAACTGTTAAAAGGACTGAGGCTTTTTGGGGAATAACTGGGCATATATATTAAGTTGAATTTCCTGAAATCGATAAATATTTGCTGTTAATTACCGAGTTTAAGACAGATGCGGGGCATTTGAGTAGGACTTCAATCATTTTCTGAACGTCTACCTACATTTAAGAGCGATCTTACAAACAACGGCTTCACTGTAAAGTATATCAAGCGACCGGGAATTTCAATCAGAACTGAGACTCGGGTTTCGATTTCGAGACCATGTTATTATTTCTTACAAAAATATTTTTAAATAAAATATCAAAATACTTAATAAAAAAGAACAGCAACATCGCGCACAAAAGGATTACATTTAAAATATAGGCAAACATTATCTCCCGCTAGAATTAGGCTAATACAAAATATTTCCAGTTTGATAAAACTGAATTTCACCTCAGTGCCTTTTTGATATTAATGTATCGCCGTTTGGAAAGCATTCAAGTAACCGCCATAACCAGTGACCGCGAGTTACCTCTCGTTGGATAATAACAATAAAATGAGAAAATGTTTTGAGAAAATAAGTATTAAACATAGGCGACCAGACAACTAGATATAGATGACGGAAGCTTAATATGATGTGCCGGGCTACCACTTTCAGCTCCGGTCTGGGACAGATTAATTAACAGAGGTACGAAGGTTAAATTCCCCGAGGATTGTATGGTGACGTTTACTCCAGTGTACACACATACGTCGTGACGCTTTGGGGAACTCAAGGGATCAACAATAGATTAAATTATAAACGTAATGTCATGTATTTATGGTGGATATTATTTAGGTGACTACTAACCGAATACACTGAACATATACAACGTTTTAAATAAACGTATACATTATGTAGCAGTTTATCCTAAGTATATAACTAAACTTTGCACCTGAAATATTCTTCCATACATAGTTATTGATTTTTAAGTATGCCCATTATGAAAGCACATAGCAAGGTCAAACTAAAATGTACTATTTCAAATTGATTTTTGAGTGTACTAAAACAAATATGAATGCAGATGTTTATGTTGAACGGTTTTGAAGTGCTTTTCAATTTCCCAAAGGTTAAAAAGGAATCACAGGAACTTATATGGCTTTGTGACCTGCTGTATCCATGTTAACAACAAATTAAAAGCTTTACTTTTTCACAATATATAAAACTTCGGAATGCTCAATATTTGTCTATTCCATGAACTGCTTAATTTTTACTTGTCTCACTGGTGTACCTGCAGTTCAGATAGATGTGCACCAGATGGAGACTTTTAGGCTGTCCTTACGGCAATAAAAACAATGTAAATATTTGTCTAGAGCAGGCAGACCTTCCTATTCACTTTAGGAATCAGTGTTTGTCAAAGTATCAAATTGTGATTCAGTAGCTCCCAGGAAGAGGTGTATTCTTAATCTCCTTAGTATTAGAGAGCACACATGGTATCACTCTCCGAGTGCATGAGTACCCCTTTGCTCTGAGAGTAAGGTGGATGTTCATGGGCTCAGGTTACACATTGCAACACCCAGCACCATTTCCACTGTCTTTGTTCAGTGTGCAGGGCAGGGCAAGAAGGACTTTGTTCTGTTTAAACTGGATACTGACCCCCCAGAAGTGATCACTTTGAAAAATGAGTGAACAAGTGAAATGCAGTCTGTCTGAGTTCACAAGACCAAATGTGTGCGTTTTTCTTTTTACCCAAATGCTATTCCTCACATAAAGCATCCAAAAAAAGAAGACTGATGACCCAGACAAAGGGTTTCCTATTCATCACAACCCTCAACTACTGAAGAACTGCTGCAGCTTCAGAACAAAACCTTTTGAAGGAAGCAAAGCCTTTTTGAAAGGATATGTTCCTCTCACTGGAAACCTCATGGTGTTGGTAAAAAGTGAAAAAGTATGATAGTGACAGGATATTACATCACCCCGGCCAACCTTCTAAAGCCAATAAGCCTTCTACACACTCAACGACACAGTGAAGACAGTAAAAATATGATGCTCAACAACCTTGAAAGAGGTACATGAAGTAGGATTTAGCTGATGAGAGTAATTCTGAAAGGCAAAAGGAATGGGTCACAAAGACGTACCTGAGTAATAATCAATTAGCAAAATCTCTGAGTAGTATAGCATTCCTGGTTGCATCATTCTGTATGGGCTAAAGAGGTGCTAGATACCAAGGAGATGGCATGGAAACCAACAAAAGGGCTTGAGGTAGAGGTTCCAGATAAAGGTCCAAGTTTTCCTGCCAGCGCATAGTGAGAGTAACCAGATTCTGCATGACAGCATGAACATCTTCTCCATGAATGTTTCAACCATTAGGGTCATTTAGAAACCATAGGACAACACATTCCAGAGTACATTGCAAAAGACTAGAACCCATATCGCTTGGCAGAGATATCTTCCCATGAGATCACTCACTGTGCAGAGACATAATCTAGGATGGTTTATGACCAGAGAACATTTTCTTTGAATAAAATAAGACTATTACAGGAGCATATATGAGTATCATTATACAATACACTTACTTCACTGTCCATAATGGGGTTGATCATTTTGTCCAGAATGGCAGATTATGCAATACTTGGTCACTGCATTAAAGTTACTTAAAAAAGCACAAACAGGGTTGGATTGCAAAGGAACCTAGAGCCTGTTACTCAGTTGTCTGTGTAACCTAAAATGTAATGCTTCTTATGTTTATTCAGAAGATACTATGACACAACTGTGCTAAATTAGTATGCTCTTCAAAGTCCTACCTACGAACATTTGAACTGTACTTTCTAAAAAAAGGACATACGTGAGCAGCCTGATTCCGTCATGCTGAATTATAATGCTGTTCTCAAATGAGGGTTCTGCTGTCATCTGTTTCTGCAGAAACCCACTCTTAGCAAAACAGTTGACAAAAGGCATCTTGTTTGTGAGACTCACAGGCAATTTGAATAACTGCGTCTTTGTGGGTCTGTTTTTGGGATGAACCCAGTCCCCAGTCCCTGCTGTAGCCATGCACTGCTGTAGGACTTCAGGGTTTTAAGCAAAGGGGGCTGATATATGTAGATGACGGCATGACTTAATGGAAAACAAAGCTAGTTTTCATTGGGAAAACCTACGCCAGTCTGAACAAATCCAAGTGAAGTCTCCAAAATGGAGCATCAGAGAATATAGGTAATGAAAACTTTCCTTTACAGACCCTGATCCATGAGTCAAAGCGTCACCATTCGGTCACACTCAACACGGACAACTTAACCAATCAGCTGTCCAGCAACAGCTGTCAATAATGTAGAAGGGTCATCCTATGAATAATATTGTGAATAGCAAAATTTCTGCAATAGGCAGTAATGAGCTCCATGAGCTACTCACTTTTGTGCTTAAAGCACAAAACAATTTGTAATTTCTGCTAAAGATAATTTTTACGGTAAAATCCTCTTACATTATGACACACACTTCTCACTGCATTTTATAATGTTGCTTATCTTGCATCCTTCCCTTCAGCTAATTCGGCAGAGCTGTCATTTTTACTGTAGACCGGTAGCATCAAATGGAGCTTGTCTTATACAAAGTGAAAAACAGCTAGGAATTAAGTGTGAGATACTGTACGGAAGAGTTGATGAGAGGCTGAAGAGGAGCCTGTTCCTGGACTCAATGTCAATGT
Organism: Gnathonemus echidnorhynchus; assembly: GCA_026776725.1. Lineage (NCBI taxonomy): Eukaryota > Metazoa > Chordata > Actinopteri > Osteoglossiformes > Mormyridae > Gnathonemus > Gnathonemus echidnorhynchus. The sequence goes on along the minus strand of JAODJU010000035.1, from coordinate 17,172,793 downwards.
CTAGCTTTAAATTGCGTTGCAGGCAAACAAACTGCACAGTAATAGATTATAGATTGGCTCTGGTCTCTTTATATGGAAAGACGCTGAGAATATATGATGCACTGTTCTCACTAGGGGCGCTGGAGTCTGTGTGCTTCAGCCTCCCCGAGGAATGTATGAATGCCGAAAGAATATCCCGTTACACGGTGCGGTCAGGTTGCGTATATTCGTATGATAAGCTGTGGAGCTTCCTATTGATTCCAGACCTGCGGAGTACAAAGTGAATTGGGAGGTCGAAGGATTTTTTTCCTCATTAACAGCATATTCTTAAAAAGATCCAGGTCATGCCGGAATATATTAAGTTTTTAAAGAGTCAAAGATGCAGTGGTAAAGAAAGTAAGTAACAGACTTCCCGGCCTAAGTATGTCTTTCAACTGCAGCTTTTAAACTACTGAACAAGTCTGAGGAACAAAATTAAGAGTTCCTGCAAATTTAGCATAATAAGAAAATGCCGAGTTAACTGTTAAGATTTACATGCACATATATCCTCACGTTATTTTTAAATGCAGCATCGTACAAGCAGGGTGAGGAGCTTGTTAAGGATCGCGCCCCCTCCCCACCTCGGCTGCACACCGCGCCCTTCCTGTCTCTACAGGCAGACATTACGCGCATTCAGCGGCTTTGGCCCCCAGACAGTCACATAATCAGTCGGCTTCTTATATTCCGAAGTCCGCAGCTCGTTAAATACATTTAGAAAGTAGCTATAGCGTCATGTTTAAAAGTGGCGATTAAGTGTCCTCGAGACACCAGATAGGACAACTCCATATTTATATAAAGCATTCTGTAAATGAAAATCATAAACACGATTCTATTTAAACCGACGATATCCATATCAAAGGGGGTCGCAGAGGCCCGTTAAATTCGCCCAGGCAATTCGAACAGCTTATTTATTAGCCACGTGTGTTGAATCATTCAACTTTACTGATAAAACGAGTTGCTGAATGCTTAGCCGGAGTTCCTAAACAAGATCTACAAATGTATGAGCCGTGCCTCGTAAAACGTGAAACATACACTGTCAATAAACTTAAATAAAAATGTGTAGATTTTTGGAAATAGTCTACTCTTAGCAAAACGTTATAACGGAATATGGATGCTTTGAATGGCTCGCCATAGGTGCGTGTTTCTTCTGATTACAGATTATTTAATAATAAAGATCAATATTTTCACTGTAAAATGTTTCCGGCTGTGGGTTGGCGCCCCTTCCTGGGTTGGTCTCTTCCTTGCGGCCGTGGCTTCTGGGATAGGCTCTGGACCTCCGCGTCACTAAATAAGACAAGAAATAGAAATAGGTACAATGGATGGATGGATGGTTCTCCCAAAGAATTTAATTTACACAGGTGAAATGCATATTAAAGTTTAGATATATAGTTTTAAGCGTTACATTCCATGCATATCCAAAGCCATGTATTAAACACAAAAAACAGTGAGAATGAGCAAATGAGAGATTACTGTGGAGTTTTAAAGAAAAAAAAAAAACTCGGGCTGTTATTTTGGTAATATATTTACGTATTTATTCAGCTCTCCAGGCAACGTTGTACCACCGCCATCTCATGGCCATTTTAGGTACTGCATTTAATTAACGCATTGCATTCATTCTACAACCGTTTTTGGGTGCGTAATATCTGCTTTACAGGCTTTGCAATCAAAGGATAAAGAGCCCACAGTAAGTGCATCACAGCGCTGCTTCCCAGCGAATTTTATTGTAAAACAGGACCACTTCAAGCAACTATTAGAGAAAAAGCGGTACATTGAGGCTAGTGCTCTGCAAGGAAAGGCAGACGCAGAAGTGACATCAACCTTTACGGCAGCTGGGGGAATCTGCAGTCAACGGCTCTACAAATGCAAGAAATAAATTACCAGCGCCATCGTGCGGTGAATCAAATAATTGCCTGAAAGTGTCTTCTCGGCTCTCCCTGGCGTCTCATCTCAACCGATTAACCGCTACTACACATTACATTGCAGGTATAGAAACACTGGGCAACCTCCTTGTCCTTCCCCTCACACATTCTCTTTGAGAAACTATTGACTTGACATGCTGAAACAGACTAGCCTGGCAAAGTGCCCGGTTTACATAAAGATGGTGACCTTGGGGCGGCACTCATTTGACAATCATCCAGATAATAACTGGGCTTGTACATCATATTCCCATGATGTCACATCACCCAAACCTGAAAATAAGGGAAATAGTTTGATCTGCTCATAAGGCTGATAGTTGTCCAAGCAAACCTGTCGAATCAAGTTGGTGCATGAACAGGATTCCGGTGTCAATGTCAGTGTTCTGGAGAAACCTGAGGAATGTCATGGATGCCCTGAGGCGGTTTACCATGTTGTGCTAAAGAAACTTGAAGTTTGTGTGCACTGACTTTTCATATTTTTTCTTATCTATCATCTATTGTACAGTATCTTCTGATTCGTTTTCTGTTGCTATTTCTCATTATCTTCAAGCTGTTGTAACAAGGAAATTTCCCCAGTGTGGGATCAACAAAATCTTATCTTATCTTATCTTATCTCATCTCATCTCATCTCCATAACAATCTCAAATATCATCAAAGCTAAGAGAGTCAGGACACATTCTATTAGAAATAAAACCACCTTATATTGGAATAATATTAACCTGTACTAGAGAATTTTGGTACAGTTTGTGGATTTAGTCCTATTTGTGGAAATGCCTCCATAGCAGTCTGCAAGAGAGGTGGATTGTACACTACTCCAGGTATAGAGAACACCATCAAATCTCCATTTTGCCTTTCGGCCTGTTTACCAGATTCACGTGCATCCAGACCTCTGTTCTTCTCCAGGAGTCCGTCCATCGTCAATTCAATTCAGTTCAATTCAATTCAATTCAATTCAATTCAATTCAATTCAATTTATATAGTGTTTTTAACAACAGTCATTGTCACAAAGCACTTCACATATAACTGGCCCACACCCCCAACAAGCAAGTCTGAGGCCACAGTGGCAATAAGTCCAGCCATCGCCAAGTTAACCATGAAGCATTCTGCACTAGGAAGATGACTCTTAAGCAAACCGTGAATGGAATGTGTAGCTTCCTGCAGAGCTGCACATGGGCTAGCTAGTCTCTGAAAGAGATTCAACAGCTCCACATCAACAGGCCTTATGTGCTGGTTTTGGTATCCTCCAATCACACATGCATGTTTAAACTATTGTGTTTTTCCACCTACATGCTAAAAACGTGAGTTTAAATAGCCTTGTTACTCTAGCATTCTAATAGTGTGTGCTTGCAGGTGCCCTAGGATGAAATATCCTGTTGAGGGTGTCCCTTGTATTTTTAACATGACTTTACTGGGATAGGCTCCAGGCTTTCCATGAATTTGTATTAGATAAGCGTATATGGAAATAGAAGGGTGGATTGGTTCGAAAATGGCTGGACAACATTACCTCAATGTCTAAACCCACACAATTCCATGGTTAGAACTATATGCTGCACCTTAGAAGCTGAACTGGCTGATTACAGATCAGAATTCTATAGGTGAAAATGTACAGGACTGCCCACATTTCCTCCATCACTGAAGCGAGTCTAAGGCTGACCACACCTTCGCTCTGTATGTACCCACTATCTATAACACTTTACATCAGCTCCTCCCCATCACTCAGTACTTTCAAATCTAGAGTGAAAATGTTCCTCTTAAGACTAGCTTTTGATTGTGGCTAATCATTTTGCTTGACATTATCTTGATTTATGTTTTCATGTTGTTATCTGTGTATTTTGTAGATTCTTCAGTTTGATTGTAATTGTATATAATTATTGGTGTTTTATTTTTGTCCTTTTTACTGTTTGACTTTCCTTTAGGGGCGTACAGAACTTTGGTCAACAATTGTTGTTTTACGGGTGCTTTATAAACAAATGAAATGAAAATGAAATGAGCCTGAAGAAAGCAGGTGGTCACACAGCATTTTCCGAAGGATGCAAACACATTCAGATCCGTCAAGGTCACTCTGCAACTTAAGCATTACCATGATGAAATTCAGAGGTGGAAAGTGCAGGTTCAAGGAAGTACAAATCCAGACCAAGATTTTGTTTCAACCATTATGCATAAAGAGTCACAGTCACAGAGTACTCAACTGGTTGGTTGAAACAAAATCTTGGTCTGGATTTGGACCTGTACTTTCTACTTCTGATCAAATGGTTTTCTAACCCAACACTGTGCCCTCAGCTTTCTGGGATAGACTCCAGGTTCCCTCCTGACCCCGACCAGGATAAGCAGTTGGAGGATGGATGGATGGAAATTGTACTCAAAGTGCTTCATTCAATGTGTTTTCTCTCAGCTATGCCTTGGGTCATTGGGAAACATGTTTCATTGTTTTTCATAGGTTTCTTCTTACAGAAGCCCTACCTACCATCCAGCAATTTTGTCTAGATGCCTTCAGGCAAGGAAATATAACATGACACTACAGGCACCGGAAGGAACAGTGAGAGCTCAAGGTGTGCTCTATGTCTTATGGGTCTGAATCATTCAGACAATTTCCAAGCATTTTTATCAAGGTGTACAATTTCTCGATTCCACTTGTTCTCTAAAGGATTGCAGGGGTCCTCTGGAGCCTATCCCGGATACAACGGGTGAAAGGGGGGAATCACCCAGGACGATGTTACAGGAGAAAAGCTTTACCTTACTCAAAATGAAAAAAAAAAAGAGCTACGTGTCTTGGCTTAGTGTAAATCAACCTAATCAGTATTGTGATGGAGCTAAACTGTTCATGTAAATTAATAAATGAAGTGAAACGTTGACGTTTACAGACAATTTGTGTTATATAGGCGTCTGGTCACATGAGGGCGCTAAAGACGCCTGCATGAGAAAGTGTTTTTGGAGATGCATGGTTCCAATTTTGTCAGAAGCTCTAAACCTGACATTCATAATATACACATTTCATAACATTACTTTTTTATTGGTGAAAACCAGAACACCCTATTTCGCTAAAATTCTAAATGTGTAACAACCGTAATAAAAAAAGGAAAGAGATGAGCTAATTTGCATAAGTGTTTTCAAGACAAAGGATTGTGGATTTGCACAGTACAGATGATAGTACTGGCTAAGATTTATAGCTGGGCTTGTTTATATTTTCATATATGTGAATCGCTGTATAAAAGTTCCTCCTGGTGTGATGTCCATCCTCCACAACCACTGATAGCATAGTGATCCATTTCAATGACATATAACGTGGCTCTTCTCTTCCTTTTCCTCTAATTTAAATTATTTAATTATGTTCCTTCTCTCCAATGCAGGGAAATAAATCATGCTAGGTGAATAGAAGTGAATTGAACGTTCCCAGAAAAGGCTGGAAAGTGCATAGTTTATAGGAGGAGATCACGGTTGCCGAGGTAACAGTGACAGTTATATATTTATTTTTGGAGGCCTTCATTAATTGTGAATGAGCCCATTCTGGAAGTATTTATTGAAGTCCATAGCAAATTATTCCGCTATGTTAATAAGAGGCAGCGTGATGTGTGTTTCTATAACAGGACTGATTTTGTAGCCTACAGCTTTATGTCCTCAGGCGTCATTCCGCCTCTGTGGCGGTGAGAGAAACGTAGCGAAGCTTCCAGAATCATCAGTAATCCTGCTGTACTTGGCCTGTAATGAGATCGTCATCTCTGATTAAAGAACCTTAATAAACAAACTGCACATAAAATTGTCCTTTTGTGTCTTTATTAATCCATTATTCACCGCCTTTGTTGGGAATTGCATGTGAATCTTCAGAGTGAGTAACTGCTGATGTCTTTGTCAGCATTTCAACATCTCATACCCCCCTCCCCGCCACCCCACCCCTGCCACAAAAATCATCCCAGACTTTTTGGGGTCCAATCCTTATCACATTTCTGCTTGCAGTTATTATTTCCATGCACAAGTTCTTCTTTTTAGGTGACGTCACATTGCTTCGGTTGGTTGAAGGTCAAGACTATGACCTGGACATTCAAGAGAGTTAGATTTCTTCTGCTTCTGGCATCCTGTCATAGACATTTGGTGTGTTTAGGATCCTGGCCTTGCTGTGTGATGTAGCCTATTGTCTGACAGAATTTCTGGTACAGTACAGAAATGATTGTTCCCTCAGTATTTCTAAGCCGTCCCCTAACATCCTGCTGCCATTCTTCACAGCTGAGGTAACATTTTTTGGAATGTAGCACTTTAGTGAGAATAAACATGAACACATATACTGAGAAGTGTGCTTGGTATGTCATGCACGTAAACTGGAGAACTTGTTTTCTTTGGAAGCTTAATAACTGAATTGTAATTAAATTCTGCCCCATGGTCTTAAAAACATTTTGCTACCATTGTCACGCACAAAAGGAACAAATACATGCACAGTCGTTTTTTTTTTTTTTTTTTTTTTTTTACAAATGAGCTACATTTATAAACTCACATTAAGTATTTAAATGACAATAATTTATTTATCATTTGTGTCCTGCTCCCTCGATTGCTGCCTGTGGGGATATTTTGTTAATGAGGCAAATCTCTCATACGGAATCTGATTGTCCGCAGAAGTCTCAGCGATACCGTGAATTAAATGAGCTGTGACCTCTCTGTCGGGAGCGCAGAGAGCAAAGCAACGGTGTAGCCATCCAGGCGGCAGTCCTCCATAAGATTCTCATTTTAAGTGGTGAATTTGTTTTCGAGTTTGATAAACTGTTCCGGTACTGGAATGGTGAAATACACACGATGAATGGGGATGTAAGAAAACGTGTCAGAATCACAGGCCTCGGTAGACGGTGAACCCTGAACGATGCCTGTCATTGCTGTAAGCAACACGTCCTGATCAATAGGCCTCCAGAGCTTGATTATGACATTGTTCTGTCTAAGCAGGCGATGTGGAAAAATGTACTAGAGGGATGCTGTGAAAATGATATATCAGTAGCTGCCTGTCTGGTATTTATCTGTATGAAAGCTTTTTAAATCTGGCAGATCAAAGGAAGGACAGTGGGGAGGAACAGTCTCTGATGGATTTTAAGGTGTAAAGAACCTGCACATTCACCAGTACTTGCAGGTACATGCTGCTCTACATGGTTTATTCTACAAAAACATGGAAACAGAATTACATTAGCTAGCTTAGCATTGCCGAGCTGCTGGGCCCTTCCTTATTTGGATAGATCTGTGTTTTGATGTGGTCATAAAGCGTATATAATAGGCTTAACATGGGATAGACTGTGGGCTTATAGCATGGGGAGCCATCCCAAATTGTTTTTCCTGCTCCAGGCCTCGTGCTTCCTCTCTCACTAAAGGTATTTAACCACAACTAGCTGAGTTTTTGAAGCCCTTAACCTTTGAGCCATATAGTACGAAGAGTTACCTCACATCTGCAGGCAATTTCTGCTAATGACATAGCCAGGGGTGGAGCTTAAGCATTTTTGCTACTAGCCAACTGAGGTAGCTCAGTAAAAAAGGTAGTAGCCCAGATAAATTTTCACTAGCCCATGACATGCAATGTAATTTTCAAGCATAGGGAGAGAAACCAGTGGGCATCACATTAAAACGGTCAGGGGCCCCTGGGCTGTTTCAATTGTCATGTGGCCCCGTACAATTTTTTTTTACCATGGTGTAGGTGTTCATTAGGGTGGGGCAGTTCCTGACAATAAGATATTAATAAAAATATGAAAGTGTTAGCAGTGTACCAGTTCCATAATTAGGATTAAATTTATTTTTGGCCCGGAACAGGAAAATAAGGGACAAAATGTGTCTGATATTGCTTCAAAATAGGACACGCGGATAAGCTGTGTATTAATGCACCCTGCAAGGGTTTTCGGGGGGGGGGCGGATGCTAAGGTGATGGATGGCAGGATGATTATTGTAATGGATATTATCAGTCAGATGGCTTTGAACGAGCACGCATTTCATACCAACTTCAGTGACACCAGACAAAAATGTGCAAACTCAACATGTCAATGTGAAGGTGTTGATGTTGACACTGGGAATTATTTCCAAGGCCGAGACAAGAAACAAAAATTGAGATAATATTTCCATTAGTCGATACTGGCTGCACACACAGTGCGTAGGCAACTGGCGGTCGATGAGTCAAGCATTGTGTGAAATGTTTATGCGAACACTGGGGTGGAACTTAGGAATTTTTTGGTTCTAGCCAGTGGGTTCCCGTTCAGTTGTTTAGTACTTGCCCTTCATATAAATGACTCGCCTTGAGCAAGCGGGGCAGCTTCGATTTTAACCCTAGATGAGTCCTGCATCCCTGGCATGTTTGCCAGTTTGGGGCCTTGGTTTGAATCTAACAAAACATTACCAATCTTTGACAGAATCTGATTGCTTAATACAAAATTCATATCTGTAAATACGGATGCATGTCTGAAGGAGACATGGTCTTTGGCTGTAGTCTGATTCATTACAGCTTTAGAGAACATCTGAACTGTTCAAGCTCTTTTAAAAGTTTATATTAGACATTTATGGTTCATGATGACGCCCGTTGTGGTCCTCCACTTATCTAGTTCTTACTTATCTGTTCCTTTGCAACACTCACATTTGCCTTGCACTGTACTTACATATTTATCATCATAAGCGATCTAGTGTTTACTGCCTTATTGATACACCATTTCAGGGTGGCATAGTGGCGCAGTGCTTAGCGCTGCTGTCTCTCACCTCGGGGGCCAGTGTTTGCTCCCCTCTCAGGGCTCCCTGTGTGATGGCTGCCCCCACAGCCACACAGCTAACTTGAAGGGGAGCATCATTTGTTGTTCTATGTTTGACTTTGTTTAGTTTAAGTGCAATAAATTAGTAATTAACATTTAATTTTGTTTATGTATTTCTTTATTTGTCACATTTAACCAGTTACTAGATGAGGCGCGCACATTTAGTTAACTGGAATAATGTGAGTATTTATGAGTTTATTTCTTTTGATTTACCGTGTGGAATGCAGGGGAGGATCCCTTGCTGCTCCAGTCAGAGGTGGCCAACATGGAAGCTGGGCTAAATGCAGGAAATTGGACAACTCCAACTGGCTGTTTGCAGTGGGGGTGGAATAGTTTGCATTTAGTTTCTTTTTATTGTTTAAGTACATTTTTTTAGGATTAACTTAATTTAATTTAATTTTGTTTGTTTTGATTGAAACATTAGCTGACTTTTGTTTTGGTGTATTTGTTATTGGTTTTACCCCTTTTGTGTCTTGTGGTTTGACCAACCAGTATATATAGCCCTCATGGTGTCTTGTCTAGGAAAAGGTCAGTCTGTTGTGTGGTTTAAGTTATACGGCTAGCTTTGGGTTTTGATTAAGTTGACTTTTTGGTGGGCCCAAGTTTACTCTTTTGTTAAATTGCTTTCTTTTTGCGAATTAAAAAAAGGATTTTTTTTTTTCTAATTTGTCTGTGTTCCTCGTGCCTTCCATCTCAGTCCCTGACACCCTGCATGGAGTTTGCATGCATGTTGCATGTTCTCTGTAGGGTGTCATGGGGGTTTCCCCCCCACAGTCTCAAACATGCTAAGGTTAATTGGAGTTGCTAAAATGCCCTTTGGTGTGACGGGTGCTCTTATACTTACTGCTTTTCAGATAGGCTCTCCCCCCCATGACCCTGATTAGGTCAATCAGTCATACCCACTGGATGGGCTTACTGTTCAATTCAACTCTGTTTTTTGAACCTTAATTTGTATTTGCATTAACTGGTGGCATAAGAATACACAGTGTGAGACTTACATCATATACAGTAACTGACTGATTACTGTGCATATGAAAATAAAGTTGTGAATCTTCACCATAATTTATTCTGTATAATAGCCAATCCTATTGGAGTCGGTGTGTTGACCCTGAGTTCATGTGGGTTCCCTTCAACGATTCAAAAACTTTCTGCGATGTTCCACCCGGGGTAGGGCGGATATAAATTTTCTATTTTTTGAAATATGCAAGCTTAAGAAGGAGGGTATTTCTTAAGGTACTTATGAGAGCTTTGCGAAGAACAAGTAGGAGATTAATTTTTATTTTAGATAAATAACTCTAATAAGGAAAATATTGCAATAGCCTGACAAACAGAAAGAGACTTGAATGTACATCAGAGACTTATTGTGTAAGCACAGGATGTACTAAAATACAATGAAATTCTTACTTACATGTCTCCTTGCAGCCTGACACTTAAATGATAATGTATTGCTTCTGATAAATTATTGAATAAGATCTGTTATTGACTTCAGTGGTCCTTATTTTAGAGACATACTGCTCATATCAGTCATTGACTCTAAATGGTTCAGATTATGCCCTGACCTGTTTAGAGCCGTAGTACCAGCATTCCTGGCTGGCTAAGCTGTTATGGAATAGGCCACATCAATAATTTGGTAGGCTTTCAATACGGCCACTAGGTGGCCACATATCACCACCTGCGACAGAGGAATGTTTTTCGAGACAGAAGGTGCTGTAGACACCTGCTTGAATCATCAGCATCCTTTCTGTGGCACGCAACAGCACAAATATCTGCCATCCATGTTCATTTTGCAGCTCTGTGTTACTGCTAGAAGACACCCCTACCGAAGTAGTAAAATCAACGTGTCATCAGTATAAAAATATTTGGTAGCACAGCTCAGGAGAAGCTTATACCCTGCAACCATATATTAATAATTAAAACCAGGATTATTATTTTATTGCACACTGGGTATATATGTTTCCCTCCCTTTTCTCCCATCGCTCCTGGTGTCATGACTATTTAATGGCTGTAAATGGCAGAGCTACGCCATTCATCCATCGTGCTGTTTTCCTGTTCTCCTTCGCTTGTGCTCAGGCTTTGGCTGAGATTTCACTCACGATTGCTGGCCTTTCAGTGGGTCTTTGAGTGTGACCTTTCCACAGCATGGTACTAATAGTGAGGAACGAGTCAGTCTCTACCCTTAGGAAACGAATGTTAGATTCCAGCAGTCCATCCATCCATTTTTTGTAACCACTTGCCCAATTCAGGGTCACAGGGGGTCTTAAACCTATCCAGGAGACTACTGGCACAAGGCAGGGAACAACCCAGGATGGGGCGCCAACCCATCGAAAGAATCACAGATTGGTTTGACTTATTTTTTGTTTAAACAGTATCATACAACTTATGCTTCGTGAACTTCAGCTGGAGTTATTTCGCATAGGTGCTTTACTGAAAAGTACAACAGCCGGTCCCTCACAAGTTTTAACACCAACCATTCAGCCCTACTTCCTGGACTTAACCCATACATGACCTCCTGCCCCCAGGCTGTGTTCAGTCGGGTTAGGGTTCTAAATTTCTCACTTAGATCATTTGGGTGAAAGGGCGCACTACAGTCTGACGGGTGATTTGATTTTCTGTAATGTTAGCATTCCCGGGGGGGCTGGGCAGCCAGCTGACCTTGGACCCCCACAGGTTTTCTTTCTCCCTATTTGGGAGTTTTTTTGTTCCTCTCCTCCACTGTTATCTGGCTTTCTTTCTTTTATTCTTTCTTAGTCGTCACTTTCTCTCTGTTATTGTATTATTTTGTATAAATGATGCAATTATGCACCACAACACACTCATGAAAAGAGCCTTGGGGTGACTCTTTTGCGAGAGGCGCTATATAAAAAGAAACTGAGTTGAATTAAGGCGGTCAGCTCCTGGTCTCTCATTCAATGAGATGCTGACAGGCCGTCCGCTGATGTGTTTTGAATACAGAGGCAAACGTGAAACAGCCCGGTGGGTTTCTCATGATGTAAATCAGGTAATGGGAAAGTCAAACAGATGAATTAATTCCCACTGGGGGTCTGATCACTTGATCTCCTTAATCAGTTGCCAGCATGTAACCTTCAGCTAAGCTAAAAGACAGGCTTCCAGAGCTCTCGTGATTGTGAACCTGTGATCTGATGTTAGTCACCCGCTGGCTTAAGTACAAATAATCCAATACGTGAGGTAGATTTCTGACGACAGTGATCAATTCCTGACGAGTTCGCTTTTAGTGATCACCGAGCACCAATATTTAATTAATCATTCCACTGCTTTTTAGCATAAAATTGGCTTCTTAGAAGATGCCCACCTCATCATAATAGAAGAATATCATTAAGACTTGTTTACAGGGGCACCGTAAAGATGCGGAAATTAAGATAATTCCAAGGGCCCCACAGTGGTCTGGGGTGGGGGCCCAATATAATATGCTTTCATGGGGTCCAAAATCTCGAGTGGCCCCCCTGCTCATTTGCATCACTTGCTGTGAATAACAGATGTTGATTGAGAGCAGTTCTGGGAAATGAGCCATCACTGGTAATTTTGTCTCGTAACCTTAAATATTACACGCACAATACACAATTTATACAAACCAATTTGAGAGGAAACCAGCAGAGCCTGGAGATGACCGACAGGACATAGGAAGATCATGCAAACTCCATGCTCAGCATAGTGGTAGCATGATGCAACAGTGCTGGCCCCCAAGACAGCAAATCCGTAATGCCCAGACCTCTTAGATACACACCAGTCCCACCATTCACTCCCTTTTTTAAACCAGGACCACATGGGGGTTGTATCTTAGTGAAACATTTTTTGGTGAGGAATCCCCGGCTGAGGAGCTTCTGAGGAACACGTTCGCAGGTCTGCCTCCCTCTGAGGAGACAGATTCCTCAGGCTGCTAGACGGGGATGTGCAGGGGCAGTTAATTGAATGCCAATTTACGCGCCACCCGAAAGGTAGCTGTCAGGCTCTCTGCCTGTAACTACGCGCTTCCAATTACGTGGATTAATTAGAGCCTGTGAAGCGAAAGCGGCTGGTGCTATATGGACTTCGCTCCTTCCGTTGTGTGAAGCTACACGTGCGTAAGCTGTCCACACAGACACTCTCTATCATCATTTTAGTCCTTTCTCATGAATCTGGTCATATTCTTCTTCTAATCGCCATTGTTCATTTGGACTGTTATACCACCTGCTTGTTAAAATACACCCTTATAAAAGATGGATGGAACGAAATGTACATTTAGAAATGTATTACAAAAAAAGGTTTCTACTAAATGAGCAGCTTAAGGCCTGTAAGAAGGCTTCAACCTATCATCTTAAATCTAATTAAACAACGTGAGCTTCTGCTTGGCACAGGAATTCCCTTTAAAGGCTGGACCTCTGAATATAATTCCGCAGTGTGGAGCCATGGAAAGAGAATTGGAGGAATCCATGAGAGACACCGTGGAAGGACTTCCCTCCCTCGAAGCCATAAAGGCTTCTCCGAAAATGTGCTTAATGAGTCCAATTAGGCTCAGGTGTGGTAAACTGTGAGCTGATTAAGGTGCTCGAGAGCAACTGCGGGGCAAACAAATATGTTTGAACAGTTTTAATGTGCTTATCATGCAGGAGAAATGGTGTTTTCCAGTTAGCTGGCTATAACTGAAAGGAACTACCTACAGTGAAGATGATTAAAAGCAGAGCCTTCATCTTTTCATAAGGATGCTCGCTTTCATTTAATTTGCTGGCCCGTGCTGGAGAGGGGGCAGTTCCCAGTCTGGCATATTTCCTGCCACTTGGAGGCAAGGTTGGATAAGCAGTCACTGAGAATGGACAGATTTATGGAATGCTGATGAAAAACAGACTGTGGAGTGTTTGACTCCATTGTGTCACATGAATCCCTTGTGCCTTGCGTGCTTTAAGCTCCGCTTGTGTGGTTGTGCTACCCAGGAGAAGAAGCTGTGAAGCTGTGAAATGAAAGTGGAAAAGCAGTGGGACTCTGTCTGCCGGGCTGAGGGTCAAAGATCAGGGCAAGTTCAAGTCAAGAAGGGTCTCCACAGTGGGCCCCAGGATATGTCAGCAAGCGTGTACAAATAAAACTGTTAGTCCATCCAGAAATCCCAGGAGTACTGCAGAAAGAGGTGAGGGAAAAAAACGTACCCGTAACATTTTTTGCACCCCCTTGGAAAGCTTTGTGCTCCTTGTGGATTATTTGCGTCATTTAGAAGTAAGGTGGCTGTTTGATCCCTAAATTGACCCCAATCGCTGGCTAAAACAATAACAGCAATCCTTTTGATCATGAAAGTCTGGTCACTGGGTTCATTCCAGTTAATGTGCCTGGGTCTCCAGCCAGAGTGCAATGGAAATCAGATTCCTCCTATGTCCATTTTCATGGATCTGCAACATATACATTTGAACAAAATATAATTTTCTAAAGCCTGAATACTGACATGCAAAAAAATGGTTTTTTGCTGGTGGTTCTATAACACAGGAGGATGTTACTTGCATTATGGCAGTGGCACAGGCTGCTGTCCAATCTTACAGAAGAGACGCATATTTTCGTAGTTTTTTGTGGATGCTGAAGGTGACACCAATATTGGGCTCAGGTGCCTGAACACTCATGAAATCAACACAACTGCATTAATACTCGACTTTATTACTGTGTGTCGAGTCCTACTACAGTAAGCATAAAAGCCATAATATGAAATTGTGGAATATTGCTGAATTCTTTATTTTTTCTGATAGCTATTGATTACTTTATGTGAGGAGCGGCTTGCTGATTAAATCCCTGTACGGACACCAAGGTCCTGTCTGCTTAACATTATTAGAATCAGCCTCACTGAAGTTTAAACCAGCTTTGAAGATTAACATCTATGAAGCATTTAATGCTGAAATTGAAGAAAAGCTTTTGAGAAGGAGGGTTCAGAGATTTTTAGGGGTTTTATATTCCAAAAGGTACGGCTCACTGTTCTTTTAGGGGTTTTATATTCCAAAAGGTACGGCTCACTGTTCTTTTAGGGCAGCATGACCAACGACACCTAGACCGTAAAAGTCATCAGCTGCGAACGGGCTGCTGGAACAAGCCATCATATTAACAAAAAGCTATAGGGAAGCCAGCTGAGTCACAGACATATAAAAACACCATAAAACATAACTGTGCCTGTTAAATGATCCACTAATGCCACATGGATTAAATTCTGTAACAAAATTAACTGGTTCATCTTTGTCCATAAGCTGAGCAGTATAAAATCATGTCCAAATCATTCTGATGCTACATATTTATCCCTGTCAATGAGTTATTGCCTCTATCTGTTATTACAGTTAATCAGAGTATTAAATCATTTAAATTGAATGAGTGAATAAAAAATTAGGAAAGTAGATGTGGAACCAGCCAAGCAGGAGGAATGGGTTTGAATGCGACCCTGACTCCGTCCGTGCAGAATCTGTCTTTCAGGACAAAGCGACACTAATCAGATAAGCAGACAGTGAAAATGAAACGATAGATATATGGATATACATCCACTTTAACCTAGACTGGGTTTTATGATTTTCAAAGTCAGATGCAAACATCTTGCTCCTGTCTTGAACAGGCACACATATACCAGTAGACAGACAGGTAGGTAACCATGCCTTATCAATCCTGTCATACCTTTCCAGTTACTTCCATGTCATCTTCTGCTCCTCCATGAAGTAAAGCTTCAATTCAGCTGAGACCCTCCTTCTCAGACATTTTCTTACACTCTTCCATTTTTCACCTTCCTGCTTACTTCTTGTTTCATCTTCCAGGGGTGTAGCTAGAAATGTCACCTCAAGACTCCACTGGTTGGTAGAAACAAAATCTTGGCCTGGATTTGTAGCTTCTGGAGCGGAAATGCCCAGCACTTGTTGCCACCTTTGATTTGTGAAAAACCAGGACACTCTGACTTTTTGTTGGAGGGGGGGGGGATTATACCATTTTTGCAAATATACTATGTTAATAGAGGAGGAATCTCTATTGCCACTATTACCTATATGTGTCCTGACGCAGAAGCAGTTGCACCCACTCTGGGCTCCTTTGTCTGCTGCTGTCCATTTCTACTTTAATTGCAGAATTTTTTGAATCTGCCAGGGTATCCATGCATCTCAAATGCCCATGCTGGCTTCTGTATGCTACCTGACCATGGATATTACTAAAACGAAACTCTCATTGGTCATCTATCATTTCATTTTATTAATAAAAGTAGACACTTACAGCCTCCATAACCTCTCTGATTTTACACCACCACTGTTCATTCTCTCTTCTGGCTGTACAAAATATGCGGTACAGTCTGTCTTCTGCCAAGTGCCCCACATTAAGTGCCTGTCTATATAAACAGATAAGCAATTCTGAACAAAACAGAAGGTCTGGCAGACACTTTGCCTGGATTTGGGTGTTTGTCTTTCACGAGGCCTAATCATGGGATTATTAGCATAATCTCTATAGTTAATTGTATCTGGGTGCTGTAAACAGTGCCATAGAGTGAGATGTGTTCATTGTGCCTTCAGGTTAAGCTAGCAGGTGGACAGAGAATCCTGTAGTTATTGTAGATGAGCCAGATTTCCCAGTGTCACATTCGGTCCTGCACTGTTTCTTTTTGTCCTCACATCCGTTTTGCAATTAATGTTGTAAATAGAGGCACATTAACATGGTCAGAGGCCCCTGGGCTATTTCAGTGGTCAGAGGGCCCCCTTCTATATTCAAGGATGGTGTAGTTGTCAACCGTAGTAGGGGGGTGGCGACAGTAAAAGCTCTCAACCAGAGGGCATGTTCAGAAAGATATCTGCCAGCCTGGGGTCCCCGACAATAAGATTTTAAAATATGGTCAAAATGGGACACATTTTTCAATATGAGACAGTCCCATAAAATTCAGGACTGGACAACATCTTATTAAACAACGTTAGCTGAGGCCTGGGGGGGGGCATGGTGGTGCAGTGGTTGGCACTGTCACCTCATACCTCTGGGACCTGAGTCCAGTTCTCCAATATGGTTCCATGTGTCTGTATAGTTTGCATGTTCTCCCCGTGTTGCTGTGAAGCCCCCCCCCCCCCCAGTCCAAAAATATACAAAATGATAATATGTTAAATAAAACATTGCTACTTTGCCCTGGCAAATATCACTTTACTGATTCACGTTGAATTAATTTTATCTTTTTAGATATTAAGTGTTGTTAGATATCTCGTAGTAGGTAGGATTTTGTACTTAATGTATTGTAACTTTGCACTGTCCAGTTAATTGTTTGTAGTCTTAAGAGATGGCATTCATGCAAGAATTTCATTGTACTTTGTACACTGAATGTTGTTCTCATGATAGTCAAACTTTGAATCTTGATGGGCTGACAATAAGGAATGTTGAATCTTAAATCTTGGTCCATCCCTAGCATGAAGTGATGAAATGCCTCTCATTTCCTGTGTTTCTGCTTTCCTTCTCTGCATGTTTTGTTTTGCTTCTATTTATCCTTTACATTTATGTATTGGAACAGTTTCACTAAAGTTTGATTACTCTCAAACCCTGGTCCAAGGTTTGTGGTTCTGACCCGAACTCCATTGATTGTGTGGAAAATCCCCACATGAGTTCACCCAAAACCCAAAAATGAAGACAAAAAAAAATGGCAGAAGAAAACAAAGGTTATGACGATAGGATCAGCAGCTAACTTTAGGTTGATGGTGAACATATAGAGATTGTTTTTTGCTGCCTTGTAACATCACGAAAAACAATGGATCCAAGAGTTAAGAAATGGGTTATGGGCTGGCAGCAGGCAGAGCTGCCATGGAGGACCCAGAAAACATCTTCAAAAGGACTCTTGCATTTCACAGAGTGCATTGTATCCTATGACTCTTTATGGGGGTGAAAGCCGGACAGCGAAGAAGCAGAACAGGAGAAGTATTCATGTCTATGAAGTTTGGTGCTGGTGCGGACATCTAATACTGTGGTCTCCAAGGAAAGCATGCAAGTGGATTCATGGTCAGAACAAGCCTGAACGTTCACTTGAGTCATAAATGATCGACTTAAATGCACCTTATTTTGGACGTTATGAAAAACTTGGACCCAATGCTTTGGAAGAGGACCAAAAGGCCTAGAGAAGCTCGAGGGAAAAGAGAAAGAGGGAGACCAGTGATGAGGTCCATGGACTCAATCATCACAACATTAAAAATGGGAAGCCTGAATAGCCAGACAGAACATTCTGAAAGAATGCCATCTGTATAGTTGCCAGGAGTCAACATCAATTTCACAGCATTCTAATAACACAAACTTTCTTATCAGCACTAAACAAATCACTGGATTTCATGTTCCGTCACAAAGCACCGCTCGTAAATTAACGGCCACAATAAATGTCACAAAATCTTCCCCCCCCATATTACTGCATCTACTGCCACACTCTCACATTCCCTGTTTGCACTGACACCTTTTTTCCAAACAAGGGACCACAAAGTCACTGCCTATTTACGTACTTTAAACATCCAGAAAATGCCCAAAGCAAGGACACATATGAATCAGAGCAATCTACTGCGATCGATACAAAAATAATGAGCAGCTTCTTTTGTGTTCACCCAGTACCCAGCTGCAACGTTTGAGTCCGTTTCATTCCTCTGTGTTCAAATCAGTAAAGAACAGCATGGATTCACACGCTAAGAATTCTGGGATCTCAGCATCTAATTAGGCAATAGCCATGTTATCTCCTATATTTGCTTCTAGCTTTCTGGCTTCTAAAGAGAAAGGCTGAAGTATAAAGTGAGCCAGTTTAAAATGACCACATCATCTGGACGGCTTCTAAGCCACACAGCACACCTCTCACTTATTAATGCTGAAAATAACATTAATTTATTTTAAATGGTGTTACGTTTCTCCTGGTATGTGTTTCGAGGAGGTTGAAAGCCTTTATTGTTCACATGGTCTTATGTAAAATTGATAGCTTTAATTAAGATAAATGTATTTGTGTGATTAACTGCCTTGGCAATCCAGCATATTGAACCTTTAACATTTTAGCTATTAATGAATAGTTCTCTGTAAATAATGGCGACAATTCTATTGATCACCATGAAGAAACTCTCTTCTTGCCTACCCCATTTTGCTCTCCAGATGTATGAGAGTAAGCTTGGAGGTAAAGGGCAGCCATCTGCAGTGGTGCCTGTGGAGGTAGGGGGCTTAAGGGCCTTGGTCAGGGGCCTATGGATGTGTGACTATTCTGCTATAGCCAGGCTTGAACCAGCACCCTTTGGAACACAGCCACAGAGGCTTAGCCAACTGAGCCTCACGCTGCCCCCGAATGCTAAATAAAACATGGCACAGAACTGAATTCTGTCTACATGCAGCAAACAGTCATAACTCAACCAAAACTGAACCTCCCCCAGAGCAACCCCAACTTCGTATATCGTATTTTCCTTCAAAAAATAGCAATATCTTTCTACTCTAAAAAGGCTTGTAGAAAGTACATCATTTTCATAAAAAAACATGTCAAATGTTAACAATACAAAACTTTTTTGTGTGTTTTATAAAACCACATGGTGGTTTTCTTTCTTGTTTGAGCTTGCGTCCAAGACATAAGTGATGAAGACGGGCTAATCCGAGCCGGTGAAAAAGGATTATCTAAACCAGTGGCACCATTTTGTTACACTAACTGCAAACAGACAATGATACACACTAATACTAACAAAAACATTAAACAACGGCTGTGTCATTTTATTGATGTTTTCTAGTGAGCGAAACCAGACACCAGATGTGTTTAAAGTTTAAATACTGAGACAATGATCAAAATCCATTTTCATACCTTTTTAACCTTTGTGAAGCATCATCTCAGAGGTCTGGAAATATTTATTAATTTGTTTGTGTGATGTCTTTATAGTTTCGTATTTTTTGTAGTTATAATCTATTTATGACTGAATGGTTTTCCAGACTAAAGATTTCTCTTTCAGGATAGCATTAAGTCATTCATTGTGGGGTCCAAGGTTGGGAAGCTAATTAAGCCATATTTACAGTGTCCACAAGATTGGTGTGAAAAGTCTTGGAGATTAGGGGGTTAAATCTAATCAGTTTAGCCTGAAATCAGAAAAAAAATAATGCAAAACCTCATTGTTACTGATGGTGAATAAATCCACAGGACAAGGAGACTGGAAGGTGGAACAGGGGCTATTTAATTAGGCCCGACGTGGGTAAACCAGGCAAGAAACTGAACAATGTCACGCTCTTACTCTAACAATCCAAGCTGTAAAAAGCTATAAGAGCCACACCGCTGCTTATCTAAGGACATTTTCAAATATAGTCACTTTCAAACAAACCAAGTTCAGCCCTCATAAAATGGACTAAAATTTGGGCCAACAGAAAAATGACTCGGGTATTTTTGTGTTCACATTCTGAGAAAGAGGACTCGGTTCTCTTTCTGTTCACACTACGGTTCCTCTGGAGCTCTCAGACATTTACTGCTTTGGATTATGGGTAGTGTCCCACTGTACAATCATGTGATCTGTCTACGGCAAGCCTAGAGGACAAAAATACAATCATAAAAGGCAAAGGGAACTTGGAGTGCTTTGTGTTCACAATGCACAGGCTAAGCGATCTGCAATGTGGAGTTGATGCAAGCCGAACTGAGACCACCTTCTGAGTTAGTTATGTTCATTTCAGAGGGGTCTGAATTCATTTTTAGCGTTCGCATATGCGCACAAAATCCTGACTAATCGCTGTGAGTTCATTTTTATGGCTGAAAGGGACCATGTGTGGAAACAAGATTGACGGTGAACTTGCTTTGATACTTCTGATACAGTACATTACAGGAGTAGAGGGGCTACACAGCTAATCTCGCTGCTCCTCAGATACTCCCACAATCTCCCTGTGTCACAGTAAACACAGGCTCTCCTATTAAACAGACCCTTAGCTATAGAGACATCATTTCATTCACTTGTGTAATATAGTCTTTTGTACTGAAGTGATACCTGTGAAGTATTCTGCTGAAGAGCATGCCAGCAGACACCCTTCGTCTGAACCCTGCACGTGCTGGTTTACTTCCTGAAATCCTGGCCTGGGTTTACTGGGTTTGATCACCTCTGGTGGAGACCTTTATTGACCTATTATATATCCCTTCAGTGCAGTCAGATGAACAGTTACTGGGGTATTAAGGATGTTTGACAGTGATCATTTATCAACTGGTTATTGACGACATCTTCAGGAGGCCTGTAGAGTGCCAATTGCGGGAGACGGCTCAGCGTTTTAGATTACTGCAGCCGGGGGGCGCCGGCGAGGAGCTTTAGGATCGGGGAGTGATAGGCCTGCTGATGAGGAGGCAGCTGGGCCCTGAGGCGAGCTGGTAGACTTAGCTAGAAGGAAGGGACAAGCCAGGGAGGCCAGGATATGAGGCAGCTAGCAGCCCAGTGAGCATCCACAGGCTTTATTTACAGAAGAGCAATCACTGCCACATCATTTATAGACAATAAATGGGAAATGGGGAGCTGTTTATAAAGCACACAAGATGAATTAAAATAACACCAACGTCACAGGGGTTTGGGGTGTTGAAGCACAGCTGACGCCCCTAATACAGTCAGCCATCTTTATTACATCATCAGTTTAAAGTGGCCCTATTATGCTCATTTTCACTATTCATAATTTTATTTATAGGGTCTACTAGATTAGATTTACATCCTTCAATGTTCCAAAAACACATTAATTTTCTCATACTGTATATTCACCCTCAGTTTGAAATGCTCTGTTAGAGTTTTAAGTCCCACCCCCGATGAGCTCGGTGTGCCTCGATTGGTGAGCTTACCTGATTGGTAAGCTTGCTCTACACAGTCCTTCCATCTCTTGCAGTCTGCGGATAGGTCCTTGCAGGTAAACGACCAATAAGGATTGTGTTACGAGGTGACCTCACCATGTCACAGAAGTAAGTGCTAGAATCCCAATGAGGCGCTTCAGGCAAACCTTTTACATTTACATGCACGTATAGCTATGTGACACACTAAAGGAAAGGGAAAAACTGCAAAAGCATAACAGGTCCCCTTTAAGAGTATGTGGAAAGACCAGAGATTTCAATACAAAATCTGTGACAGCAGAGCCCTTTTAGACCAGGCAGTAATTCATCGGGTGGGAGGCAAACCCACAATGCTGGAGGTTATTCTGAAACACATATAATCCATCCATCCAGTTTCTTACATTCACAGTCCTGTTGATAACCTATAATCAGCTCCTAAATACAAAGTAGAAACCGCATTGGTACTGCAGCTGGGAGGCTGAGTAATAATGCCAAACTGCCACAAAATCTCATAAAGTTAGTGGTCTTAGGGTTTGTGTGACATTCACCCAGTTGCCGGTAACACAGCTCCAGACAACAACCCAGTCCTGACGCGTCAGCTCCAGATGACGGCCCAATCCTGAAGGGTCAGCTCCAGACGATGGCCCAATCCTGAAGGGTCAGCTCCAGACGACGGCCCAATCCTGACGGTTCAGCTCCAGACGACGGCCCAATCCTGACGCGTCAGCTCCAGACGACGGCCCAATCCTGACGCGTCAGCTCCAGACGACGGCCCAATCCTGACGCATCAGCTCCAGACGACGGCCCAATCCTGACGCGTCAGTTCCAGACGACGGCCCAATCCTGATAGGTCAGCTCCTGATGAGGTCGGTTCTTCTGTCCGCGTGGGTGATGTCCAAGCTGGAATCTCCCAAGCCTAAATGAGATTTGTAGAAATACATGCAAACAAGACATGAAGAAAGAGGAGGAGGAAGTTACTGACTTAGCAGCCAGGCTGCAGTTGGAGCTAAGGGGCAGAGCGGGTCAGAGGCTTCGGCGAAAGTAACTTCTCCTGGCCCATATTGTGCTCTGTGGGGCAGAGAGGTGTTATGGCTCCCGGTGACAGCGGCTTAAGGAGGATCATCTTGGATGAGAGATTGGCAGCTCCTGCAGACGGCGAGCACAGAAGACACAGCTTGGGGGTGGTCTCTGTAGGGTGGCTGGCCTTAAAATTAGATTGGTTAGAGTCAAGAAGCTCTGCGGGTGAAACAAACAGCATCATTCCAATGTTCCTGGAGAGAAAGGGGGACCACAGCTTGATCTTAGAGTTTATTTTCTGACGGGGTATGGGGCTTGTTGTGCAACTTTTTGAATGTCAACAGAAAGTAGCAGGTGTTTGGGGATATGGTGTACAGGGCAGGGGCCTGGAAGTGTGGTTTCAAGAGGCTCCCATCTGAAGGAAGCACTGGAGATGCTCAGGAAACCAGTCCACAAACCTGGATGAATTAATATGGATGGATGGATAGTAGTAGTGTCAGTCGGGTCAGTCCACAGGTAGCTGTGTGATAAATGCCAGTAGGAAGGGCTTGTTCTTTGTATTTTGTCATGAGGTTTGTCAAGTGAGAATCGAGAAAGTTCCACAGATCTGGATCACATGTCCTCCCTGTTGGTGTTGTAAGATGATAAGGTGCTGGTGATTCTGTGTGATTATCATTCTGTAGGGAACTAATTACTCAGTAGCTATGTTCACGGAACTGAATGTGTTCATTGTGGAGTAAATGAAGAAAAGCTTGTGGTATACTTTTTCATATTAATTCTGAATCTTTACTTATCTATTTTTTTTCTATTGATCTGTTGCTACACCGTCCCAAAAAAACATCTGTTCAGCTCTAGCTGTTAGACATAAAACTATTCAAACAATGACGGACCCTCTCAATACACCTCAAGGAAATAGAACACATTCAAATACACAATTTCTAAGAGTAAATGGGAATGTTTTTGTATGGTATGTTTATAATGTTACATAACTTTAAAAATATATACACAGAAACAGTAAATGTGTATCCCTTGCCATCATCTAAACACAGAATTACAATTCAACAGTTTTTTCAGTCACAGTTTGATTATAAGTCAGTTGATAAATCGCTGTGCTATTTTCTCAAGGCCTTCAAAGGTTGAGTTTCCAGTGAAGCACTTTAAGTGTTTCTAATGTGTCTTGTTGCACTTCAACTGTAAATTATCTGCTGCTGCCCCAAGTTGAAATAGCAACCCAAACCACTTTGTAGTGGTCCAGACTCAAGCATCAGTATTCAAGAGAGACACTTACAGAGCCCCTGGGTGGAATTTGGGTTTCCAGAATTATACCATCTGAACGCCATAAAACTTGTAACCAGTCTTGTTGCAAATGAGTCCCCCTCTCTAGCCCAAGGACTCAACATAATTACTTTATAAATTAAATTGAGTGAAATAAGGCCGTCTAACAAGTGTAATGTCGTTCCTGAGATCTGGAGTGCGGATTCTGAGTAGCCTTGAAGAGCTGAGTACATGGGGAAGAGAGCTGTACCATCTACTGATGGGGGAGGGGGGGAGTGAAAAGCTTGGATTGAACCATTCAGAATATTCTGAAAAGCATTGTAGCTTCTTTGCAGGTATCCTTTAATTTACAATATATTTTACATGTTATTTCACAAAATGATAAGCATATATGTAGGTTCTGAAATTTAATTAACCTTTATAGTCTGTCTGTTAAACATCCATAAGCTCACTTCTATCTGAGTATTACAGAAAAAAAGTCAACCAAGAAAAAAAAATGCTTCAATGGCTTCTCTTCTGGATTTCTTCCTGTGCTTTGTCTCTGGAGATTATGGCACTGGCTTGAAGATTAATTGGTTGTCCTGCTTTATTTGCCCTGCAGCTGCCCCAGTCCCTTTTACACAAACAGGTTTCTACCAGTAACCACAGGCTCATAAAGCAGTATCATTTAATAGAGGTTCATTCAGCTTGAAAACCGCAATTTGACTCTGTGGTTCGGTTCTTTCCCATAAGACTTTACTTTGACCACGATTAGCGCAATTTTCCATATCCTTTTTATGTACTGGCCAGCTGTGTCAAAGTGCTTCCCAGTTCCTGCAGAATGGGAAAACTGGTCCCTCGCACTGGACCTGCTCTGCGCCACTTGTAAGGCCGGCCAGCATATGTCATCACAGACGTCGACCTTTCCAAAGTGAATGTAGCCATAGTTATGGCATATCAAAGCTTCCACCATTTCTGAATTCCGGCTTGTGGTATGATAAAGCCTTGGGGTATCGAGCATGGAAATGAAAGGACTCTTTTTTGCTGCTTTAAACAGAATAATCCACATGGATCCCACTTTACCTTACTTATTGATATGCAAATCAATTATCCATTACAAGTAATGTAAATTAGTGTAGAGCAGTTTTTCCCAATATGGTCCTTGGAGACCCCTCCACACTACATATTTTTGCTCCCTCCCAGCTCCCTAAAAACGTGGACTGCTGGGGGTGGGGGGGGTCCTTGACAATCAGGATAGGAAACACTGGTGTAAAGGAATAAACTGCTTGCAATGTAAGGGATAGTCAGTATGAGCAAATGAGAAACACGCGTCTGATCCTGTACCCCTGTACAGATGGAGATCCGCAAATTCTTCAGTCGGCCATTGAGTGCTTTGCTCTGAACACACTAGTCAGCAGAAATGCTGTTTCTGTGGATAACAGCATTTTCCAAGCAACCACGTAGAAAGTTTATCTTAGAAACAACACAGATGCTGCTTAATTTCATTAAAAACAAATTAACAACCTCACAATCCACCATGTAAATTTAATAGTAGAAAGGAGAAACCATACAGATCCATCCAGAGGAGCTCTTTTTAAATACTCTGATTAGAGGATTGTTCGACATGCATGTAGCCTTGCATGTGTTTTAGTTACTAATGCCTGAAAAAGAGAAGCGTTAATCATATTGACCGATTTTCATGTACAGTATCATGGTGATGGACAGCCTCGCAAGGGGTTAGCTAAGAGCTTAAAATAGACATAAAGTTAAAATAAACAAAGCAAACAGATACATAAAAAACATACTTTTTAACACAAATGAAGCTTTCCATTCTTGACAATTAAGCATAACAAAATATGACCGTGCCTGGATGCTTAGTCTTAAAAAGCCGTTGCTTCTGGCATATAAATCTGTGTTACGAAGCTGCTTTTGAGCATCCTAAGGTAATGACACGCATGCCTAACTCATTATCTTCTCCACTATTCATTCTGCGTGTGCAAGCTTTCAACTGAAGCGCTTTCTGTCAAAATAACAAATCAGCCTTCTTGGGACCATTTGGCACTGACGTTGATTTAGTTACAGCGTGATTATTTATTGTCCATTTGGAGGTTATAGTCCCCTGTGTTTCTCGGTCGTCGAGGTCACTATAAGGTTTGCATTGATTTTGACTCAACACCACCAAAATAATACCACCATCCACCTCACGCTGCTCTGTACACTGTATTTTATGGTAAATATAAACGTGGAACAGTTTCTTATATGTCAAGATTAAAAAAAGCAGATGGCAGACCGCTGCACATATTTTTGGGGAAAGTGTAAAAATGACAAGGAGTGTGTTGACTTTGGGAGAGATGGAAGACTCGCTGAGAGGAAAAAAGTCTTAGCATGTTCTTCAGAGATTCAGCTTCACAAAGGTCAAGACCAAGGGAGAACATCATTAAAGAATGCAGACAGATCACCATCTGTGGGGAAGCCAGCTTGTTTGTGACACAGGGATGCTGGGAAAGCAGCCCCAGAGCTTAATTATATATTACCACATGAAAAAAAGTGTGAGAATACAGCCTTTGTCATGGACAAACTGTAAGATGCTGTTAGATGAGGAGAGGAATGGTTGAACCGAACAGCTCCCAGGGCTGGTATGATGGACGGACAAACTTCACTTCCAAATCCAACCGTATATAAATTGTAAAAAAAAGGGACAAGGATAATGCGAGTGATGTCACCCCATACAGCCAGCTGACTCACCCACCAGGGAATTAGAACAGTCCCCCAGATCTATCGCTGAAGGGAAATACAACTGAAATTAAAATCTGTGAAAATTTAATATAGCCACATGAAAGAATGACCATGGGGCTAAAATTTGCCCTGACTGTGTTCAGTTCATGCGCTTGTGACAGAAATGCAGTTTAAGTCAGTGATATCAATAGATAAAATTCTTAATTTAGTGTCTCTATTTAAAACTGTGACCATGGGGGACTTAACCCAAACTACAAATCTTCAATTATGTCCCATTACTAGAATAATCATTAAAAGGCAGAAAAAATAAATTAACCAAGAATCTCATCAATAAACAAATTACCCATCTAAGACGTCTTCCACGATGAAAATACGTAAGTGTGTTTGGCTGGGCATGAGAGAACAGGGCAGGACTGGTAATGAGGCAATGTTTCTCTGTGCGCAGTTCAAACAAATAATTAATGATGGAAAAAAATGCCTGACGTTCCGATGCAGGGTTTGTTATTTTGTGACTTCTTTTCCCCGGAGACTTTGCTTCACGCCATAAAGTCGCTGCTTTTGACAGACCTTCCCGCTCCACTGTTACCCTTCCACGGCATCGTTAACATCAATCTACTTGTGCTCCACACTCAGACAGACCTGCTTTACGACTCGGCACTTTAATTGTAGATTAGCCGCTTTTGTACATTCTAGCACATACACGCAGTGTTTGGAAGCACAGCATTACATGCTCTATCGCTCTGTGTTACGCCGCATTGGGGCAGAATGAGGGGAAAGCTCTGCGGTTGCGTTTGTGTCTCCTTTATGGATAAATGCAGCACCCAGATTCTCAGGTGACCACTAACAGTAACAGTGTCTGATAAATGATAAGCATCTCAGTCCCGTCCAATGTGATCAATGCTACAGATATCAGAGCTTAGCTACTTCTCTATACCTCACGTTTCTTGGATCCCTGTCCACCTTTGGTGATACGTCTTTTGCCTGAGATAATCCCAGGCTCTCTGGCTTCAGTGTGGCACCGTACCACATGCTGAGTATGTTGGGAAGGACCCCTTTGTATTTGGCCCACTTACGTACTGTGAATGAAACACCAACAGTGTGACACGGGGATTTAAACTCAGCTCACACAGCTAACGAAAACGCTCACATTTACCCATAGTAACATACTTACTTTTTTTTTGCTTTATATTATTTATTTATTTACAGATGCTTTTATCCAAAACAACATGGATTATTTATTTGTTTGTTTGTTTGTTTGTTTGTTGAGACAATCCCCAGAGCTACTCAAGGGCCTAATGGTAAAAATCCATTCTACCAACCCTGGGATCTGAACCACAACCCCAACATTCTAACTCACTGAACCACTGCACCCCCCCAGTGAACCCGAGGATAAACCTGTAACCGATGTCTCAGTGTCCCTAAAGCGGGGGGCTACACTATATACATACTCATCCTTGGAGATGAGTTTCCCTGACAACCAGCTATCAAAATATTCTCTTGCAAATTTGAGCCCTATACACTGCACTGGAGGAGTGATCAATACGGGATCCCAAAAGACACAAGTATCAATTTGCTATCATTTTTCATGAGATGCACATCAGCCTAATAACCCTACAAGTGCTTGGAAAAAAAAGGTTGAAAACTGAGAGGCTGATTGAATGCATTAGGGGGCTCAAATCATTTTATGCTAGAATCACTTTAAACCAATAGTGTTGTAAGTAGATGTGGTTTCTGAATGGGTTCTCCTCTTTTGTTTAGCCCATTTTCATTATTAAAAAGAATGATTAATTAATTGCTCTTTGCCTTTGAAAGACGAGGTGGAGGATTCATTAATCCTTATTGATTATTCTGAATAACCACCTCATTATTCCATTTAACGGCAGTCTGGCAAATCAGGAAATGAAGGGAAGGCTGTATCTGGTACAAACGTAATTGCTACACTTTTATTTTGGTTTAATAGGACTGAAAAGTGAGGCATTCGGTTTCACTTCATTTCAATGGTACGGCACATTCAATCAACTTATCAGTCAAAGCTAATTAATGAAGAGCTCAGTCGAAATGAAAACCAGCGTGTGGCACGTGACCCTCCTGGACCAAGGAGCCCGACTTCGCATCTAATAAAAGATCCACATAGCTAATTCTGTGTTATATCACAGAGTCCCTCATGTCTGACAGCAGGGAAAAGAAGAACAAAATTGCTTCACAGGTTTATAATGTATTACAGCTTTAAGAGTGACGTTATCAGATGCCCAGTACAGGAAGGTACTGTCAAAAGCTCAAGCACCTTTTATTTATGTTTTTAATGCATTTAAATAAAATGTTCATATAAAAATGATAACTTGAATGCTTCCAAAAAGCCTTACAGTGTGCAATGCTAGAAATAAGACGTTTAAAGCCATGTCAACCATCAGATGGTATCAATGAAAACACGCACACTCCAGAGGTGAGTTTGTCGAGAGAGGACGCTAGTGACAGGTAATGTCACTTTCACACTGAGGCCTTTTATTCTTCCGTAGAGATACTGTGCATTATTTTGATACAAATATTGGAAGACCTGGTCATTACACCTCCAGGAACTTTTATGACCTCCCATTCTACATCCATAGGTATCAATATGGAGTTGGTCCCCCCTTTGCAGATATAACAGTTGCCACTCTTCTGGGAAGACTTTCCACAAGATTTTGGAGTGTGTCTGTGCGAATTTTTGCCCATTCATTCAGAAAAGCATTTGTGAGGTCAGGCACTGATGTTGGATGATGAAGACCTGGCTCACAATCTCTGATATAGTTCATCCCAAAGGTGTTCAGTGGGTTTGAGGTCAGCCACCCATGTCTTTATGGACCTTGTTTTGTGTACTGGGGCACAGTCAAAACAGAATCGGGGCTTCCCAAAACTGTTACCACAAAGTTGGAAACACAGAATTGTCCAAAATGTATGCTGAAGCATTATTAGATCCCTTCACTGGGAACTAGGGGGTCTAGCCCAACCCCTGAAAAACAACCCCATACCATTATCTCTCCTCCAGCAAACATTACAGTTGGCACACTAGTCAGGCAGGTAACGCTCTCCTGGCATCTGCCAAACCCAGACTCATCCATCAGGCTGCCAGACAGAGAAACATAATTCATCATTCCACAGAACATGTTTCCACTGCTCCAGAGTCCAGTGGCAGTGTGCTTTACCCCTCTCCATCCCACGCTTGGCATTGCACTTGGTGATGTGAGGCTTGCATGCAGCTGCTCAGCCATGGAAGTCCATACCATGAAGCTCCTGGTACACAGTTTTTGGCTTGGGGCTAATGCCAGAGGAAGTTTGGAACTCTGCAGTTATTGAGTCAACAGAGTGTTGGCGACTTTTATACACTATGCCCCTCAGCACTCAGCGACCTGCTCTTTTACTTTACGTGGTCTGCCGCTTTGTGGCTGAGTTTCTGTTTTTCCTAAACGATTCCACTTTGCAATAATACCCCTTACAATGGACTATGGAATATCTTGTAGAGACGAAATTTCACAAACTGACTTAAATGCATAAAATATATGTTCTGTGCTGGTTTGGAGGGCACCAAGCATGTTTACAGCAGTCTCTAATATCTAGCAGTGATTTTGGATCTCATGTTTCTCATATGTTTCTTTTTCATTTTTTTCATCAAGGCGACCAAAAACTATTTTGTGCCCCAAACCCCTGTGATGTGTAGAGTCGACTGTATTGTACATTATGCTCTATGGCTCTCAATGCTCCAAATCAATCATCTATTTAGTAGACAGACATATTTGATTAAAGGGGTCTAATGTCGGAGCCAAATTACAACCTGTTTTCACTATGCCCAACTAAAAGACATATTTCAATCCTGTCTGCAAAAATTATTTGCTTATTTTCAATATTTTAATTCACTGTCATGCACGGCTGGTTTATTCCATCTCATTTTAAAATGTATAAATGTATGGTTTTTAGTTGCTGATGAAATATTTTAGGTGCATAAATATTTAGTACTTATGTGAATGTCAATCTAAGACACGGCATGACATAAACAATTATTGTTGAACATGAAACTGATATCTTAGTGACACTGTTTTATGAATTATTTGTGATTGCATAAAAGCATATGGCAAGTGCTTCTTTTAAAAGTATGCTTAGCAAACTCTAATAAATGGGTGTTTCATTTCGAAATGTGAATAAATTAAGCACATAAATCTAAATCTAAGTGTTGATTAGTACTGGAATACTTTGACAAAGTAAACATCTTGAAGCAGGTGGCAGTTTCTGGATGGATGTGGAGGCAATGAATTTATGTCGATTTTTGGTGGGAGATGGAACTGGTCACAGGGCAGGTAGGTGACATGACAAGAATATGGATTGGGATTGGGATGCCACTATTACTATATAAAATGATATAATAGGGTCAAAAGGAGAGACTATTGCATTTCAGTCAACAACAATTTCAGTGGTGGCCTAATGGTTAGGGAAGCACACTTGTGATCAAAAGGTTACTTATTCCAATCCCTGACCAGCCAGGAACCGCCCCCAAGCACTGCTCCCCGGGCACTGAATTAGCTGTCCACTGCCATGTCACATATGGGTTAAATGCAGCACAGAGGACACATTTTGTCATTGTGGTGTGTCAACAATGACAATCAGTCACTTTCATGTCTTGCTTGTGAAGCATGCTGAGATAATGGAGCATCTTATTATCCAATCTTTCTGTGTGGTTCGGATCCTGGCTGGATGATTTGCCATCGCGATGCTCTTGAGATAAGCCAGCTGCAAGGTCCTCAAGCGACTGTATTAACAGAGCAACTCAGACGTGCAGATTTTCAGTCGTACTCATTTATCAGTCGAGGTTCGGTTAAGCAGAGAACAGGCAGCCATGGAAATGGGAGGTGAACGTAATGGGTGGAATTGCAATCATACAGTCCGGTCATGAAGCATGAAAAACGACGTTTTTGTTGCTCTGCCTCAGAAAACAGAGGATTTCCAGATCATTCCGTCCATTTTTAAGCTGCAGACGCTCCCTGAGGCATCGCCGCAAATGCCCAGTATCACGGACCTATAAACAGCTTCGGCCTGAACCGTTCTGGAGTGTTAAAACTGGCTCGTTTTCAAATACAGGTTTAAATGAATGATAATTAATAATTAATGAGTAACCTGCTGTTTTCTGAGGCAGAGAAACACAAATGTCGCTTTTCATGCTTTATGACCAGCCTGTATGACTGCAATATATATTCTTATTTTTGTTGTTTCCCCTCTTTAGTTTAAATTCACCTGGCTTTGTTTAAAGTTTAGCACGTAGAACGTTCGGATGCACCCTGAGGTTTACCCCAACTCGCAGTCCTGTATTGTCAGTATGGCAAATTGGCAATGATCGTGACGTTATGGAGACTCGGTGCTAGAACCTCAGTCAGAGAGAGATGGCGGCGAGGTTGTGGGAGAAGCAGGGAATGAGCGGGAAGCGCGTGGAAAAAAGGGAAGAAGAAGGCTGGGCAGTGGAGGAATCCTGGTTTTGGCAGAGCACTGAAAAGAAGTATTGTTTCAGTTTACTTGGCTGGGTAATAACCCAGTCTATACAGATGATATTATTTTGGGACCTAGTGTAGTTTTTGTGCACGCCGTGTAAAGCGCTCTATTGATCGGCTGGTTCGCAGAAGGGCCAGTTTAGCTGGCTGCGCAGTCTCGGACTAAGGGGATGCTGATAGCGCTTTGTGTTACCAGGGACACACAAAGTTCCTTGGGCTTCGTGGGATTACCTTGCCGGTGCCAGTTTAAGGCCGAGAAAGAGTGGAAGTAACTAGCGGATTTTCCCTTTTAGTTTTGAACGAGGTGGCTATTACAGTTTTGGCCGCATCGCACCCAAGTTTCGTTCAGGCCTGCCCCATAAGCGTGTTTTATCTTGGAATACTCCAGAGTATTTCAGGACATTTATTGAATGCTGTTATTAAATGTCTGTTATTTATTTTGCTTAAGCTTTCGTATGTAGGTTATGGTCCTTTGTTTCGTCTATTAAGTTAAACCCATATTGGGAGGGATGTGGATTGACTCTAGTATTACATGCTAAAAGTTTATTATCTATCATCGTAAGTTGTATGTGTGTGGGTTCGTCTCTGATGCGGATTTGACATGTATTAGAGTACACTGCATTTACGGAATTTGTTAACTGGAGCTATCTATCAGTCCAGCATTAAGGTATTGTGTGTGTTGAGAAAATATATTATTACCAGTGATTTCTGTTGATCACATTGTAACGGCGTGGTGCAATGCATTTAATCTTCCTCTGTGAGTCCTTTTTTGTATACAGTATATAATCAAACTTCATGTTAGTACTCTGAGGGTACTGTATTTTGTAATTCTGCTGTCCATAGGGTCGAACCTAGGGCAGGAATAGAATGCTAAATAAAGTGGAAGCACCACTGGGATTATAATACACCTTGGGTAACTCAATGACTGGGACTTGAAGGTGGCATTATAGGGTCTAGTATCATTCACAGCATTGGTAGTGTGAAGTTTAAGTAACATTTTTAGTAGTTAATTTGTTTGGTAGATCAGAGATTAGAATTAGTGGGGTGCAGTTAGTCACAGCCGGGAATGTGCCACAGCTCAGAAATTCTTGTATGGGAAAAGGCATCAACCCTGAATATGCTTTGCTGATGAAAGATGTCCCTGAAGAGGCAGAGGTGAGTCTCATTGAGGAGACTTTGCAGTTCATCAAGGCCCTTTAATGGGTTAGGGTGTGAGGTAGGGTGTATGACCCCCTGACACGTCTGATGGTCTTATGTGAATGTCGTGAAAGGGTGAGTGTCAGGGCCATCCCTTTGGATGTGTTGCCCAAGGTGGGAGGACAAGCCATGGAGAATTTTAGGAGTCTCTGATGAGTGGGTTGAAGCTGCAGCGAGTCAACATTCGCTGGGTCCAGATAGACTGGAGGGAAATTCTGACGTAAACCTAGCAAGTCCACGCCTGGCATGCTTACCAGAGGCCCTCACTCGTGGTGTTGGGGATTTGATGGAGAGGCAGTGACCACTTTACCCGTTATGCCCAGGCCTTTCCAGCTAAGGACCATAAGGCCTCTACTGTTGCTAGAGTACTGTTTGAGAAATATTTAGTGCACTATGGACTGCCTGCACGGATTCATTTGGATCAAGGGCAGGATTTGGAGTCAAAGCTAATTCATGACCTCCTGAGAATGTTGGGGATTCGGAAGTCCCAAACAACAACTTATCACCCCCAGGGGGATCCACAGCCAGAGAGATTAAACAGAACTCTCCTGTCCGTGTTGGGAACATTGGATTCCAGGCAGAAGCAGAGATAGAGTCAGAAGATCAGTCAACTCGTGCGTGCCTATAACTGCACGTGAAATGAAGCCACTGGCTACACTCCATATTTGCTGATGTTTGGCAAGGAAGCCCACCTGGCCATTGATGTGTGCTTTGGAGTGCCCTCTGAGAATGCAGAGGGGTTACAATACCAGCAATACATCAGCAGACTTATGCCAAGTGTATCAGGTAGCTAGGGAAGCTGCTGACAAGAACCATGCATGGAACAAGAGGGTGCATGATAGTTTAATGAAGGACCAAGTCCTTGAAAAAGGAGATTGAGTACTGCTGAGGAATTACAGTGTCCCGGGTAAGCACAAGGTAAGAACAAGTGGAGATCTTTACCATATGTTGTGGTTGGGAAGATGCAGAATTTACCAGTGTACCAGGTCAAGCCTGAAAGTGATACTGGAGCAATAAAGACAGTTCACCGGAAACAGCTACCCATTGGATGTTTAGTGAGGATGCCACCAGATATTGAGGAAGCAGATCATTGTCAGAGGAGTGGGACTAGGTTGCAAAGCCTGTCAAAGGCATAGCAGTCAGTCGGCAGGTGGAGTAGTCTGGTGATGCGAGCTGACATGCCATCATCATCTGACTCGGAGTTGGAGGCTAATGCTCCTAGGTGTCCAGTATTCGGAGTGGGACAAAATGGGGAAAATGCCTTGCTTTTAGTCGACTCACTTGAGTAAAGCTAAGGCTCTCATCTTGGTGAGGGTCATGATGTTGCCCTTCTAGGGGTTACAGGGGAAGTCGAATTAGCTGGTGATGGTACGGCTAATCCAGAGAGCACTGTGAACAGGAATATGCCCCCATCATTAGCTCCTGCCAAGGCAGTTAGTCCAGAAGGGGAAGCCGGCCTACACAATGTGAGTGAAGTGATTCCAGAGGTTGGGTTACCCGACAGGCCTAGAAGGGAAAGACGGCCAGTGATGCGATTCACATACAATGAACTTGGAAGACCCTCAGACCGGGCACTGGGCATTCGAAATTGGATATGGTGCCTGTAACTGTTACAGATCTTTTCTTGGCAATTCTGTGTGGTGTCATCCTATGGATTTGTGTCCTAGTTGTGTGTGTGAGGTTAGGATGACAGTCGAGCATCCAGTAGTTTGATGTTTCGGTTTACTTGTTTGGGTAAAAACCCAGTCTATACAGAGGATATTATTTTGGGACTAAGAGTGTGGGTTGTGTATCCTGTGTAAAGCGCTCTATTGATCGGCAGGTTCGCAAACAGGCCAGTGTAGCTGGCTGTGCAGTCTCGGACTTAGGGGATCTCGATAGCGCTTTGGGTTACCAGTGACACACAAAGTTCCTCTGGCTTCATAGGAGTTCATGGATGAGCCAGAGAACGCTTGATGGATTACCCTGCCAATGCTGGCTTGAGGCCAAGACAGAGTGGAGGTAACTAATGGTTTTTTTCCCTTTTTTTTGTTTTTTTTTTTTGAATGAGTGGAGGTAACTAGCAGATTTTCCCTTTTTTTTTGAACGAAGCGGCTATTACAGTTTTGGCCGCATCGCACCCAAGCTGCGTTCAGGCCTGCCCCATAAGCGTGTTTTATCTTGGAATACTCCGGAGTATTTCAGGATGTTTATTGAATGCTGTTATTAAATATCTATTTATTTATTTTGCTTAGGCTGTCGTATGTAGGTGACGGTCCTTTGTTTCGTCTGGTAAGTTGAAACCCATATTGAGGGAGACGTCGGTTGAGTCTGTTAACACACTTTTAGCATGTAATGTTATCTGTCATTGTAAGTTGTATGTGTGTGGGTTAGTCCCTAATGCACATCAAACCACCTATACCAACCTGCATCAGAGTACACAGTATTTACGGGGTTTGTTAACAGGGGCTGTGTATCAGTCCAGCGTTAAAGTATTTTGTGTTTTGAAAGAAGATATTATTACCAGTGATTTCTGTTGATCACTTTGTAGCAATGTACTGCAACTAAAAGGCACAAGCATTTAATCTTCTGCAAGTCTTTTTTGTAATATAATCAGTATACTTTGTGTTAGTGTAATTCTGAGGGTACTGCATACGAACATAGGGCACTGCTCTTATGCTTACGTGCCGGCAGGAGGAGGGTGCTACAATGATATATGCAGCCCTATGAGTCAGGCCCCCGTTTGCAATTCCCAATTTAAGACGGTATCGATGCAAATGGCTGATCTGTCTTTTTCAAAAAGCAGACAGATAAGTCAATTAAGGGCCTGACAGGGTGTCTGAAATATCGATGAAGCTGTATTTGACTCTTTACACGCAGAATCTAAACAGCGGGGATGAAATTTTATGCAGCATGTTGGAGCTGCTCTGGTTGCTGATACAAAAGTATATTTTAAATTGACTAAAAATAAATGCTAATGCCCTACATGCAATGCTGCATGCTAAAACTTCTGTCATTATAGTAAATTTGCTAACTTAGCAAATACCTCCTATAGACTAACTAGAAATAACAGTGACAGGCCACTGACACTAGCCACACAATGTTAGAGTGAAAGGCACTGACAAGAGTGAGCTTGAGGAGACTGACAAACTGACCGCAGGTGAGGGTGATCACAGACGGAAACCATCTGGAAGTGGGCATGTCCGGCCAAAAGCCTTTGGGCATCTCTACAGCTAGAGATTCAGAAGTCATGCGAACTGGATTGGATGCGGCTCTACAGACTCTGGCAATCTGTGTGACTTACAATGACTTGCACATACGACCAAATAAAAAACCATTGCAGTCACACACATTGGCTCATTTTCATACATAAAAGCACATGAGATTATACTATTATAACCTACGTCCATTTCAAAGTATAACCTGGCTAAACAGAGCCTAGTGATAAGTTGGAAATGGTCTGTTTCACACTAAATTAGGGCTGGGACGATTATTCAACGTAATTGACGATGTTAATTATAAAAATGCGTCGATGTGGAATTTTAGTGTCGATGCGTTGTGTAACACTACGTAAATGTTTGGACATGCAAAACGATAAGTTAAACGTATTGTACGGGAAAGTACTTTATCCCCTCGGGAGCACATTAACGCTGTCCTTTTAAGAATCACACAATAAAACAGTCTGCTAATAACTGAACTTTACTGTCCACCTGATGATCTCTTCGCCACTCGAGAGCTACAGTATTTTATTTATTGGACCTGCGGCATGGTTTTCATTTACGATACAAAGTTATTCCGCTAATAAGCTGGCTAGTTGTTTCACTGCTGGTACCATTAAAACTATATCAATTATAGACTGAATTCCGATACAGTTTTGTCTAATATGGCCAATCATGTAGCACTTGTCTCATTAATATTTATGTGAGATCTCCTACCACCAGGGGTACCCAATCTTATCCGCAAGGGGCCGGTGTGTATGCGGATTTTCACTGCAACTCCCTAATTCGATTACTAAGTAGAGGACTGATTGGCTGAAAGAGTCCTCACACCTGGGTTTGAGCAGCTGACCTACAGGTTATCCCAAAAACCTGCATACAC
>JAODJU010000035.1:17113052-17127898 GCA_026776725.1 Gnathonemus echidnorhynchus | reverse complement strand
CCCCCCTCCCCCCTTATGACCCCCCCCCCCCCCCCCATGATAGCAGTGATGTAATGCAAATGGTTATGTATGGTACAAATAAAAGAATGCATAATTTAAAGAGCACCATCCCTACCGTGATGATTGGACTCCTTTAAGGAGGTGTATCTCTTCATGATGCCCTACGGCATCTATGATGGTGTCAGAGATTCCTGGTAACCGAAACCGGGCACGGAGTTTACCTTTCAACAAGACAATGACCTCTCAAAGCAGCAGTGGGTGGGCTGAAGAACGGAAATTGTAAATATCCTACATGACCCAAATCCCGAGACCTGCGGAGGGCAGAGGGCACCCCACCAAAGGCTCCTCTGAGATCTGACTGAGCTGGAATAGGAGGGATGGTGGGAGAACAGCGACTCAAGCGGGAGCTGGGTGTGGAATTTCAATATACATTGCAGATGAAGGTATATGTGTGTGTGGTCCAGGTATAATTTCATTGCGTGGACCAAATGTCCCCACCATCTGATTTCCTGTTATTTGGACATTGTGGGGACCATTTTTGCAGTGCCCACAAGGGGGAACCTAATTTTATAAAAATCTGTGACTGTAATAAAAAAACTAAAAATGCCATAAGTCTTAGTATGTTGGTATGGAAACATAGAAATGGCAAACAAGACTCCTCTTCGATTCAAAGTAGGCTTGAGGAATAAAGTAAAAGAGAAAAGTTGGTTTTATTATAAACAGACAAATTCATTTTATGATGATAAGAGCTTCACTCAGAAGGAGTTTTATTGAAAGCTTTACTAGAGAGAATATTACAAAATATCCCCCTGATATTGAGACTGATACAGAGTAATGATGCAGAAATCATGGTGTGAAGGTGCTGAATGGAATGCAAAAACTCAGGACCAATACATCTGAAGATCTCTATCTAGACGTCCTGTAGCAATAGGGGCATATAAATTATTTACCCTTAAAAATATTTACCTAGACCACAGAGATACAATTCTAGTCAAAGAGAAAATGAACCACAAAGGACATAGTCTAGTATTTGAAAGCTTTCAGATATAATGCTGCAGTTTGAAAGTGGACGGAAAATCATAATAGGTGATGTGTGAATGACTCGTGACTGACTGGAACCATTAAGGTTGGCCCTCAACATGAAAAAGGTCTGTGTAGCATGCCTGCAACTATAAGAGGATGCAGGAAATCAGCTAAGATCTATTATTATTTCTTTGCTTATCCAACATTTAATTCAAAGCGAAACAAAAAAAAAAAAAAAACACCTGGTTTTACAGCTAGATGAATACTGTCATGTACATAGTAGCAAGGTTTGTGTTTTGTACAACTAGCATTTACGTAGAACACATTTTAAACAAAATATATTTTAATTCATTCTCATGTAGACAAATAGCAAAGAACTAAATCTAAAAAAATGCCACTTGATGATGTTATAACCTACATCATTAAATAATTTGCTTGATACGTTTTATGTGTTTTTGTTTGTTTGTTTGGCTCTCTTTCTAAACGTTAAGAACAGCTTCCCAGGAACAGGACAATGTCACTCTTTTGAATGGCAAAGCTTCTCCTTGTGTTCCCTCACTTTTACAACCATGTTTGTTTCATTAGGCTGAAATGGTGTAGAGTCCATTTTCAGTCCACTTTATGTTAGATACAGTTATGTGTGTTTATTTCTTTTAGAGCGAAAAAGAAGCTTAAGAAAGGAGCCATTTGCCATCCACTGAGATGCAGAACTTCAGTTATTCAATCTCAAGCAGAAAATGATGAGATCAATAGACAGCTAAGCTTTAGACAAAAGCATTCAGCATTCCAGACCAAAGCACCACTTTACCTTATTAAATATTAAACCCGAACCGATTAAGAAAAATGAAATTTAGGTCCCTGAAAGGTCCAGCATCACATTTAAGTTTAAAATTAATATTTAAGGTCCTTTTAACCCTTATCCCATTATAATATGTTAAAAATAGTTACCTCCATTTTGTTTTGGGTCACCAACATAATTATGTGCACCTATATATGTTTTGGAGATCATCTGGAGGTTATCTAAGGTCCCTAAGCCTGAGTAACATCCCTGGATAGTGAAAGCAGCCAGGAAGATTGAGGCAGGGATCTCAGCTCTGGATCCTGGGATTGACAGGGAATCAGTGAATCTAACTCTGATGCATTTTCTTTGTTCCTACTGATATTTTTTCCATAGTGAGGGCAGATTGTTATATGCAGACTCATCGACACAGTTGTGAGAAATTATCAGAGGCCAACGTGCAGCCATTGACTGGCAAGTGACACCTCATCAAGGTCACTAACCCCTTCCCCAGGGAAGCTGTTGCTCAGGATTGTTTGTGGCTGCTTTGTATTGTGCTGAGCTCTATATATCCTTACTTCATGTACTAGGAAGGATGTTTAGATTCTCTTTAGGGCAGAACCACACAACAGTGGTGCTTTCAGAGAAAGTGATTTTCAAGGCATGCCTAGATTTGTTCCATAATTTCAGAAGCTCACCAGAGAGCTTCCATTTTCCCTAATGATTCCCAGTACAGTTAACACCAAGTTGGTATATTTTAGCAGTTTTAATTTTTGTTCCTTATGACCTTGCAGATCTTTATTCATGCTTATTAACATCAGTGTTGGACCAGCCGGTTAACGGAATGGATTCACAGCAAAAGGCATGATACTTTTGAGGCATGGCACAACCAAAAGTGTTTATTTGTCCCTCAAAAATCTACTAGACAAAGCTTGCCCAAACAGTAGCAGTAACAATCTCCAGCATCATAAAATGTATACATATACAACAAGAGATAGAAAAATAGAAAAGAAGAATAAATAACCCAAATAGTGCTTAAAAATACATAGATAAATAGTCTAAAATCACCTACTAAGTTACCCAGTAAATTACACAGCACAATAAGTTAAACAACTCTTCCAAACACCCCTCTTAGGTTTCAGTATTGGTCTTTGCCAGAACCTTTAAGAGAGTCTTTCAATGTACTGGGACTCTTTTATTCCGAACACCCAACAGCAAGACCAGGCCAAACAGGTGAGTTTTACACTACCATGACTGCACTAAATTTCTGCACTTTTAGATCTTCACTCCAACAATGATCAAGCTTCATATCTTGTTAATGTTTCTTATAGTTGATGTTACTTTTTTTTTTTTTAGAAGGGACCTTCAGTCGATGCAGACTGAGTGACTCCTCCAGCTCCTGCAAGACAAAGCCACTCCAGAAAATCCATTCATTTTACGTAACCATTTGTCCTATTCAGGGTTGTGAGGGATCCACAGCATATGGGCATAAGGCAGGGAATAACCTAGGATGGGCCACCAACCCATCACAGGGCAACACTCACACAAGCACACCTATGGGCAATGTGGCAACACG
Organism: Gnathonemus echidnorhynchus; assembly: GCA_026776725.1. Taxonomy (NCBI): domain Eukaryota; kingdom Metazoa; phylum Chordata; class Actinopteri; order Osteoglossiformes; family Mormyridae; genus Gnathonemus; species Gnathonemus echidnorhynchus. The sequence continues at coordinate 17,124,521 of JAODJU010000035.1, read as the reverse complement.
GAGCCATGGTGGAGACCTGAACGCTGGTCCTAGAGGTGTGAGGCAACAGTGCTAACCACTGCATCACCATACCTCCCTAAAACAAATGTTCAATAAAATACATACAATCATTGGTGCCCTCCTTATTGCCTGTGTAAATCGGCTGAATGTGCAACTAAGCTGTGAAAACTGTCCATGCCATAGTGGGTAACAGAGAGGACTTTCATTACTACCATCTACATCCCAAATTCTTTGGTGCTTCTTTCTAAGCTTTTCTGGTATAGTCTTGCATAGTTCATGAAATAATCTCTGGTACATACTGCCTAGTAGGAGAACATCTTCTGAACACACCAGAGCATCCACACAGTAACATATGGGATGGAATTGTACAAGAAAAGCTGGATCTGTCGCTATTCATCCCATACATCTGATTGCAGCCAGCTTGTCTGTTTTACATTCAGATGGCTTGGTATCACTGTTATAGAAACACACCATCCACAGAGATGATGATGCAAAATGATTGCAGTGACATGGTTTCAGGAACACTTTCCCTCCCACTCTCTACATTCATCAGACTGGCAGTTACATCTCCTTTTCAGTCTTCAGCCAACAAAGTCCACATGATCGTCCAATGCGATTCTCGCCTCCCCTCACAGCCAGCCACTATAATGTTCTCTGTACCACATTGTAAAGATGTTAATCGTATGTCATGTCTCTGAATGGTGGCAGATGTAGTAGCTCCCAACAGTATCGTTATTACACTAGAAGCTGAGAATCGGGCTCACTAACCCTAGCTTCAGTTGGCTAACCCTAATTTGGGCACATAGGGTTACATAGGGTTTTCCACAGGAAAATATGAAATGTGCTATTAAATTCAGTTAACCTGTGGTTTCCCATTGTAGATAGGCCCTGAACAATCATAGAAACAGGTTTTGATGGCTGAGAAAGTTATAGCCTTTGCAACGCTAACCCTAGCTACAGTTAACTGACCCTAATTTTGGAACTTAGCATGATATAACAGGCCATTGAAAAGTATGAAATATGATATTAAATCAATTTGAATTGTGGTTTTCCGTTATAAGAGGGCCCAGAATTATCATAAAAACTGGCTTCAGTGTCAGAAAATGCCATAACCTTTCTAACGCTAACCAAGCTACAGTTAGCTAACCCTATTTTCAGGACATAGGGTGACAGAAAAGGCTGTTGAAAAGTATGAAATATGCTATTAAATCAAGTTCAACTGTGGTGTCCAATTATATTGGGGCCCCTGAGCTATCATAAAAATACCTTTTGATGTCTGAGAAAGCATTAATCTTTCTAAACCTAACCCTAATATGGGAAACAAGCAAATATGAAGTATGCTATTAAATTTCCCATTATATGAGGTACCAGAACTATCAGAAAAAACACCTTTTGATGTCTGAAAAAACCATGATTTTTCCATGACATAAAAGTGTGATTTCTTGTTAAAGCCGGGCTCAGAACTAACATACAAACAAGTTTTGATGGCTGAGAAAACTATAACCTTTCTAACCCTAACCCTAGCTAGAGTTAGCTAACCCTAATTTGGAAACTTAGGATGACAGACCAGTCCATTACAATGCATGAAATGCGATATTAAGTCAAGCTAAACTGTGGTTTCCCATCCAATGGGGGCCCAGAACAATCGTAGAAAAACACATTTGATGCATGGAAATTCCATACTTTTTCTAACCCTAACCTTAGCCTCAGTTTGCTAACCCTATCTCTAATGTAGGGCCTGATACAACAGGCTGTTGGAAAGTAGGAAATATGCTACTAAAGCATGCTAAACTGTGGTTTCCTATGTTACGGGGGAACAGAACTGTCATAAAAATACATTTTGATGCCTGACAGCGCCATACTTTTTCTAACCCTAAACCTAGCCTCAATTTGCTAATCCTAATCCTAATTTGGGGCCTTAGGGTGATACAAAAGGTTATTGGAAGTTAGGAAGAATGCTACTAAAGCATGCTAAAATGTGGTTTCCTATCGTAGAGGGGAGCAGAACTCTCATAAAAACACATTTTTATGGCTAACAGTGCCATACTTTTTCTAACCCTAACCCTAGCCTCAGTTTGCTAACCCTAAGTTCAAGCCTTAGGGTGATACAACAAGCTATTGGAAAGTAGGAAGAATGCTACAAAAGCATGCTAACCTGTGTTTTCCTATCCTACAGGACAGCAGAACTGTCATAAAAGTACATTTTGATGCCCGACAGTGCCATACTTTTACTAACCCTAACTGTACCCTCAGTTTGCTAACTCTAACCCTTATTTGGGGCCTTAGGGTGATACAACAGGCTATTGGAAAGTAGGATATATATTACTAAAGCATGCTAAACTGTGGTTTCCTATCCTAGAGGGGAGCAGAACTCTCATAAAAACACATTTTGATGGCTGACAGTGCTATACTTTTTCTAACCCTAACCCTAGCCTAACCCTACTCTTAACCCTAGCTACAGTTGGCTATCCCTAATTCGGGGGCTTCATTGCAAAGCATGAAATACTCTATCAAATCAAGCTAAACTGTGGTTTGCCATTAAAGTGGGGCCCAGAACAATAATATAAACGGGTTTTGATCACTGAGAAAGCTTTAACCTTTCTAACCCTAAGCCTTGCTACAGTTGGCCAACCCTAATTTGGGGACATAGGGCCACACAATAGGCCATTGGTAAGTATGAAAAATGCTATTAGAAACCAGCTCCTTTATGTCACGATCCCCATCCGGACACCAGGATAGCGCTTTATTAACTGTCAGTCTCCTGGAGCTCATTTCAGTGTCTCTGTCAATCAACCAGCAAAGCTTTTTATTTACATTCAGAGAAATTAAATGAGTAAAAATGCAAATAACCTAACATGAATACACATCACAAGACATTATTTTGGATTTACACGCAAGAAAGTCAAAATTCCCCAGAGAATCATCTTTATATTTAAAGCTTCACCAGACATCAAATAACACATCAGAGCATCCAAACACTCAGGTTCAAGTCACAACCGTCCGAGCACATCATGCTTCATAACATTTCATAGAAAATTAAAGAGGTCAATTTGTAATGCTGTCAAGTTTAATGCTAACAGAAGTCAAACTGACCTGCAACATAACAGATTGTTTTGTTTGGGCACATACCCAATCTCTTCTCATTTTGGGGTTATGCTAAACAGAACATGGGATCATTCAAATAGAGTCACATGCAAAGAATCACTCTGAATTGTATAAGTTATATTGATTTTGTACTAAGGGCTGTGACTTACTTAACTTGTAAATGCCTGAGAAGTTTAGAATGATTGCAAATTAAACTACATGTGAAATACCTGACCCTGAGGGGGGGTGAGTATTGGAGTGTGTTTGACAGGAGCTTGAGTGATGCAGACTAGGGGATTCCAAGTCCTGGTGGACCACTCTGAGACCAGTATTCTACCAGGAAATTGAATGCTGCAAGTATTGTGGTGGAGTTGGTTAATTTTCAAAAATGAACCATATATTTGCTATTTTGTACGAACCCTCACATCCACACTTTTATTTGAATCTTTAAAATATGGAAACGGTTAACGTAATAAAATTGCTGATCAACACTCTCCCCCCCCCCAACTGTTTTACAGGTCCATGAAATTATAGGTATGTGAGCTACACCAAGGTTGGGAACCCCTAATGCAGACCACTCAACTTGCAGATGTCCTCTGAGAAGCAGTGATTATGTTGAAGGTTACTATGGAAGTCTAAGAGAAACTCATCATCAGCTGTGGATTGTTGGTAATGGGTTTTATCAAAATGCACTTGCCATATTGAAGTTGTACGATGACTGTACATTTTCTACCAGTGATGATGGTGATGGGATGATGGTGATGAGATGAAGATGACTATGATGGGCAGGGTTATGGTTTTGAGAAATTTTCCTGAATGTCTGACAGCATCTAAGATGTGTGTCATTTTCTAAGGTGTAGAAAAATCAGAAAAATGCATGAAAAGAAAACTGACGGGCTGGATATGGCAGAAAAGGGCTCAGACATTCTACGACTTGATTCCTTACCCTTAATTTTTCTTATTTTTGTAATTTTAAGTTACTTTATTATGGTTAATGTCTCATTGTCACTGACATCCTAACACTGGTGAACTTTCCAGGTGAGAGTACCCTGTATTGTGTTAGAGGTTTTGGATTGTTGAAAATATGCTGCCAAAAAGAAGTGACTGACTGTGCGATCTAATGAACATTGTTTTCTCTGTTTCACAGATGATTCAATTCTTTCGATGACGGCCATGAATCCTATTGTGCATTAGAGTATTGATCATTCTCCTATCAGACTCTTCAGTAGTACCCCCTGCTTGTAGTAAACAACAGTCTAACATTTGCTGTTTACCTTCTCATCAGCACAGACCCCCCGATGATACACTTGCATGTTATATCATATTTCTTGCCATCATGTATTATGCACTGTATGTATGGATGTATGTTGTCTGTATTATACCTGTGCCAATATTCAGCATTGCGCTAAATTTACACAAACTACTGTATTTATCACCTGCCTTTTGGTTATGCCTCTCTGTTATGTGTCTTGTGTCTCGTATTTATTCTCTGTCTGTTTATAGCCTAGTCGTTAATTGTCCTTTGTCATGATGTCTCCAACTGTATCAAGCTCTGCCAACACAAATTTCCACCCACCTGGTCGTGTGGCAGTAAAGAATCTGATTCTCATTCTGATCCAAATAAAACTCCAAAACATATTAATTGTGTGTGACCCACCAAAACCCCTAGGTGCTTCCATGACAGAGTTATCATCTTCTAATATATGGAAAAGCTTCTTCTATGGCTCACACTCTACAGGTCATGTGAGAGTTGGATCTGATTCAGGTGAGATTCACTCACTCTCAATATTCAAGTCTAGACTAAAAACACGCTTGTTCAGTCTAGCTTATAGGGACTGTAGTTCTAGTTTGGCCTACAGTGTGAGGTGTAGAGCTGGGCGGGGATCAGTGGCATTGGCTTTGGATGAACTGAATTGTCAGTCTGTCACTCTAGCTTCACACCCCCTTGTGGAGTGCTGACGTTCAGGGACCCCCCATGCCTGCGTTCCCACTTGCCTCTCCCTCCTACTTATGCTGCCATAGTCATATCTGCTGGAGCTTACAGGCTGTACTCAGCTAACTATTTGCACTGCCTCTAGTCTCCCCTACTTTGGCTAATGCATTTTTTATTTCACCAACCCTTCCTGGTTTGTGCTGCCTGGAGACCCAAAAATTCAAGATATTCTGCCTACCCTACTGCCTGCAATACCTGTACTACCTGTGACATCCTTCCAGCCTGCCCGCCCTTCTGCCTGTCACATCTCTCCTGCCTACCCTGCTGCTGTACCACTGTTCATCCTGCTGTCAGACACAGCACCAGCACCTGCATGCCATCATCTGCCTTCCCGCACTGAAACTCAAATCTTAAAAATCGGACTGGGTAAATTAAGATTTTACCATCTTGTTCATTTGACTTCCTCTGGAGGATGGGCTCCCCCTTTGAGTCTGGTTCGTCCCAAGTTTTTTTCCTCCTAGGGAGTTTTTCCTTGCCACTATAACCTCTGGCTTCCTCATTGGGAGCTTTAGGCAGGGATAGTGTGAAGCTCTTTAAGACAATGTAATGTGAAAATGTGCTATACAAATAAAATTGAATTGAATTGAATTGAATTGGAGATTTGTGTCACTCACTGCTGAAAACCAGAAAATATTCTGATGGTTTTCTTTGTGTTCTAGTGCTAGGCTCAGAGTATGAAGAATACACACCATATTGTCTGTCACAATGGAGCACGATTGCTGGCAATCCACTGTGATACACTGAACTCCAAAGAACTAGAAACAAAAGGGACCACAAGGGGTCCAAACCTCATAGACTATACAAGAACTTAACTAAGGCTAAACTATACACAAGGCAACGGGGACTCGGAACAGAGTATGTAGTCAAGAAGATCCAACAGAAAGTACTTTCAGGTAAATCATGTAATAGCCAACAGAGGAACAGGGTATGGGCAGGCACATATATAGACAGATATCAACATGTACAGATGTGAGCCACTGCCAATTGCTCAAACACTAGGGACCAGAAGCTACAAGGACCAAAGTAGATACAAGGAATTTAGGACATAGCTGCAAAACTGGGAACAGGCAGGGTAAACCAGGAACTAAGACACAAAGGCAAGGAACAAAACTGGAGAACATGAAAACATGGAATATAATTAACATAGGCTTCACAAAAATTTGGGCTAACCAATATCCAAATATGTACAAACTCACAAGAGATGTACGGTCAACACACTCAGTCCATTCAACCATCCAGGCAAGGGCAAACTGGAGCAAAGCCAAAGAGAACACAAGGAGCTGAATGGAATGACCAGCGACAACTGCTGGCCAAATGGACCCACAGACATAGACACTAGGATGATACAAAGACGTAGACTGGACTAACCACACTAGGAAAGACCAGCAAGACATGCTGGTCAACAGGGGAGAAAAGGAACTTAGGGAAACAAAGGATAAAACAGGACCAGACAGTGATCGATCCTGACACTCTCCTTTCACTGGAATGGTAACTATAGAACTGTATATCAGAATAGAGCCTCAATCGCTGATACACTTAAAACACACCTGACCTCTTAATTATGTGGATCTGAAGAAAACAGTGTTTTGCTGGGTTGTGCTCAAGTCAAAGGAGAGCAACAATTTAGTATATATTCCAATTTTTCAGATTGTCACAAATTGTCACTTTGCGTACTCCCTTGATTAAAATGCCAGTTGTGAATACGGATGGGTAGGTCAGCATCTTAACGTATGGTAGACTGTTTCCTGCAGAACGGACTGTGTAGTTTTCTGTTCCTGTAGGTCTCATATACGTACTGCCTACAGAGAATATAATTCTTATTTAGTTCCCAGTAACAGCTATGTGTGTTTTTTTCTGTGGCTCCAATTTGTGTTTCAGTCTCATAACCAGGAATCAAATTGGCTTCCTCTCAGATTTGTCACTTAAAAATAACAAAGACCTGAACGCTACATAAAAAATCTCACCTCCAATTTTCTGTTTGGCATCCTGTTATAGTAGCTTGTTAAAAGGCATCACTGCACCTTCACTCTCCCATCTCATGCAAGCTCAGCAATGCTGGTAGCTTCCCTGGAGACACCACGTTCTCCAAGGCTGGTCTGTTTCAAATCCCTGCGTCACAATTGTCACTTGGCCAACAGGTGTAACATAGATGTAACCTTTACAATATATATTTTTTTGCTCATATTTATTAATGCACATTTGTGCATTGGAGTATTTAAACCAAGCTATTTACATATCCAGAAGACTTATCCTAGTTTTGTAGGACTCCTTGAGAAGTTCAACATTTCACCAAACATTAAGTGATTTTAAGTACAGAAAGCAGCTTGTCTCAGTCTCTATCCCATGAATCTCTGTAATTAATCACCCCTTAAGTCACCCTATCATTTCTCCATGGTAACCCCCGCAAATGCTGCACTGTCAGTACTGTGAGGTATGGTGCTTAGTGGCAGCTGCAGTGACTCTCTTTGCCTGTGTCTTTAAATGGCGGATGTGAGGAGCAGAGCATGCTAACATGCTACATAAGAGGACGGAGGGCTTTGCTCGCTAACCCCATTCTATCTGTCTGCATTTATCGTATCACACCGTGCGCCTCTTAAATTCACCCACAAAGTCAAATGAATTAATGATGAGAGCTTGGATCTGAACGAGCCCAGCGCTGAATTATTCAGGGGGCGAAAAGCAGATGTTGGCGTTGACACCCCTGCTTCTTTTGTTTCTATGGGGAGGGAGAGGCTGGAGTGGACGTGGAGGAGACGACACCGTCCTGGGGGTCCACTTCTCAGAGAGCGCGACCTTGAAGAATCAAAGTACTGCAGATAAGCCCATTAAACAGAACCTCAAGGTGTCCAGCTCTGGATGTACTCCAGAGCTCTGCTGCTACCCCATATGTCACTTCTTGCATTGTAACACCCGTAGGTTATCCTGGTCAAAATAACAAGCCAACTAAACACAGCCAGCCGAGCATAACGGCATCCACACGAATTACGTACCACGTGGTGTATCTCTGCTTAGTTTAATGTGCTTTCCAGCAGCATTATTTAAAAAGGCAAAAAAAACATATTTCATCCCAAATGCTTCCATCTCCCTGCACCCCAGATCCCTGGGGACAAAGGTATTTACCCTAATGATCTCTGAGCACACAAGAACCTTGAATAAATTTCCTAACCTTACAGGTTACTGACAGACAAAATTCCTTCAGGCAGAAAATTATTTTCCACAGAGGCTATATTTACAATAGTTTTATTTCAGGAATTCTTAAGACCCTTGTGTAGCCAGATCGCAAGATGCATTACTGCGGCTGATTTTTTCTGAAGCCAAAACATAGCTCATCAATGCGTTTATTTTTATTTTCTCTTGCCTTATCATTTCCTGCGTCATGGGTTTGAAGTCCAGGGCCTTACCTTCATATCCTCACACCAAGCCAGCTCTGAGCCAATGAAACCTGCTAGAAAAGCTGTCAGCCAGGCCTCGAAGGAGGAAGATGAGAATGAACTAAGAAGGGTTAGGAGGCTGACCTTGCACACCATGGAAGAAGGCTCAGGGCAACAAGGAGAGCTTGAAAACAAACAGGTCGCTTTTTTAAACCGTAAACTTTTACCATCCTATTCCTACAAGCAGGTGATGCCGTTTTAGAAATGTCTATACATGGGAGAGTTTGAGTGCAGCATGACTTTGCTAAGTTTGAGTGATGAATGAGCCAGGTGACCAGGTCAATTAATCAATAAATTAGATCAATTTTATTTAATATTTTACTGCAATTTTGCAATGGACTTTCATCCCATCCCATCCTATCCCATCCCTGGGGTATCCCTGCTGTGTGCCCTGTGTGACCCTGACCAGGGTAAGTGATTGGAAGATGGATGGATGGATGGATGGATGGATGGATAGATGAATGGTACTGAGAGTAACATCAAACAGGGAGTGACATTCATTGAGTTCACGCTCAAATAACATGACCTGACCCCGTTCCTGAGCCCTCAGCTTCCGAAAACTATGACCTTAAACCCATTTGGTTTCTTATGTTTCCCGTCAAAATGCCTTTTGCTTTTGTCAGACCTGTCTCCCTGTTCCTTCCCCACATCCCTGACCTGTCTCCCTGTTCTTTCCCCACATCCCTGACCTGTCTCCCTGTTCCTTCCCGTATCCCTGACCTGTCTCCCTGTTCCTTCCCCACATCCCAGACCTGTCTCCCTGTTCCTTCCCCACATCCCTGACCTGTCTCCCTGTTCCTTCCCCACATCCCTGACCTGTCTCCCTGTTCCTTCCCCACATCCCGGCCCAACCAGCCCCCCCAACAAATTTTAGCACAGCAAATGGTCAGCCTTTTGGAGATGAACCTGCTTCTCCTCAGTATCAGTTAGTCCACAGCATCAGCATTGCTGGTTTAGATACTGTAGGTACAGTATACTGTATTTGTCCTGAGCAGAAAACACTGCAGTTATTCAGATCATGTAAAAAGTAATAATATCTACTGTGTAACTGTCTGACACACAGGCTTAACAGATGGAGACTGTGATAACCTAAATGAATTTTCACCACAGCCATGGATTTTTAAAGTAAAACACGGTCAAATTAAATTCAAATAAGAACGCAGACTGCATCAAATCTATTCCAGCTGTCACTCGATCAATATTAAGATCATGAAAAACTCATTTTAAATTAAAGTCATGACCTTTGTTACAGATCAATATGAACCTGGGATTAATTCTAATGTCAGTCATATTGGCTCTGAAAATAAATTCATGCCTTAAGAAATCACATGGGATGACTAGTTAAATTTAAAAAAATAACCCACAAGCCGCAACTGCATGTAGATAAAACGATGAATTAAAAAACCTAATTGTATAAAAAATGTGTGCAGTGTTTGTCAACAAAGCTGCTTGCAGGCATTAAAAGCTTCAGTCAACACTAAGCTAAATGTTCAGTAAAATGCATTGATTAGACCTAAAAGCAGATGATAACAGCATGTTTCAGGAACTTCAGCAGGTTCCTCTCCAGTGTTCTTCTGGACTTCCTATTTCTTCTTCATTCAGGGCAGTCACATAACTATCAGCCATGCTGCCAAACACAACACTGTCCACCCAATCAAACATTCAGGTCCATATCATTTGGCCAGAGCTCCTTCTGGCAAATTCCAGGGCAGTCTTCTCAGGTCCATTCCGGTTTTCTCATGGCTCATTTTCAGTCATATGCTTGCTTCCTTCCACTCAGCCGCATACAGTAGCTGTGTCCTGACTATTTGCCAAGGATAGATATGCCAACTTGGGGAAGCTCTTTGAAATTTAGGACATTTGCAGTTAGCCAAGTGTGTTCAGAGTATTTAATGGAGATTTCACTGATTTTGATTATGGGCATTGGGATACGCTTACTTTTAACATGTTTTCTGTTTTCTGGTGTCTCTTCTGGGTTCTCCCTTTTGTACCCCAAAACATGTGGTTGGGAGAATTGGCATCGCTAGATTGCCCATATTGTGTGTGTGTGTGTGTGTGTGTGTGTGTGTGTTTCCTGTGATAGACCAGCAGCCTGCCCAGGGCATTCTCTTCTCATGTGCCCTGAATTCTCTGGGATGGGCTCCAGGCCCTCTGTGAACTTCTACTGGATAAGGCTCCACTGGCAGAAAAACAGCATTTTTATATCAATAAATAATTCATGTGAAATATACTTCTATTCTGATTTCTGGTATCAAGCATGAAATCATTCTCACTATTCAAACTGAGCATTGAATTTCAGCAGAATTCTGGAATCTTAGGTGAGGGGAAACGGCCCCTGTTCCTCTTCTGCAATCTTTTTCTCAATATGTAATTCCAGCTGAACCTTGAAATTAGCTCTAGGAAACATCAATAAGAGGTTAAGATTAAACCCAGAAACCATGTTTGCCTGGATGTTCAAAGCTGGTACAAGGCAATCACTCAGCATGTAACTCCTTGGAATTACTTTGAACTACTAATCAAACTTTTTGCTTGAAAATATAATGAAATGTCACATTATTAATCATTCTGTTGAACTCACATCTTAATATCAATGGCTGCTCTGAGGTCAGAATGCATTTATTTGTTTGTTTATTTTAAACATATATGCACATACATATCAGGATATGGAGTGGCGAACAAAAAGCTATAACCATAATTGAAATGGGCAGCATTTAGTGGCCATTTCATGACTGTGATCTCCAGGGAGAAACTTCATCTGGGAATAAGGTGCTAAACAAGGCCAACAATAGACATACAGTGGTACCTCGGTTCTCGAACTCACTAGAACTCGAATTTCTTGAAAGCCAAACAAACCAGTTTGACCTAGAACTCGATCTGAATATCGGAAGTCGAACCGTGAATGCTGACCTAATATAAATTGTACGCGCCAGGAAATGAGTCATACTACAATGCAATTCTTAC
>JAODJU010000035.1:17096359-17108904 GCA_026776725.1 Gnathonemus echidnorhynchus | reverse complement strand
AATCACACAACCTACACCCACAGCTCCAAAGATGAGAGTCCATAAACAATCACACAACCTACACCCACAGCTCCAAAGATGAGAGTCCATAAACAATCACACAACCTACACCCACAGCTCCAAAAAGAGTCAATCAACAATCACACAAACTTCACCCACAGCTCCAAAGATGAGAGTCCATCAACAATCACACAACCTACACCCGCAGCTCCAAAGATGAGAATAAATCTACAATCGCAAAAACTACATGCACAGTTCCAAAGGCGAGAGTCCATCAACAATCATAGAAACTACACCCATACTTTCAATGAGCAAAAAATGCCTTATTTAGTGGAATTATGAAGCAAGGATCCACCAGCTGGCTACATGAGAGGGGGTCATGGGGTATTATGCCAAAACGTACTTATATTAGATAACCTTCATTGCCTAGGTCTGTGCATCAAAATGAGAAGTCTTCATCACTACACTGACACACTTAACTGTTAGTTCAGCTGAATGCTGAAGAATATTCTGGAACACTGATTGAATTAATCAACTGAATAAAGTGTCACATGTATAGCATAGCATAGTATAGCAATACCATATTTGCCTTATTTCCTCCCATGCAAGTAATGTAATGTACAGATGAGACATACACAAAAGCCAGGCATCATTTGTATTTTAACTTTTGTATTATTAACTTCATTTTTTATTTTAAAAATATATTACAACACACCACTTAATAAGTACGTGGATAAACAGATGTAACCCAGATTTGAAATCTGTCAGGTTCCAGCAAATAAGCATAAAAGGAAAGCAGAGGTCCAAAATTAGACTTTATAGTCATGGTTTAGTGGAAACAGCTCCTGGCCAATAGACTTAAGTTTAGTTCCCAACCAGGAGATATTGAAAAGTTACATGCTGTGTTAAGTGCAGTATGGTTAAAGCTCATTCAAAGATCTCTGCACCATGGGAAACAGTGCCTACCTGCTGATTTCTGCTATCTCCAAGGTAGAGTCAGCCCAGAACACCGAAGGAACATCTAGAGAATGGGAAGAAAGCCCCAAAGTGAGCTCTTGGCATTATGAAGAACTCATACATGAGGAGCGAGTTGGTCTCTGGGTGGAGACAAGCAGAGGAGCTCCATCTTTGTGTAAAAGGATTCAGAGAAAACGCTACAAGAGGACACTCCCAGCAGATAAAGCAGCCTTCTTTCACTGGCCTCCAGTCATCATACACTTTTTAAATCCTGAAATATTCATCTCATTTACATCCATGCAATCCAGAGTGGGATAAGCGATTACAAGATGGATGGATGAATGAAATTTCATTCGTATGTAATAAAACCCCAAGCTTCTGCATGGCTTTGCTTCTACTCCAAACTAACATGTTCTGCTGAAAACTCAGCAGCATTTTTCTGATATTTCAGCCTCCCTGCACTCTTTGCAGCTGCATTTAATCCCAAACTCCTGCATTTACACCCTTCATTTTCCAGGTGATTGGCTCGAGGGAGTGATTTTCTGTGCTTGCCATGTTGTTAAATCGGCTTTTTCTGTCTCTTTATTTCTGCTGAAAAAAACTGCATTAAATTGCTTTTCAACAGTTCACCTACGAAAATGTAGTATATTACTTTTTTCTTAAACTGACTCATATTTTATTTGCATATCACAGTTCATGTAATGATTTAGAATTTTCACAATGTATGTGTAATTTGACAAGGTGTGTAACATGGTATCTTGGAATGTTTACCATGTGTGATGAATATCATTGCACTTTGACGCACACAGGAGTAGCAGATAATCCCCCACAAAAAGGCTGGGGGTGCAGATGAGATCCTGCCGCATCTCAGTTATCGACACACTGCCTCCACATCCCCGCGAGAGCATCCGTCATCGACTCGTTTCCAAGAAGGTTAGTGGCATGGAGAAGAGGACTGGGAAAGCCATCAAATCACCAATCCTCACATGCTGTCACTATTGGAAACCAGATTCACAATCTGTATTTGTAGTAGAATGAGGATTTGTACACATGTGTAAGTGCACTTATGAATGCAATGCATAGATAGTACAGGGTAAATGCTGTATATGACCAAAAATGATAACACTTTACTTGACGGGGCATAAATAAAAGTACAAATTATAAGAACAAATCATAAACAAATATAATTTCGACTTCAGAAAAGATGTGTCACAATTCCTTAATGATTAATAAACATGAGATCACTATTTCAGTTGTGTTATTCATTACTTGTTCCTTCAGTAGTTCACAAAGGTTTACAGAATTAACAGATATAGTAACAAATACAGTAACTGCTTGAGATAGATGAATCACAGTAATGATGAATTAACATGAATTAGTATGTAACTAAGAGTTTGTGGTTAATTAATACGTAAGTAATAGTATAATACTATATCATTTGTGTCCCGTTAAGTGTTACTCAAAAAATAAGTATACTTTCTTTTTAGCGCATTCATAATTTTGCCAATGTTTTTATTTCAAATAATACATTTTTTCTACAGGTGCATGTTTAGCTACTTCAGAACAGGAACAGCATAGCCCATTCCTACTCTTGGGCTAACAGCTTTATAAAACTAAATTAAGCTCACAGCTCATCAGAGTCATATGGTGAGTAAATGAGAGGGAGGATTATCCATCGGAAGGATGAGTCATGAAGGTGAGTGATGTTTGTTTATTTCACCTGGTCCCTTTATTTCACATGTCATTTATATGTGTGTCCCCCCTCCAACAATTATACCAGACCTGAGCAAGTGTAATTCTGTTTGTAAGCCTTGTTGACCATGTCATCAATCTATTCAGTATAATCCCTCCAGAAACTGGATAGTGACCTGCCCTTCTCACTGCTGGGTGAAATTTAGCAATGACTTCACATCTGCTGGTCAGAAGAGGCACTGGGCAATCCGAAGGAAGGGGAAAATTCATCAAAACGTGCTCTGGCAGGTTCAAGTGCACTTATTCTACTGGGGGACTAAGTAAATTAGCAAAGCTAAATTGAGCAAATTGACTGTTTGTTTTGAGGGGGATTCTGGGCCGATCAAAATGGAAGAAGACATCAGATCATCCCATATTAGCACTGGGCTGTGACTAGCATGTATCACTGGGGAACAATGATCGTTTAAAAAAATGCTTTTATGTGATAAGAAAAAAAAACAATTTAGAGAAGATAATGAGGAAAAAATAAGGTAGAAAACAAAGTAGAACTCATTTAGAACTTATTTTGACAGCTAAATAAAGACAACCAGAGAACATGCAATAACATTTTTTCTGTATGCTTTTGGAAAGAGAGAGAGACGGAGACAGAGAGAGAGAGAGAGATACGGAGACAGAGAGAGAGAGAATCTTGCATATGGATGGAAAGCAGGATGATGTCATGGGGAGACTTGGGGCCTGTACTACGAAATGGGGTTACTGGCTTATCAGGGTAACTTGTCGGATTTAAGGTAGTCTGGGCAAAATGTAAGTGAACGAATATGAAGTCCATTTAAACTGTGGTACCTTAAATCCGATAAGTTACCCCGATAAGCCAGTAACCCCGCTTCGTAGTACAGCCCACTGGCACCAAAGGTGAGGTTCAGTAGAAACTTCTTACTCTTCTTGCATAGACTGGGAGAATAGAGGAGCTGGGCTGACCAAAATGGTGGGGTGTTTCAGGGCTGAACAGAGAATCAAACCAACAAGATTGTGAGTTTTGGGACTGGTGACAACCCTGAAGTGTAAACAAAGCATAACATAACAGCGATGCATGCAAATTACTGAGAAAAGTAAACACAGATAAGCCCAGTCATGTGACTCTTCTGGTAGAGATGGAAGAAGACCACAGCCCCTTCCTCCACTCTCAGACAGCGATGTGAGAAGCACCATTCTGCCTGGCAGTGTGAACAGCTTGGCAATACTCCTGAGATCAATTAGAGGCTTCAGTGTTCTGCCTCCTTTTGGATCTGTATTCCTATTTTAGTATTTTTTTTCTCCTTCGAGCTTAGTAGTTACTATATTTGGCAGAATCTGTAAAACACAAATAAATGCAACATATTTCACACAGTTGCAATTTACCTATCAAAAATAAACAAATACACACTGCAAGTTATATATTAAGTAATATACTTCACCAGAGCAAATCTATTGAGCAACATACACACAGCAGCCACTTTATTAGGTACACCTAGTTGGTACAATGTAGGACCCACTTTATTAGGTACACCTAGTTGGTACAATGTAGGACCCACTTTATTAGGTATAGCTACCTAGTACCAGGTAGAAATTTAATTAGTGGCACCTATGTAGTACCAAGTATGAATCAATGTATTAGGTACATCTAGCAAGTACTGAAAACAAATTTTATTAGATACACCTAGCTAGTACCACATATAGAAAACGTTATACACCTAGTTATTATTAGGTAGATGTAGGTAGTACCATGTAGGACCCAATTTATTAGGTACATCTAGGTAGTCTGATGTAGGACCCACTTTATTAGGTACATGTAGGTAGTCCCATGTAGGACCCACTTTTGCCTCTAGCTACAAAGTAAATGAGTTGTGTGTGCAGAGAAGCCATTCTACACACACATAATACTGAGCTTTTATTTTTGCACTTCTGACTTTACACTAAGCTTTATCTGACCATTCTCCTCTGACCTCTGTCATTAACAATGCATCTTTGGCCACCTCCCCTGACTTGGTGGTTCCTGTTCATCATTCTCTTTACACAATATAAACTGTACTGCATGGAATTCCCAGGAGGGTGGCTTTTCCTGAGATGCTGGGACAACAGCGTCTGGCACCGACAGTCACACCATGTTCAAAATCGCTTAGACCAGGCGTCCTTTTGACCCTGTAGGTTGTATGTATTTACTTGCAGTGACATGATCATCTTAATGCCTTTGTAGAAGTGACATAAATTGAAGCCACTGAGTTCAACATTATAGCAAATAACAGAGAAATTAAGAAATGCAGAGAGGTCCATTTTAGAACAGAAAGCTGTGGGAGGAAGAGAGGCAGGATCTACGTGGGTTTGACGTTCTCCTCGCACAACTGATTTCTCAGAGACCTTTTGGAAACCATAGAGTACAATTAATTCTACAGGAGACAGCATGGTCAGTCAGTCCCTGGAGCAAATGGGTTCAAAGGCCTTTCTCAAAGGTCCAAAGGCAGGATCACACTGCCGACCCCGGAATTTAAACCGGTAACCTTTTGAGTCCCAAACTGCAGAGGTACACCCCCCCCCCACCAAATCAATATTTTTTGTTTAATACTTTTTTGGTCAGTGCATAATTCCATATATGTTATTTTATAGTTTTGTAGTTTTGATGTCTATATAATTATTCTAAAATGTAAAGAATACTACAAATAAAAATTTCTGTAGGTAGGTGTGTCCAAATTTTGATTGCTACTGTAGATTGGGGGGCTAACCTTATCCCTGAAAGTCCAGACCACATGGAGAGAGTACTCCCTTAATGGCAAATACAGAGATATGTAAATCAACAACAAAGCAGTCCTTCAAACCTCGGGAAAATTCTATTCTATTCTATTCTAGGGTTACAGCCAAGGGCATCTTTCATCTCTTTGGTCCAAGCATTCAGAATTAGCTTTGCTCAGAAGAATCACAGAACTTTATCTGTGAAACAAAAATCTGTCATGCCATCATTTTACAGAAGAAAATATTTCTAGTTGGGTTCCAAAACACTGTCCATTTCTCTGTTAAATGATTTGGACTGATTCCAAGAATTCACAAATGACAGAACACTATACAGGACACCCACTGACCTCTCCAAGACATACAACAGGATCCAGGATATTTCACCTGGCATGATAAATCTCATGTGAGTGAATGAGTAGGGCATATTGTGAAATGGAAGGCTGTGCCACTCTCACGTCAAAGCAATGGGTTGCTATGGGAACTGACACATTTTACTGATGGGGGTGCAAGTGGGAGGAGGTCAGATGCCACGAACACAGGGCAGGTGACATGGAAAAAATCTGAAATATGTTTCATACATAAACATATGGTGCTTGAATTCTTAGCTGGATCAGTCATGGCCAGGAAAACTGTAATATTGATCAGCTATTGCACTACTTATTGTGTATGGTGGAGCAACTGTTAATGTTTGGGAAGTGGTCCAGAAGGTTTATTAGGCAACACTCCCAGATTAAAAGGTAGGGTAAATTTTACTTTGCTGCTGATGCAGTTACATAGGAAAGGAACTAAAATTTAGTGATGCTTTTTATGCTTGGAGAGATCATGCCAGTCATCGCTGAGTTGGTAGATGGAACATTACAGAGTGATTGCTGAGGAATTTGAACTATTGTTGGTGGGGTCAGACCTAAGGGTCAGGGTCATGAATGCCATTCAGATGTTCCTTACTGTACCTTCTATATTCAACCCCATCACAGAATTTGCAGCACCTAGGAGTTAAAGATCTTCAGACCAGGTTATTTATATTTTCTTATTTATGTGACAAATATTTGCTTTGAGCAAAAGTTCATCCTCTCAAAAAAGGAATTCATAAGGTCATACATAAACACCGATAGATTCCATTCACTATGTTCATGCACAAGCAGGATGACATACAGCCACAGTTCACTGTGGAAACAATTGGCGCAGGTGAAGTAACATCAGGGTTTAGAGACATTCCTGTGTTGTGGTAGATGAGACGCCGATACTTGGAAATCGCTGAGATCATTTCCCCTAACACCACCATTGTCTCTCTGCCCTCCCTTCCCACCTCATGTCCAAATAACTTCACTGCATATCTGTCACGAATACACTCGGACCCACTGATGGACAGATCATGGAGCCTTTATTAGCCCGGCAGAGAAAAACCAGTAACAGGGATCGGGCAGAGATGTAGTCATGCAGGCAGGGTCGAAAGCTGGGAGATCAAGAAGAAACGGCAGGCAGTGGGTCAGGATCTGGGTCCGTGGTTGGGGTCGCTGGCGAGAGGGTCGATTACCGGGGAATCCGTCCGAAAACACAGACAGGGCACATGGGAACTCACAGGGAGGAAGAGCGAGGGGAGGAAGGGAAGGAGGGAGGTAGAGACGGGCTGGTGGGAGAGTCGGGCAGGGCAAGCAGGGCTGAACAGACAGGAGACAGAGAGAATAACGCTCGGTAAGTTTCCCTACGTGAAGCAATACCTGGCACCGGACTGCGGTTATTGTTGTGCTTATATCTAACGTGGTTCCTAGATATTGGTTGGGGGCAGCTTCCCATTGCCTGAAACGGGGTGAGATATGTGGCTGTTTTATCACATGTAGCAACATTGACAGAATCTACGATTTGATTAGTAACAACTAAGTCCGAGTCAAGACCATATCTCTAACAAATCGAGTCCAAGTCAAGACTGAGTCCAGCGGGGGGGCAAGTCTGAGACGTGACCGAGTCCAACGGGGGGGCAAGTCTGAGATGAGTCCATTTTAAAATTGAGCACCATGCAGACGTCTTACCCTTGGTCCGTAACCTTAGACCTCACTCAGAAATGAGGATGCAGCCAGTCAGCAGGACATGCTCAAACACTCCCCCTTCAACACAATGGAGGGGCTCCACACTGAGCTGAGAGCTATTACCTCCGTCACCTCCACAGGCACACACATCATCGTCTGGAACCTGCACACGTGACCCATACATTTGTGGAGACCTCAGCCTTTACATATGTGCGTGCTCTATGGATCTTAAGTATATTTTGGTCCCGTCAGAGTGGCGAATGGAGAGAAGGAGAAGGAGATCTCAGAACTGACAGGTATGACATCTTCACTGCCTCATTTAATAATTATTCATTTCAATGTAGCATGACTATATCCTCCTGAAGTCATTTAAAATTGGTTCTAGAACCAAAGAATATGCATACAAGAATTCAAAGTAGCTAAACAAAGTGTACACACACCTTATGTAATACTATGTATATCTATTATGACTGGGACTCCACACTATAACAATGATATTTAGCCTTAAATGTGCATGATAGGGTCTCATTATGATGGGATCACATGATTTTAACAACTAGCTAGCTAGTGGTTACCACCAGCCAGCACAGCATCATTCATGTTTTTATGATTATGCTGCAATAACTTCATTTAAGATTCCTAATTTTTTATGTGTTTAGTCAGAAGGTGGTGTGTGACTCAGCGGGTTAGACTCTGGTGTCTGAAGAACTGCTAGTTTGATTCCACTCCCAGCAGATCAATCGCACCCCCCTAAGGTCCCTGAGGGGGTCCCCCTCGGAGAATTGCTGAACATGTCAGTTGATAAACAGACTTTTAATACACTTAAGAAAACTTATATCAAAGATGTGAATTTCGCATATGCGCAATAACTCCCAGTCACATTTAAATGTGCTATGTTCTTGGCATTTAAGTATGTTAAAAGTTTTTTCAACTAATAGAGGCTTGGGTGGTATTAAATATACAGCGATGGTATTTTGGGTAAATTATTTTTTGAAATTTATCAGCGAAATTTATCGCGGGGGATCCACTAGTCAGCAAATTTGATTTCCAAGATTTCAATATAGCGTTTCTTCCACAAATACAATACAGCATACCACAATATAATGTCTGGACTGTACAATAGTATGAAAAATTAGATACCACCCAAGCTTAAACTGACCAATGTCTGCAATGTGTAAAAATAAGAATTTCGGACACATGAATTAATAAAGTACAATAATAATTATTATTATTAGAAGTTGGCTAGCCAGCTGGACAGCTCTCACTATATTACAATGTAAAACTAATTTTTGACTGGACACTTGTCAAGTCATTGCCTCTGGTCAAACTGAGTTTGCTAGCATTAGCATAGGTACCTGTCTTTATGTTTCCTTTCCAGATGTCGATAGAAATTGGAATTGGTGCCAGCGACCTCATTTATCAATGCTTTGCAATATTTGCATTCCATTGTATGGTTCTTTTTACGAGATGTCTTGCACAGAAAATCCTTATGGTTTATGTACACAAACAGGATAATTGTTGACTTGGCAGACATGATGATGGGTGCATGCACAATGTTTGAAAAACAATTAACCTAATGTAAGAAATCAGCATCTAGCGTCTAGGTAACAATGTATTGCTGAATAAGGCTCTACCCATATGCATTGGACTCAGGAAGATTGTTTGAGTCGCGAGTGTTCGAGTTCAAGTCAAGACTGGTAAAA
This sequence comes from Gnathonemus echidnorhynchus, assembly GCA_026776725.1. Classification (NCBI taxonomy): domain Eukaryota; kingdom Metazoa; phylum Chordata; class Actinopteri; order Osteoglossiformes; family Mormyridae; genus Gnathonemus; species Gnathonemus echidnorhynchus. The sequence continues at coordinate 17,099,765 of JAODJU010000035.1, read as the reverse complement.
ATTCACCCAAGTTCATGACAAGACTGAGTTCATTCCTCCAAGATCAATAACCACCTATTCGGTACAGGGTCAGTCTGGAACCTATCACAGGAAGCACTGGGATCTGTCACATGGTCACTCATGCAGTGATACACTACTGGCAAGAAAACCTGTGTACACATGGGATAAACATGCAAACTCCAGAAACACACACACACGCATGCACACACACACACACACACACACACACAAATCAAGGGTGGAAATCAAACCCAGGGAAATTCCATATTCCAAGCAAATACTTCTTCCATTTAGGTCGCAACTATCTAGCTGCTGTCTCTCTCACATGACCATTGGAGACTTCTGTAATTAATCAGCATGATTCCCACATTTTCATGCTGAAAGACATCACTGCACCACTGGATAAACTGTCTACTGTGTGTCAGCGTGTGGCAACAGCAGCTGTTCGTACACCGTGATGTTGACACTTTGCTCATGTGGAACAAGTTTAAATGTTACTTCTTTATTTTGCTCACATGCTCAAAATCTCACCTCCTTAAAAAGTGTGTGTGTTTCCTTCAGGGATTCTCCCACAATTCCCTGCTATGATGTAAATGCAGCTTATTATCCCTCCCCCACTGTGTATACTATTCTCCATTCCCTGGGCACCCAGAATGCTGTTCTCACACCTTGGCCCTGTAGTAAACTCATTCTGTAGATAACAGCAATGCGGCTAATGTTGTTTCAGTCCTGTACATTGTTATCTGTTCTTATTTCTTACCACAATGTACCACAGTGGCGGTGTAGCTCTAGATAAGAGCATTAGCTAAATTAATAAAATTAAAATTACAAGACAGATGTGCCACAAAGCAAATAATTATTTCACTTGCATATGATCACACTATATATGACGCAAACCTCAATCTGTTTTCTTCTCTACTGTGAGGCAGGAAGAGTTTAATCAAAAAGGGAGTTTTATAAATTGCTATTTGCTATACAACATATATTATTTTTGACAAATAATAATGTGTCAAATGTAAAGTGACTCTAAAGCTCAGTGGTTGTTGAATTGGTTCCTGTCTCAGCCATATGTCGGTGTGTAGTGCCCTTCCACGCAGTTTAAGGGGTTTCAGGGTCTTTAGACTCCCGTAGTGGGGGCCTTCATTAACCTTGCACCCCTGTGCTTTCCAGGACAGGATCCAGCTTCATCAAGAATCCAAACTGGAAAGCCAGTTAGGGATAATGTGTGATTTATGACTATTTTCACTAAGAGGTTTTAGAAATGAATAGAGGGATCTGTAAATGCAGTAGCAATTATTTAATATTTACACTCTTCAATTCTATCTATGTGTCGCTAAAACGTAATTACTATTTTTTACAATGTGTCCGTATGGAAATATATCCAGAAACAATAGTTAGTCTTTGACTATTGTGTTTCCCGCAGAAGCGGATATCTAGACGAAGCTGCTTAAGATTATTGTGTGAAGCGAGATTGTTTGGAAAAAAATTGCTCTGGCTACTGGCAAATCCCTCATTTTTCAATCCATCTAAGGCAAAAGTGATTTTCTGTACAGTATATATTGCTGTTATCAGAAATGAGTGGATTTGATGAATGGACATAGTACATTTCAGACAGCATTAGATTTTGTCCACTTTCGAATGCGTAGCCAGTTTGCACAGATCTGCCTGCTCTACAGTCCCAAAGGTCTCTCCTGTTCCAGACACATGAAATAACTGGTTCTCTGCGCTTGAACTTCCTTGGCTATGCGGTTAAGCTCCCAGAGATCAGAAAGTGTCAGAAGACAGAGAGAGACGGTGCCACACAGTGTGTGTCACCCAGTGACACGGCTTTCAATTAGACCAGCTTAGCAAAGACGGCACTGTCAAATGTGTTACATGAAAGAGCACGGAAAGGGGACTTTCACAAAGAGTGACAATTCTGACATTAGGCCAGATGAACTGTAATCCAAGCACTTATCTGAACAATGCTTTCCTAATGCATTCTTTATTAATACAATCGTACCACTTTTTAAAAAAAAATCTTAATTTTAGTAAGGCAGTTCAACACTTAGTTATGCAATTACAAAAGACATCATACTGCTCAAGAGAATCTTACTAATCAAAAAGAAACATTAATAATCCAACACCCACATCCTTAATTAAAAGTTATTGCATGTTTAAGTCCATTAAGTTAAATTCATTAAAAGATTGATTATGGTAATGATGGTCGATGATGGTTTATAATTATCATTATTATCCAGTAACACTAGCTGATGTATGAACCAATTTGTCAACCAGGCTACCCTTAACACTGTTATCATTGAGAGGCAGAAGTGGACTTGGTTATAGACTTAAACAAATAATCTCCTCTTCTGCACAAAAAAAAAAAGAAAAACAAGTTAAACCGCAAACTGTGATGTCAGAGTACACATCCTTCACCCAGTGAACATAACTGAAAAGCAGAGCAACATTACATGCTGTCATACATGTGTCAAAACATGGATATTCTTGTCGGAGAACATGTGCTCTCCTCACTCTGCTAATTTCAAAGTTTTCAAACTATTAAAACTACGCAGTAAAGTTTGACAAGTTACCTTGATTACTCAACTAAATAGAAACAGCTTCTTGCAAATAATGTATGTTGAGAGTTCGTGGTGAATCAGGTGATGCACATCTCCCATCAACGACAAAGAGCACAGCAAGTTAGCTGGGTGTACAGTGACCTAGCAGAAGAGCTGCTTCTCCCACATGCATGTAGTGCTGAAGTTAACAGAAGGCAGATGAAACGCTGGCAAGGTGAGGCAGCAGTGACGCTGCCCGCTTAAGCTGTCCTGATTAACGGAGGAATGAGCGATTAAGGCACCAGGCACCAAGAAGGACGCTTTAACTCTACTTGTAGGAATCTTCTCCCACTTAATGAATTTTAATGAATAATCTTTTCTGCTTTTTCTGCTTCAAAAGATTTTTCGTGGCATTTCTCCAAGAAGTATTTTATACATAAATTATGTATTTTGATAACTAAATTGTCTGTGTATGAAACATAATTAGAAATATAAGTGAAACTGCTAAGATGTATACGTTTTGTTCTTATTGTTGTCTGCTTAGATTAAATACATTGCTGATGTAGTAAAATATTTATTGTGTGACTTAAAGCTGTCAGATTAATGCATTGTTCATGTAAATGTGCTAGTTGGTAGGCATATGATTCTATAAAATAACACCTTTAAAAGTAATAACCTGATATTTTATGAAAGTTTGTTTCATAAAATTTAAAATGTTTATAAACCTAACCCACACACACAAACACACAAACATGCAGATATGCACACCAAGAGAGTCACTAGAGACTTATGAAAAGAGGGTGCTAAGCCTTGTTAGGGGGGTCTAATTTAAACTAGTTAGTGTACATTTATTTTTTATTTTTTTT
>JAODJU010000035.1:17069824-17095225 GCA_026776725.1 Gnathonemus echidnorhynchus | reverse complement strand
CACACACGTGACCCAGGCGGAGACTCGAACCCGGGTCCCAGAGGTGTGAGGCAACAGTGCTAACCACTGCACCACCGAGCCGCCCCGGCCCATGACTATATATGTATAATTGGCTATCTGATAAACAGATGGTAAATGCTATTTTCTGGGACTAATGTAGGTCTTTCTTAAAACGCAAAATGGCATAAAGCGGACACTCTTAAAGTGAGGGATACCTGTCTCTGCAAAAGGGGGGGCTGACAGAAAAGGTTTGGGAAACATCATGTTAGGTAATGCTTAAGGCACCAAACATTATATTCCCATTAATTCCCCTATAAAGAGAGTGTAAGAACAATCCTCTGTCCTCCCTTTAATCTCCTGTATCTTACACTAACTCATATACTTCTGGAAAGTAAATAATACTCATTTAGCAAAAAAAAAAAAAAAAACTTCCTTCTTATGACTCAAACTTGGAAAATAACCCCTTAACAACCTGTGTACTCCCACTGAGTGCATAAAAGCATCGTGCTAAAGTCTCCTATTATGTTTTTGAACTCCGGGGTTTTTGATTTGGCTTGGTTGATTTCCGCATTGATTTAGAAGTACAGAAATCCACATTGGATAAATGAAATGATTTTTTTCCCTGAGTTAGAATCCCTCTTTTCAAATTACAGCCTTTGTTTCTAAATTACAACCCTTCTTTCTAGCCTATACTCATTGTTTTCCCAAATGATTTTTAAAATTCATTTAAATGCTTGCTTCAAAGTGATAATCTTCAATGGTTTCCTTTCAGATCAGAATTACATTTTCCCCCAAATTAAATTCAGTGTTTCCACATTAACAACTCCAAAACTACACTACCTGGGTTTGTAATGCCCTGACATTGATGCTTTTGAAAAGGTGTTAAAAGTTACACTTTACACGTAAAGTTACAAATTACCAAAAACTACATAATACCCATATTCAGACAATTTCCAAATAGGCTAAATGATGGTAGAAATGTATTAACTCCTAAGTGAATATATGACTGAATCCCAAGCCACCACATTACTATTGCCGGTTTTCCACTGGCATACAGGATCCGTTGACGGGTTGGAGGGTGACGGTGAAGTAAAACCGAAGAGACGCTTAATTATTACTGTTCACATAGTGTACATCAAGGAATTAGCATTCGCATGCGTAACTTTGGGTTACGAATCCATTCCTTTCGGCTGTTCTATAGTAGGCCTACCTTTTTTAAGTAAGAGGTTGGAAATGTTCTTGTTCCGAGTTTCAGGAATGCGCGATACTACTAAAACTTTAAAATATCATATGTAGAATACTACATACGCTTTTTCCTCCAGATAATCCAAGCGCAGAACACCGGTATAGCCGTGCATTTCGACCAATCAGATGATGGTGACGCAACCAGCTCCGTTTGGTGACAATTTTGCATGCTTTGGCGAGCTATGGCTCGCATGCTTTGCCATAGAAACCCGTCAGTTCGCGGTAAGGGTCAGGTTCGTTCGCTTCCTGGTGGAAGTGGAAAAGCTCCATAAGAGGCACCCGTCAGACAGCCATCATCTTTGCGCTATAAAACATATTTATAGATCGAGATCAATCCTTATCTACTTTGTATGTGGAATATAAATAAAGCATTAAAAGGAAACGTTTAATTTTTACTTTTAATGCAGAGTGACACAAGCAAATCGGTCCTAAATGAATTTAAAGTCAAACGACTATAATCGGCAACATGTACAACAGCTGCGGAACAGAGGTGAACAGAGATCGCAAACCCGAGAACGAGATACCAGCAATCAGAGCTGCTAATAAGCCGTTCACCAAACAGTTAATCGGATAACATCCATCCCAGAAGACGAGGCTGAACCGAGCGCTAACCCCGTATCCACAGAAATTAGACGCGACAACAACCCGCTATGACAACAGTGGATCTAAGTTAGCTAAAGCTTTTGGAAATGCCACTATTGCTATGAGACAAGCACTGGGGATTTTTAAATGTCTTATAACAAGATTAAATAAGTAAGGGAGATAAATTATTTCCGGTTCGAGGCTTGGTCACATGGTCATGCGTAACGCTGCTCCTTTGAAAACTGAAGGTCCATCTCAGAGTATAAATATAGTAACCATGTCCCTGCACATTAACTGGCTTAAATGGGTCAGTGTTTTGGTGGCAGGAATAAGATGAACTCATTGGGTGTACAACATGGTGGGTACTTAGGCAATGAAATGCACTGACAACTAGGCTTGTCACTGCAGTGCTTTCATCACAATACATGATGACTGCAGACATTGAGAGTGACAGGAGTGGTGAAGGCATCTTCTGAGATCTTGTAAAAATCTGTGATTGCTGAGAGTACCACAGCTAGGAGAATGTGATGTGCCGAGACGAGGAGCAGACCTGTGCACTGTTGCCAATTCATCCTCAGTTCATCTTGGAGATACAACAAGCTGATGACAGATAATTTTTCATCTACAGAAATCAGTACGAATAGCCGGAACGCCAGCTAGTATGATAGCAGTGGATGTAAGTCAGTTACAGCGTTTGGAAATGCCACCATTGCAGAGAGAAAGGCCCTGGGGATTTTTAATGTCTTATAACAAGATTTAAAGTTGTTAGTTACACAGAAGTATAAGCAAGTTAAAGAGAGACCTGAAAAAGAAAGCATAGCCTCTTTCAGTTCAATAGTTTCATATATTAGGGTATACTAAAAACCACCAGGTCCTAGAATTAGGTAAATATATCCTCAGGTGACAGGATAGGAGATTCCAGTATGTCATAATTTATTTGATGGTATATAAGTAATCCTGCAGAAGCCATGTGTGAAAAAGTAAGTACATCTGGTAGCAAGTAGAACCTATCACAGGTATCAGTGTATAGTGTTACACTATACACTATACAATGTATTGTCTTTTTGCCTTTGTATCTCGGTGAAATGCCACATTTATTCACTCGATACTTTTCACAGCTCTTTACTTTTATTTGTTTATTTATAACCATTACTAGAAGACAATAACAATGTGTCCCATTCCACACAAACCTCTCTAATAAAGAGCAAAATGAACAATACCAAGCATTACAAAATCGATCCTAAGGAAAAAAAAAAGAAAGTACCGAAACTGAAGGACGTCAGTTTAAAATAGTTCAAATAAATTATTCTCCATAGACAACTATGAGACATATCCAAAAAATATATATGTACACACTCTGTTGTACTGTACAAAATACCGTCCATATTGAGGTGAACAGAACAGGGTTGAGGAGCAATTGCACTTTTTTAAGGGATGTCACAGTAATGCTGAATTTGCTTCGCTGATGTCAAAAAAAGAAGTCAATCTTTTCGCTGTGATTGATACATGAGAGGGAAGCTGGGAACAGCAGGGACTTCTGGGAATCATACAACTTTTTAAATATATACCACAACAAATAATTACATGGAAAAGCAAGGATAGCTAAAATAAAATAACCATGCACTTGTAATTGTGGATGTAGAAACCAGTCATCCCGTGTGTATCTGTGTGTGTAGTGGGGGCTGAAGTTATCCTGTGCTTCCAGGTGAAAGATCTCTATACTGAAGCTTGAGTCGTGTCTTATTATACGAGGATCCTACAGTGCGAGTTTGGCCATTTTGCTGGCTGCTCTTTCATCGTCCTCCTTTCTCAGACTCTTTCCTTCTCTGTGAGTCTGGCAGCCGCTGTACACATCGTCCAGCATCTTGCAGCTTCAGTCTCATGGAAATTGATGATTAAGTCCCGCCCATAGTGCATCCTTGCCCTCTATTCGTCTTCCTCTGGTTCCTCTGGTACTAGCAAGACCTCCTCTTTGAGGCACTCTCTGAAGAACGACACCAGAGACACGTAGAGATGCTGTGTGCTCCTCTGGGACAGGGTGTGGCCCTCATCCGGGTAGATCTGCCAGGCAGGAATGGGGACAGGGTCACGTGTCACAGAGTATGATCGCTCGAGTCAACGGGTCGATCATGTGAAGGAAAAACTTTGTCACCTTCAAGAGGAAATGAGGTTAAAGAGAAACAGCGCTAGGAACAACGGATCAATCAACATACCTGTACTGTGTAGTTTGCTCCAACTTTAATCAGGTTTTTAATCAGCTCTGCTGTGTGCTGAAAATGAATGCTGGCTGGAAAAAAAAGTAGTTGTGGACGATAATGAAATAATTCAGCCATGTAATTAAATACTCAACCATGAATAGCCCAAAATCTATTTGTCTTCTCAATGTCCCGTAATCATTTTGTATTTATCACTGTTTTCGGTAACTGCTATTTTCATGATTTAAAAGTAATTTAACATGGAATCATGCCCACGCACATTCATTTTTGTATTTGTATTTGTATTTCTATTTGTATTTTTGTATTTTGCCGCCTCTGACGTCTTTGCTCACCATCAGCGGTTCCGTGGACCAGCATTAAGTTCTTTTCTCGCAGCCCTTGGATGTTCTGCAGCACACTGGAGAACTGGAAGGTAGCATTAGTTAAGCATCAGTGTGTTCATGGCCGTCTTTCAAAGACTATGTATCAGACAGGCTTTTTCATTCATGCTGCATTCCCTCAAAGTGACTTGAACGGAGATCAGGGAGGACCTCGGCTTTGATGTTATACCATGTCGAGCTCTCGTGCTGTCTGAGGGCTTCGGGGTCTGCTGGTTTTAGGGCGGATTCATTAGAGTCACCAAAAGCTTTAAATAGCATCACCTAGTGTTTACAAGTCATATTAATAACTTTGAAAGCAAAGTAGATAGCAGTGTATGTTTTGAATTACAACTCAATCCTATAGCAGCAATCCCTGGATATCCACTGTGAAAAAGATGAAATTAGAGCTCCACATAATTACTTAAGGCTACAAGTAACCTTCAGAGTCGTGACTAAGAGTGTTTATAGAGCTTTAAGAGATCACATCAAATGCTTACTTAAGCCAGTCTGCTCTTCTTTTGAGACACTTCCACACTGACTTGATTAGTACACATATGTGTGTGTTTTATTGCCCACTTTCATCAATTTAATAAATATTGTTCACTCACTCAGTCACACACTACAGACCCCCTATTCTCCCAAACGCATGTGTTTGGACTGTAGGATGTACCTCCATTAGACTAGAGGATCATGGGTATTCATGAAATTTCATTTGTTTTTTGTTTGTTTGTTTGTTCCAGTTACCATCGATTGTATCGACTGCTGTCCGGTTCCGATATCTGTAGTACTTTTCTAAAGTAACTCATTAATCGAAAAAAGAAGTGAAAAGGCTATTTTTCATTTCAGAAACACTACTGTCTAAGTAAAATTGTAATACAAAATTATTTTGTATTAAGATATTTTGTGCTGCTAAAGCGAGTGTAAAAGGTCAGCAAGATTAGCGTTCTTAGTTAACATTATTCAGAGAAGCTTTTAAATGTCAAGCGTGATTGCCTGGATCTTTCTTTTGTGTGTCACAGATACCGAGAGCACTGGCTTGGCAGCAGCGAATGCCTCGGCACATGAGGAAAAGCAGTTTCTACCCTCCACATTCACTTCGGTTTCTCTGCCGGCCCCCGTTACCGCGTAGTGCTCAGCAGTGAAAACGATTAAGCACCACTGTGAATGAACGTGAACGGGGTAACAGCCCACCTGGTACCTGTTGTCGTTCTTCGCTGGCATCCCGAGGTATCGTTCAGAAAACGCTGAAGCTGGTGAGGAGACACACGCATGCGGCAACGTGAACAAACGGGGGGGTCTGCCTCGCAGATTTTCATATTTCACATCAGTTCTCGTCCTTTTTGCTGCGCAACATTTTTTTTTCTCTTAGAGTTTAGGTTGCTGCTTTTTAATAATTACTGTCGCAATTAATTCAGCGTTTTAGATTGTTTTGAAAACGCATCATCCTGTTGCTCATATCCCTTCAGCTAATCTATTAAATATTGTGATTCTGGAGACAGGTACAGATTAAAAAGGAAATGTGATTATATAATTAGAGCCTAGGAATTGATTAGAATGAACAAAAGAATGTACAAGTCCCCCTGTGTACTCAGTTTGAGACGGCTGGCTTGGATCTTTAATTTAATGGTGGTTTAAATTGGTTCCATAATCAATTGATTTAATTTCTGTCAATTAATTTACTTTGAAAAGTTCCTTGGTATGAGACAGTATGTAGTTGCATTAGAGCATAATATGAATGTCCTGTGCAGACAGGAAAATGTGCTGCATCCTTGTGATGTCATTGTCTTTCAGGCCACCAAAACAGAGTTTGTCCTTACCGTAGAGTTTCCAGTCAGTAACTGGAGACATAGAGGCTGCACATTTGACCAGAGCGTCCGTTGATTTAAGCATCATTAAAGTGATGTATCCTCCATAGTCCTGTGAAAGAGTATAAACATGTCCACATCCTCACTCTCCGGATTTACATCCAGTGAAGGTCGTTTAAAAATATCCTCAAATAGTTTAGTGGGTCATTCAGAAGTACAAGAAATCGTCAATGATTTCTACAGGCGGTACAGCGTGCCTACCTTCCCGAATATCCCTATCCGTGTGTGGTCAACGTAAGGGAATGTCAGCATGTACCTTAGATAAAGAGACAGTGAATAACACTGTCATAAATCACTGATCATCATGTAAGACTTATTATATAATTTACACATGCGTCCCTCTATCACCCACAACTGCCGATCCAGTAAAGTACTGTGGTGGAAAGACATTTCAAACAATGTAACTTGATGACTTTATACATTTACAGAGGGCCATACTTCCAGTTTCTACTGCTTACATTTCCAAAAGTAACAGACTTTTTAATTCTAATTATATTCTACAGATTCTTCGAAAGATGTTACAATCATGGAGAAATAGCAGTGAAATATTAATGATTTCTGTGTTTTGGCTCCTCAATGACTCCAGTAGTTGGAAGGTTTACTGATCGATGTCTGAGTGCTGAATCACAGTGCATACAGTATCTCCTATCATTTTCAATTACAAATTAATCGATGTGCTCCAGGCCAAAAGCTTGATTATCACATTACTTACTCCAGAACAGCAATCTGGTCCTGGACCTCCACAGATCCCAGGCGCTCGTACACCGCATGCAAAACTCTCTGGCCCTGGAAGCCTGTTCCCCTGCCATCCAGCCGGACCACGATGACATTGTCTGAACTAACCAGAACTGAGTCCCAGTCCAACAGAAACTGGTCACTCACTGATTGACTCCCAGGAGCTCCATCTCTGCAAAAGATGAACTAAAAATATCTTAGCATAGAAGCCCCGTGTCTATAAATAATGGCATTATTATCAATTTTTAAGAAAATTAGATAAATTATATCATATGTTTACCAGATGCATCTCCTATACGCATGAATGGTCTTGTAAGAGTCAAAGTTGCCGACTTTGCCGACGTGAGTTATTCAAATCGAGGCAATTCTGCACATTTATTTAGATGTATGTAACAGTTTTATTACCTTGTAAATAGTCTGCAGGGTTTGCAAACTTCCTCAGTGCTTCTGATGTAGTTAATTTTAGATTCATAATGGAATAATATAGATTTGCCGTCAGATTTCATGTGTGAGCGTGAGAGTCTGAAGCGTGAGTCACGCCAGATGTGCGAGAGTTGACAACCCTGAACAGTCAGTGAACAGGGACTAGACTCTGTCTCTGCGCACAAGGACTAAAAACGTTATCAACCAAAGGGTGCCTTTTACTGTTTACATCAAGCTCTAAATCCACAGTAGCACTAAATCCAGGAATTAGGGCATATCCCACATGCGGCAGGGTCTTGTAGGGAAGCCCATCAGATACTCACACGACCAGGAGAAGCCCATACTGATTCGATTCAGAGAAATCCGGTGGGAAGGAGATTCTTAGTGGCAGTTCTAAATATAACAGCAAATGTAAAGCTGTTAATAATTCTGTTCATAATTATGAGAAACAGTAAACCTCACAGAAAGAGCATTAAAAAATTAACTGTCTGTTTATCCATCCATCCAACAACTCATCTGTTTACCGAAGTGTTCTACGTGGAACGGCTTCAGTTGGGGCTGCTGAATCTTCTTGCTTCTCAGGGCTGCTTTGAGAACTGTGTTCTCCTCCAGTGTAAGATAGTCTGTGTGAAGCACAAATGAGGCAATCAGTGAACAAACAGGCTGATAGTCAATGGAAAAATGACAGCCTCCACAGCCAGTCAACTAAAATCAATTCTTATTGTTTCATTGAGATACTTTTATCAATAAAAGCAGGAAATATGTATCAGCAATTATATTTGACAATCAGTTTAAAGTTTAAATCAGATATCCAGTTATCATGCAGTGTAAACATACAAGATAATTTCTTAGGCCTGTCAATATGAAAGCAACATGACATAACTGCAGTACTAACAGTCCATAACAATGGGTCAAACTCAGCCAATCTTCAGTTCATGTAAATACAGACCAATATGGAGCAAGCTGGAAAGAAACTGGATTACTACAATATAATTCACACAATGTAAAAACGAAATACCTTAACAGATTGCAAGCTTTTTCATGTTTAAGTCTTGCCTTCACCTGTTATTTGCATTTAAATAATTCCTAAGTTTTAATTACATGCTTAACATATTTTTTACACTGATAAACAGAATTACACTTTATGAACTTCCAGAGACACTTGCAGGAAAATGGCAACAAATATAAAATTCAGTATTCTGGTATGAGTTTGAATCAAAGAGGTGCATGGAAATAAATCTTACTGTTAGTATTTAAAGTGTACAGGATCACTGATGGTGCCTCAGGACCTGCATGAAGTGAAAGAGAGAAAATGAACACAGATGAATTCACTACATCTACACAGGCCACAACTTTGACATGCTGACACTCTGTAGTAGTCTATGAAGATTAATTTTCCTCCTTTAATGTTGTGCAGTAAGGGATGTCAAGACCCTTTAATAGAGTACCAAGTGATTATGAGCATTAATTATTCACACATTTTCGATTAAAAAATGCTTGGATTTTACTGCACAGCCTGACTGCTGACCTAAACTGTAAGTGGAACAAAAAGTTCTCCTAACGTTTACCTTGCAATCATCACTAAAAATAATTTGGCATTTTTAAAACATAGACATGCTTTGGCTTTTTTGGCTGGCAGTGCTAGTAGGAATGTGTTTTTGAAGGTCACAACATTGTCATTAGACTGGAACTAGATATAAACTTTAGGACAGCACTTTCCTGGATATGTAAAATATCCTCTGTAAACTCTTTTTGACAGCCATTGCAGAATCATTGTGGCAGTACTTCACATGAAATATAAGGGCAACCACAGTGTTGGAGATGATGGATTGATTGATTGATTGATTGATTGATTGACTGACTGACTGACTGACTGATTGATTGATTGATTGATTATGCAGTGATTACTAGCTTTGCATGAACCTTTCTCAGTATGATTCCTCACAGTCATTCCCTGAAGAACAAGTTCATATACACCAATGCATGTAACTCATAAGTTGCAGATATTTCAATTTTATTTTGTCAGGTATACCTGTCTAGTACTGGACAGGACCCCTTTTGCCTACAGAATAGTCTGAGTTCTTTGAGGCATGAATTCAACAGGAATGCCACTAACTGGGTAGTTTTTTGTTAATCACACCATTCTCTGTAAACTGTACACTCTGTATTAAGTGAAAATCTCTGGAGGGGGGCCGTTTCTGAGATGCTGGGCTAACGACGTCTGGGAATAACAGCCACACCACATTGAAAATCACTTAGACGAGGCGTCTTAGCTGTTTCGAAGCTTATTTGAATGTAAGTGAACCTCGTGACCCCATCTGTCGTGTGTATTGAGTCACACGATCCTCTGCGTTTACGGCTGTTGGTGTTAACGAGCTGGTATACCTAACGAACTGGCTGGTCTGTGTATTGAATATTACCGTGTTGTATGACTGTGCCCACGGTGTCATGTACTGAAGAACCCTGTTAGCATTTTACATTTCGGTAACAATGGTTACAGCCTCACATTGAGAGAAGAAGTCTTCAGAAAAAATCCATCAGTGCTTCCCTGTAATATCTAATTTCCTTTTCATATCAAAACATGTCAACATACTGTTCAAAAGGTATGTTTATTATGATACCAAAAGAAATACATTATTCAGCACGAAGCATAGATCACAATGCACTACAAAGCCAAGATCAAAAAGGCGAGTTCATTGGCAGACTTGCAAAACCTCTTTACAATGCACTAAATAATGAATGGGGTGCTTAATAACCACAGACAAATTACGCTGTACCTTCCAGAGAGAGCTTCGCACTGCTTTAAACTGACACTCAAATAAAAGGTGATGAGATATTTCAGTCTTTACGAGACACAATTAGGTCTGCTCACCCAGTTATTTTTGTGTATATCACTCAGTACATTTTAAGATAGGAAATGATCAGTTTTCGCACATTTTTAAAGCTGTTATCAATTAAATGTGAATTATATTTATCTGTTTTAGGGGTGGAAATCTATAAAATGGCAGAGTGCAGAGTAACAGCTTGGTTCCGAAAATGAACAGTATAATATGACACATGAAGAATGGACTTAATCGGCTCTCCTGATGGATAACTATATGCCCTGAAGTATACATGAAATAATAAAAAATCATTTTGATAACATACCATATTTTAAAGTGTTTGAAAATGGCAATTTTATGGGATGCAAATCACTAATGTCTTCCTCTTCAATACACACCAAAGAAATGGATGCTTTTAATCTTGATTTTGTAGTTTATGATTTCTTTGTCCCTCAGCAGTATACTTAACGTGAGCGTCCGATCATCAGCGTTTATCATGGTGTTAAATGTAACGTGATCTAACCAATCAACTTTTACCACAGGGTCACATGTTCCATGACGCGTCAGTTAAGGACGCTTGCTGGAATGAACAGTATATTGTTCATGATGTAACGCCGTCCTTTTTAGCTGCATAACAATAATGGATGGTGAAGGTATAGCTCTGACATCTGTCAAGTCAACATGGCATTAAAGGCTAATTGCCGTCATAAAGAACTCAGTTATGTTTAAGCATATTTGATTCTTCTGAGAGTGCTGTTGATTATTTATGTAATTCATTTTTGTATCTGCTTTCTTATACCTGATTTTAACATTAGTCAGTACTTTGAATAGCTAAAGAATTAAAAATCTAACTTACTTGGAAAAGATATCAGTTTTGCAGACAATGACAAAGGAATGATATAAGTACAATCAGTCCTGGAAATGTCACAGAACACAGCCCTGGAACTCCGGAGATCCACCTATACCTCACCTTCACAGTGAAGCAGGACATACTGAAAACCTGGACTGAGCTCAGCACTGAAGTAGGTGCAGCCGGCCTTGTTCAACTCGCACGTTAGGCATCGCCGCGGAAACAGGCCGACCGTCGAGACACTGAGGAGAAGGGATAAAAGACGGAGCTGAGTGTGATGCATGATGGACGCATCCATCTTGTAAAGTCAGAAAACATATCATGCAATATTAACAGTTTACATGGTCCATCCACCATAGGGAGAAATCTGTCACAGGCTGTTTATAAGATTCAAACTGAAATATAGCACTCAGTATATGTACAGGATACAGTTCAGGCATGAGCTGACGACAACATTCTGAAAGATTTATAATAAAAAGATGCATGAATATGCAAAATAATTTAGATGTTCACCCGAATGTACTGGTTAATCTCAGTAATTACTGTTTGTTTATAATACTGACAAGCAAAACATTTTGACAATGGCGCATGTTTTAATGAGGTCTTTGCCAGATCACCTGAACAGCTGTCTGCTTTGTGGGGACTCCTCAGTGCTCAGGAAGTATCTAATTGGGTGAAAGGAGACACTTTTAGACACGCTCCCATTTTTCTAGGTTTCAGTATTCACACTCTAGCAGATACAATGTAGTGAAGATCTGCTTACAGAATAAACACGAGCCACTTATCCAAAATGAAAAACACCCTTGAGGAAGCACACGTCCTTTTCCTTTGCAGTCAGTGCTGTAACAGAGAGTGTGAACTCACACGTTCTGGCTGTTTTCATCGTACGCTAAGATTCTGGTCACCTCCCAGTTGCCAGATGTTAAATGCCGAACTTCATTTTGCTCAGCTCTGGACTGGGAGAGGGACAGACAGAGGGGTAGAAAATATAAATACGATGCTTCCTAGGAACATTGGTGTTGCCAAATATGGAACTGGAGAAACCAACACAGACCCAACTAGCTTTGAGTAAAAGACAGGTAGCGCTCCTAATAACCTATGTCGTAACCATGGCGACATGATGCCCACCCCACCATGTCCCACCTGCGTCGTAAACATGGCGACGTGATGGAACTCTCCTCGTCCACCCTGCTTCACCGGCACCATCAGGAAAAACTTACTGCCATCCTTAGAAAAGATGGCTTCCTGGTTCTGCAGGGATAGAGTCGCCATAGCGACATAACACCACATTGCTGTATGTGGATTTTAATCAGTACAGCCCAGAAACTATGACACTGAGTGACAAGTACCAATTAAAAATTCACATCTAGATTTTAATTAGCAACCTTTTGTGCCGAATTGCGTTTCCGCAGTATATTTATTTAAAAAAAAAAAAAAAAAAAAAACTACAGAAAAACATGGAGTACCTGTTTAGATAGCCAGACGTCTGAGGTCTCCTCGTGTCTCTGAAACAGGAAACCCATACAGTGCTGACTTTTTAGTGTCAGTAACACACAGTACACAGAGCCAGCAGTTTACTGCGATTTTTGGGGATTTTACCACTTATTCCATGCATGAGCTGACACCCAAACATAGACACACACATACAGACACATATATCTTAATTCCAGCTCTTCATTCAAAGCGGGTGGCCAATCTGATCCAGAAAGGGCTGCTTGGGAATACAGGTTTTCTCTTCAACTCCCTGATTACTAATTAGAGCACTGATTGGCTGAAGAGGCCTCACACCGGGGTTTGAACAGCTGAATTATAGATTATCCCAAAAACCTGCACTGGTCTTTTGCGGATGAGATTGCTCATCATTGGTCTAAAGAATTAGGGGGGTTTACCTTGATACAGGCACCGATGGTGGTGTCACACACGGCAAGGACAGAGACATTCTGGGCCCGGTTCAGCCACCTCACAGTTGCTTTGGTGCTGCTGATCCACTTAAACATCACCACATAATGCTCCCTGTGAGGGAGAAGGAGGCAGACTGAACTCACTGCTACGTCTGCTGATGCTGTGCTAGCAAATCACAGAATTTTTGCATTATCCGTGGAGTTCCTTACACGGAACTGAACTCTGATATTTACAAAACACTAAGTGGCATGAAATGTCATAAGGCTATTTTCCTAGATGCATTTACTTACACTTTTATTCAAAGTGACTAAGAATAACAGGAAAGGTTACAATTTATGTGTGTTCTGGGGGATTTGAACCCATGTCCTTTGCATCATTAGCACAGAGCGCTACATGTTGAGCTACAGGAGCTATGCAAAGCTATGTGCCGTCCGTCTCATGCTTTATCTGCATAGCATTAAGTTAATAATAACTTCCAGTCCAATACACGCATAGTGAACCTGGTGTGCATGTCTGGTGAACCTGGTGTGCATGGTTGGTGAACCTGTTACATGCTCCCTGCTAAACATTTACACTCTGATGGGTAGGTAGGCGTAAAATTGCCAGTGTCCCAAATTGTGCCACACAGAGATTCTCATATCACACTGACCATTTTCATCACCCACAGGGAGTTAATGGTGCCAAGATAAACACACATTCCCACCTGACTTTCAAGTTCTCGGGGGGCAGGAGCTCTTGGGTGTGCGTGGGTCCGTAGAGATTGACGACATACAGCTTCACGGTGGGGTTGGGCTGTCCTGCCTGTTGGCACACAGGTCAGACTCTGTGAAACCATGTGGTTGCAGAATCACACATTTTTAACCTATAATTTGTGCTATTAACGTACACAAATCATATCCTATATGCATCACCTCTAAAATGCACAGTATATAAGAAAAATGGTTAGCCCTGGAAAAAATTAAGAAAGAACTCTATATTAAAAATCTGCATTCTTAAATCCTGGTTTAATCCTGGTTGTACAGGCAAAAGGCTACTGCTCCCAGGCTCAAAGTTTCTAAGACAGCAGTACACAAGAACAAGGTGAAGCAGGAGACACTGGCAATAACTAAATACCAGCCAGATAGAGGGCAGAAGCAAGTTTCTAATGCCAGAGATGACCATCAACTTATCCAGCAGTGCCTTATAATTCGGAGGTTGACCTCAAGTGACCTTCAAAAACAGTGGGAGACATGTTGCTGTGGTCTCTTATTTTTTTCCAGAGCTGTGTAAGAAAAATAGATACTTTCCAGTGAAGGCTACAGAGCACCTCAGATAGAAAACAGCTCCTCATTAACCATGTGCCACCAAGATGCACTATTCTAGGAGACAGTGTAAGTTTATTTTAATTTAATCTACGTTATGCCCCATGTATTCGGTCCCTTCACAATCTCTCAAGCACAGAAAGAACTACTGTGAGATACCTATTAATGATCACCCCCTAATTCAGAAATGTTGCTTGCACTACAAATATTTAATCAGTAATATCAAATTTGATCTCGAAATTGGGTCTACAGAACCTTCTCAGAGAAGGCTGCAGGACCTGAATGAATGATTGATCAGTTTATTTCCATCCATGCATTCTGGGCAGGTACATATGTACTTATATATATATTTATTTATTTATTTTTCTCCAGCAATGAGGTGAAATGGGTTTAAGAATAGTCCAGCTGAATGAGGCACTAGCCAGGCACATATCGGGCACTCATAGCGCACTGAGATCGGACTGTCATTAGGAGGATGTCAGCAGGAGCCCCAAAGTGGCACCTAATTTGGCACCGTTCCGTCAAGAGAGGCAGATATAAATGAGCCCAGGACTGTCAGCAGGAGTCGAGGTGGACAGGCAAGGAGGTGAAAGGGAGGAGCGTGGAGGAGTGGGCAGGAAATGTGGGGGAAAATGAGAGGAGGCGTCAGAGGGGGAAAAGCTAAAATACCCATTTTACGTGCTACACATCTCTCCTAGAATTGTCAGGAGATGGATGACACTGAATGTTAAATGAACTAGAATTAGTGTTTTCTAAAAGCAGAAAAAAATCAGCCTCTTTTAATTAGTGATTAAAATGCAGATCATTAAAAACAGCCAAAAACCTGGAGTACAACATATTTGGCCAAAGATAAGTGTCAAATCTGTTTTTTAACAATTAAAAGCCTCAACAGTCAAACACCAGTACATTTATGTAATTAAATGTCCAATATAATTTTGTTCTGAAGATATCTTACACAAGCTATTGGCTAAGGTGTGACCACTTAAGCAGTTAAGCGGTTCTTGCTGATATTAAAGCTTTCTGAGCTTTTGTGAGTGAATATTGTTTGTGATTTAGCTTTTATCTTGAAGTGGGAGTGAAAAAACAATCTGAAAAGATGTGATAATCTTATACTTAGGAATCAGTCGGAGCTTCCATCGATATACTGGGCGTTGTGCAGTGTGTATGAGCGGAATCAGAGAGGATGAAGCATAATCAAAACTGCAAACACACCAGCGCTTTCAGATGGTTCGGCTAGTAAAACCACATAAGCATAAGCTCCCAATAACAGCTTAAAAGAGAGATTTAAAGGAGCCATTTCCTGGCATCAACACAGAAACACTGCGAGCCAGTAAGAAAGGGAACAGGGTCCTACTGAGCCGTGCTTCAGGAACCAGACAACATCTCATCCCTTTGAAAGGTGAATGTTTTCATATGTAACAGCAGAATATAAAGGCATACTTACAGGCAAATAGTTTAAGACTGGTTTTCTGGTGAATTTTCATTAAGCAATACTTTTGCTGAGTTCCCTAAATTGATGGATTCTGCCGATAGCATGCACGCAATTTCCTTGCTGAAGTGATAAACCTGAGTCTTCTGGAAAACGCGTTAAAGAATTCAGTCAAAGGGGGCTATTTCAATTTCAAGAGGTTCCCAAACAATTTGGACAGTTTTGTCCAGTGGAGAAATATACATTTAAGATAAAATTTCTTAAGAATGTCCTTCAGTTATCTCAGGATCATTTATATGAGACTGAGAGATTCATCCTTTACTGATGCTGGATTCCGCAAGCGCCGCAGTCAATCTGATGCAGCATCTAAAACCCATTACTCTGTTATCTGCCCTCGCTAATTCGCAGCAGGGAAAGAACATGGTGTTCGCAGTTTCACACCTTGGGGTACGGGTACTGTGTCCCTCTGGGATAGGAGCTGCCGGTGAGTCGGGGAAGGGCCATATTGGGCACCAAGGTGTCATTGATCGTGAGGTATGCCAGCTTTTCTCCATCTGGGGACCACCAGTGCGCTTTGTGAGACTGCAGAATCTCCTCTGAAAACAAAGCAAATGACATCATTATTCCCTGGGGTGATAGGCCTGTAGAAAGACCCCTTTCAGAAATGCTGGTATTACTACACGGTATAACACAATTACTAAAGAAGATGTTCAGAAGGTGTTACTGGTGCAGCAAAAAAGGTACATTCTCCTCAGCACTCATCCTCTCAGGAATCCTGCTGAGCTTTGATGTATCAAAACCACCAGGGATGACCAACCAGAACTTCAGAACTTATTCTCGCTTTACTTTTTTCCAGGCAGAAAGTGTACGGGGATGAACAAGTGCTGTAAAAAAGTCACACTGAGAAACAGCAAGCTGACACAGCAGCTTAGGATCTGGTGTTTTGGGCTAATGGCCGTCGCTTTAAATACCATGGTAACAGGGACATGCCCCGCCCCCCCATGCGACGTGATTGGGCCAAATAGCTTCAGTGGCAACATGCAGTTGTATGAGGTGGTAAAACAAAAGTCGTTAGCCAGGTAGTCACTTTGGACAAATGCATTTGCTAATTAACTGCATCAGCGCATTAGCTTTCATGTCTAGTGTTCTCTCTGTATAGTGCTAAATGGATTATTAAAGACATTATTCGGTGATGCGGTGATGAGTATTAGCCCAACAGAATAGTGAAAGGATCGGGGGAGTTACAGACAGCCTCGTGCATCGGGACACACCTCACTGCCCATAAATAGCAGTAAAACTCTTCTCGATACTCATACAATCAGCCCGTCATTGAGGCCTCATTCTGAGGCCTGAACATGTGTGATAGCCACCATCATGAAGTTAAGTGGATTCCTCCTCCCTGCTAACACGTTCTCGCTCAAATTTTAGAGTCTGGACAGCCTAAGATGCGTGAGGTCGTGTGGTTAAGGGGGGTGTTGATTTCCTGCGCTGCTCGCCGTCTCGCACGGAGGTCACTCTGCTTCCCAGGGCCCACTTAACTTCCATCAAAGTACTGGGCCTGAATGCAATGAGGTTCCTCAATGTCAGACAATAAAAATCAAGCCACACCTACTAAAGGGATAAAAGCACAGAACCTCCCATTAATCGGCCACTGGAGAGTCTACCAGTGGAAGAGAAGTGAAATTTCTATAATTGCCATGTGCTATTCTGCCTTGACGTCACACTTTGAAATTGACATATTGTCCTCACTACTGTGCAAAAGAACATATTATCCTCATCCAGAATTAATTAGCTAGGCTCCCCAAGTCCATCAGTCAGGGCGGGGTTCAGTTTTATCACAATGCTGAATAAATCAGATAATTTAACTATAATAATTAGCATTTTATTTTGCAGCATGCTAGAGGGCAAGGTGACCTGCTGTAGAAACCGGAATATTCTTTTCCATATAGATTGATCTTTTTATCTTTAGTATAGCCACTGTTATATTTGAGATCATATCAACAGCTGAGACCACATCTAAAGGAAAGATCTCATTTGATCTTGTGATCTTTATTCATCGGACATTTTGTACAGACTAAGAAAAAAAGAATATGTTTATGGAATGAGCTGAAACTCAAATATACTTTAAATGTAAATTAAATGGCATAATTAGTCTGTTCTGGGAGATATGGGGATTTTAGAGGTTTATGAGAATGTTTACAAGTTAACAATGTAAGTACAATAGAAATGTTTTTAATTAAAAATTTAATATTTACACTGTATTTGAATTCTGTTCAAATTTGTATTGTCTGCAACCTGCCACGCATCTCTATGGCTTTGAAATTGGGAAGGCTGTACAGAAAATTTGGAAATCAAATAAACAAATATATTTAAAAGGGGTAACCCCATGAAACCATCGCTCTGATATAATTATGCTTTTTCATAAAGGGGATTTATTGTGAAACAGAATGTAATAAATGTTACAGTGAACAATAAAGTCATTTCTTGATACGTTCAAATTGCATTAGAATCCATTGGTGCAGATAATCATTCCTGGTAATTTAAACTCAGAAAATATTACGGACTTTAATCTCTGCTTCCAAATTACAAGCCTGCATTGGACCTATGAAGTTCTTCAAAAGACATTCAAGTTCTTTGATTAATTATACAGCCTAAAGGTACAACAGAAGACCCTCCATGTGAAACAGCAGTGATATTTTTAGGTTAAAAATGTGTGTCCCAGTTGCTGGACTAATTTCTGCCCATTCACTTAAGAAATATACCTGTAACCTGCAGACACTAAATAAAAAAGATCATGCTGCCCATTTAGCATGACTCTCCGACAGAGAACATCAGCACCTAAGATGGTCTGCGAAGAGGACACCCACCTTCATAGAGCCAGTCAGCGATCCCATTGAAGATGACCCCTTCTTTACCAGAGGAGGTCAGTCGGAGAGAATTGCTTGCGACGTCTGACTGGTAGTAGATGTTGTTTTCGAAGATGTAGATCTGACAAAAGTAAAGGAAGGAAGACTATAATAAAGACAACAGCGATAACTATAAGAAAACAGACTGCACCCTGTCTAGGATCAGGACAGCCAGGTGAGCTCCAATAGGCCAGCAAGGGTCAGTGAGCCCTGAGAATGTGTGCATGACGGAATGGCTGATTCTGTCAGCTTGCTCGACTTAGACAGAGAGAACCTCGAGTTTCCGTTCTACCCTACTGAACAAACTAACTTGACCAGCTTCTGATAGTTGACCAGCTTAAGGCATGTTTTCATATGATGGTTTGATGGTTTAGCTGGACATACCAGTTTATGATGGTCATTCTAGCTGGTTTAGCTGCTTTTACCAGCATGGTGACAGGCCTCACCAGGATGACCAACTGGTGACCCACTCAGCTAGACCATCAAAGAGCAGCAAATGCTGGAAAATGACCATCTAAGACCATCATAGACCAGCTAAAGCCAGCTGAGAGCAGAAGCTGGTTTTTAGCTGTTTTTGCAGCAGAATTTCTCAATCTGTAATACATTCTGATGTCAGGATACATGGACCTAACAGTGGTGTCATTACCTGCATCCTTTTGTTTGACAAACGTACACACATCACCCAAAGTCCCGAAGCAGACTGAACTGTCTGTTCTGAAAATGACGCAGGTTTAACATTAAGGGAATCAGGGGTTGGGATGTTATTATTTAAACATGATGATGATCACAAATATGATATCCATGCATGTATTTAAATGTACAATACATTTCAATATGAGGCGTGAGTCTCATCTTATTTTAATTTAAAATTAGGTTCACACACAAAAATATTTGGCACTGTTTTGTTTGCATGTTTAGCTTGTGGAGCATTGACTCGATAATCGTTCGTTCTGAAAACAAAAAGTCTCTCTGCGGCTTCACATGCCATCTGTCTGCTGCGTTCCTCGGCAGAGCAGCATCTCCTGCCATGAGTCCATACAGACACATGATTCAGAACTTTCGAAACTGTCAGGAGTATGATGAGTGGGAGAGAGGGAACATCTGAGGATCTCATGTGCGATATTTCTAATATGACCGTCAACACTGGAGAGCTGCGCCATCAGTCGCTGGAGTAACAAGGCCCACAACACAAGCTGTGACGGCATAACGCAATTAGCCAGATTACAAACGCAGATTCACCCATTACATGAGACTCATGGAGGCAAATGCTATGGAGAGTCCACATTAATTTCCCACATAATGCACAGACTTGTAATCACTGTAGATTGGGACACACATTTAAATTTAATGTTCTAATATAATTGAATAGTGCCACATTAAGGTGGTGAAGGTCAGTATCTGTGGAGAGCAGAGGACCGAAGGCTGGAGGAGCTGAGCTCAGTGGACCATGTCGACATTAATCCACTGGAGCTGGGCCAATAAATTGCATTTTTATATTTTAACATTGTACAGGAGGCGGCTGAGGGCCATCGTCACAGCCTTTTCTTCCAAGAGCGGCACACTGTATTGCACATAGGGTTTGAGTCTGCTGTCCACAATTATCTGATTTCTGCATAAATAACAAACACACCTCTGGTTTACACCAATTTACAGTGTAAATACAGTGTAAATATGCATTATGAATGCTTCATAAAGGTCTCATCTATAATGCACCACGAATACCTTCATAATGCAGTACAGAGCTTCCTTAATTCTTATACTGACCATTATAGTGCATCATGAAGGTATCTATAGTGCATTATAGATGAGAGCTTCATTAGAGCTCATGAATTATAATCAACACCATAACGACTCATGACTATTAACAGAAGATGCTGCAATGCAATATTAATCCTTATACCGAACGTTATAAAACATTATCGATAACAGCTTTAAGTAAAGTGTTACCCAAAGATCTTTGTGCCTCTAACTAATGTAAATAACTAAAAAAAAAAAAAAAGATTTTGTGCTCTTTATCCTTCCCCTGAATCCTGCCTGGTATCTTTTACCTTTTGCTCAGGCTGAGCCGTAATCACTGTGGACAGACATTACGGCTCAGCTCTATTTGAATGGAAGTGGAATTTAATATCAGTGAAACTCTTCCTGAATTTATTTTTTTCTCTTTACCCGGACAAGAACATTTGTGACATTCCTAATTTTGGGGTCATGAACACAAAACACAAGCACACAGCCATTCTGTTGTGAGTTTGAAGTCCTGTTCATGTTTTAGGTTCAGAATTGCTGCTCCAGGTCAATTACACTTGGCATCCATGAGAAATAATGCCTGTTGTGGCACAAAATAGACCTTTACCGTTGTTCTCTTTCAATCTGTCTCTGCTGTTTACTCCTCTTATTCACAACACAGCCCTTTCCTGCAGAAAATGAAGAGTCTCCCTGACTCCCAGACCAAACACATATATAGACATAAACATATAGTCTTCAACTGAAATTCTCACGCACGTGTCCAAGCACACAGAAAAACACACACAGATTCCCACCAATCTGGCCAAGTAATTGGTTTTTTCTTTTGGTTGAACAGTCCCAATTATAAGGTCCTGTACAATGTCCCAAAACCTTTCACTCTCAGAAATGGAAATATGAGAAAAGTCTCTGAGTAACTGATCCACTGATTTGCCTGTGAGGGGGAGCCTGAGGCAGAAAGGAGGACAAAGTGATAAGCACATGGCCTATCGACCTCACGCAAGGAGAAATACAGATATGCGTTCGATAAGTTTCTGTCATTAGGACAGCAGATAACTGTATTTCAGGCCTGTTTGTGGGCATGAGTTTTACTGAATCTCTCCAAATTACTGATTTGGAGAGATAACCAATCAGATTGTAGAGGAGGTGGGTCCAACCAATCAGATGTTTTGGCCCCACCTCCTCTAGTTGCTTGGACCCACCTCCTCTACATTCTTGTTGGTTGTCTCTCCAAACCAGTCATTTTTCAGTCTGCTCTCAGAACACTTTTGTGTAAGTAAAACCCCCACGAGTGCATACCAGCCGTTCCACAGCGCTTACAAGCATTCGCTCATCACGGCAATTTGTACACAGGACAACCTGAGCACCTCTGCTATCCTTGTTTTCTGTTGGCACATTATATTTTTAGCTCTTTCAAATTTGCTTTTGTTTCGCTTACTGATTCTGGCAAATTGTGAAAAGCAATTATCATAAAAAGCAGCGGCGATGTGACCTTGAGTGGAGAGTCTGGTATCAGCATCCTCCTGGATGAAGCAGCCTGAATTGTTCCAGCTCAGTGCTCTCTAAATAATCTCCACATCTGTCATGCCCGCTCACATCCTAATGGTAATTGTTTTCTGATGGGTGATCATGATTTATCACAATATAAACCATAATAAACATGCCTAATTTTTACTGTAGTTTCCAAGATGCTATAACCTTTGGATTGTCAACAAAAAGCTTCCCTCCAAAATAAATAAACTGCAACAGAGAAAGATTACAAAAAGGGTGTCTAATTATGAATCCATAGATTAAATGGAAGCCATGCATTTAGCTGCCTCCATCAGTCTGCACTAAGATGCATCTCCTTTGGCACTCAGAGAATCCCCTGCATTGTCTAATTGACTAGTCAGACCAAAAAAATCCCCTTGTTAATCACTGGC
Organism: Gnathonemus echidnorhynchus; assembly: GCA_026776725.1. NCBI lineage: Eukaryota > Metazoa > Chordata > Actinopteri > Osteoglossiformes > Mormyridae > Gnathonemus > Gnathonemus echidnorhynchus. The sequence continues at coordinate 17,072,928 of JAODJU010000035.1, read as the reverse complement.
ACAGTGATGAATTATTTTAACATTCACACAGGCCATTAACAGCACGTCTGCAGAAAGAGGCTCAATCATCTGGCAAAAACTGGACCAGGTTTATTCCTGTTTTGCTTCCCAGCTCTTATTTGTGAAATGACTGGGCGAGACAGATATTTAAATGCAATGTTTTAAGGAGATATATGCAATCACTTGTATCTGAAATCATGGACTCCCCTCCACCCTCCTCCAAAAATAACCTTCTCTACTGTATTTACTTGCATAAAATACGTTAAAAGGAGCAATAAAAGCTTGTCATCTTGCTCTGTTTTAAAATGCTTTTTAAATTTCCGCCGTCATTTGTGGAGCAAGCAGCAGAATAATCATGTCACTTTACAGGCATACTGGTTTCATAATACTCCAGTCAGGCCCACAGTGGGTTTATTCTCTAATACCAGCATTTATTTTTTATTCATTTTAATGTATTTTAATTTATGAAAGTTCTCTGCACTTTAAACAAGGGTAACATGCCCTTTCAGCTAAAGTACCTGCACTACATGAATGCTCTCCAGCAGCTTTGGATGTCCCAGACCTCAGAGGCACATATAAAATGCAACCCTTCCCTCTACCGTAAATTGCTTCAGATAAAAGCATCAGATAAATGAATAAATGTAAATGTAAATGTAAATGTCTGTGTGGCAGTCATGATCCAGACTTAGCAATGTGCAGAAGGAGTATTGATTCTAGACATATAGCACAATGCGATATTCAAACTACAGCCGCATTGTTTGCATTCACAATCAAAACATGCTCCTTATACTGTAAAGATTTTGCAAACTTGCACTCTCATCCTTGAAGATATACAGTATTATCTGTTTTACATAAAGTTTTATGCATATAAACTTTTTAAATTACATTTGTAATTTATACAAATTATATCATTATATGTGTACCTATACATAAATTTATATCATTATATGTGTACCTATACCTAAAGTTATATCATTATATGTGTACCTATACCTGTATTTATATCATTATATGTGTACCTATATCTAAATTTATATCATTATATGTGTACCTATACCTATATTTTTTATCATTATATGTGTACTGTACCTATACCTAAATTTATATCATTATATGTGTACCTATACCTATATTTATATCATTATATTTGTACCTTGGTATACTATAATGACAATAAAGTGGAATTTAATGGAATTGAATGCAGTGAAACCTGCATATTTTTGCTGATATTTAAGATTGAAGCCCCCTTTATTCTTTCAGAGCATATCTTTCAGAACATAGCGAAATGATTTTGGTCACTGCACTCATTCGGTTTGCTGCCTGAGTGATTCTTCATTCAGTTCATTGGCGAGTGAAGCGGTACAGCTTGCCGGGGGCTGCCTGTTACCCCAAGGGCACCTTGGAGGTGCCTTAGAGCAGCACCAACCCCACAGGTACACCAACCTGTCCCGTGTTCCCACTACACAGCCAAGTCAGGCAGGATTCGGGGGATGGAGGACATGTTGGCGTAAAATGGAAGCCAAGAATTAATTCAGAAACTGCCCTCTTTGCCAATGGGAGAACACCTGAAAAGACCTCCACTGGGCATCTCTCAGGAACACGTTAACCCATCAAAACCTGCTGGAAGCTACTGGACTCTCAGAAACACACTCTGGAGGTTCTAAACTGCACAGACTCGGACAAAATATTAACGTAATTTTAAAGGATAATTGAAAAGGTCATTAAACCTTAAAAAGCCATAAAGCTGAGGAACATCAGTAATAATCCAGCACAAGCATTTACCAAAATCCGGAGCCTACATTGTGTTCCAGCCATTTTTGAGCAATTATATTTTGTTTATAATTTTGTTCATAATTACCCACCATAAGAAGGCTTTTTTGTAATAGACAAAAATATTCTGTGTAATAGCATAATGGGGTTGACTTATTTAGGAATAATCACAAAAAAAAGTAATAAAATAACATTACCCAGCAGCCCTGTCAGCACACAGCTCTATTTCCTGCAGCACGTGCACTTCTGCAGTGTTATTCTGTGCACCAATCACCAATCAGCTGCTGAGGATTTCTCAGCTGGCTTTACTGAGGTAAGGCCAGTCTTATTCTTTTATATTAGTCACGGTTACTGTATGTAATTTGGCTGCAGATCATGCTGCCCAATTCCACTAGGCGTGCATGTGAAGCGGCCGGCTCCGTCACGCCGAGATTAAGCAGACACAACGGCCCCCATCTTACCAACTGCTGCCCTTGGGGTCCCCAGGCAGCGTAGTGCAGGACAGAGTTCTGTACCTCCGGGGGATTCAGCTCCAGCACCTCTCTGTAAAAGCAGAGCAAAGGTACACATGCTAAGTGCCTCAGATGAATGTATATCAGCTGATCCATGGACCTTATCGCAGAAGATGATCGCGCCGGCGATATCACACAGCTACACAGTACTACTTTCTCTGAAAGGGCATGAGGAATATTTAATGTGCAAATAAAAATCACAAGGAGTGGACGGTAAATATCTGATAATACATTTTTTATCATTGACAACTACTGCGAGATTCGAAAAGTGATTAAAAAGAAGTGAAATCTGATTTAATGCCTTGAATAAATATGCACATCATCCACCATCCTGTGCTGAAGGTGATCGTGTCGCTTCAGTAAAAGGTAGCATCAAAAGACAATCATTAAGTTCCATTTGCTTCAGGAGGAGAAACTTACCTGGTGTTTATGTTGTAAATTATATAGGAGGCAGAGAATGAATATCTGTAGACCTGGGAGGACAAAATAGAGAACACCAGGTTAGAAGCAGGTCCGAGGACAGAGCGGCTGGCCTGCAGAACAATATACATGAGATCAGAATCAGAATCAGAATTGCGTTTATTGGCCAAGTATGTGAGCGAACACATACAAGGAATTTGATTCCAGTCCACGGTGTCTCTCAAGCACAACAGTGTAAAAATAAACGCGATTCTGATGACATTTATCTATAACAACACATCACGGTAGCTGGAATAAAGCGGAATGAGAGCAAATGCACTTGGACGTCACTAGGAGCCACATGTTTAATCCTACTTGTGAAAATGGATTAAAGGCCGTGTGAGGAAACATGTAAGAAAGCCC
>JAODJU010000035.1:17044295-17064727 GCA_026776725.1 Gnathonemus echidnorhynchus | reverse complement strand
GATAGATAGATAGATAGATAGATAGATAGATAGATAGATAGATAGATAGATAGATAGATAGATAGATAGATAGAAATCTCCCTCGTTAAACCTATTTTCTAAGTGGTAAGTGCTTCCACAATCACTTGGCCAACAAGCCAAAACCCTAACCATTGGATTTCAATGGCGCACCTTCATGTGGCACTCAGTACGACACGTTCCGTAAACTGCCTCTGAATTGAGTACTGATGCTGGATAAAAACCAAAACATGGTATATTCAGGCCATTCAAAAGTTTGGTCTTGAGTGGAATTCCGGAAGCACCTCCTCTCCTCCTCTGCATTATTCAACATAATTGCAGAGCCATTTTCAGACAAATGTCTCCCTGTCCTCTAAATAAATCTTGCCTTTCAGTCTTTATTTCCATCAATCCATGACTCCAAACAGATGAGTAGAAATCAATATTGATGTAGCAACGGCTACAGCCCAACGCAGGGCTTCTGCGCTAAATGTGTATCCATCGCTAGCTGGCATCAGCAGTCACAAACGTCGTAAAAATGATAATAACGTCAAGAATCTCTTTGGAAGGATGGCATTTCTCTCTGAAACACTCAGCGGAAACTGAGTACAAAAGGCAGGTGTTCTGCTCTATTCTTAGATTGACTGGGGGTGAATCACTATTTGCTGGACAAACGATAGCAAAGGTCACAGAACACAGTGATGAATCCTGCCTCCCAACCGCGGTCTGGTTCCCCTTTTCTTATCTCGCATCTGAAGGTGCCATTCGTTTCATTTATCCCCGATGATTCGGCCTATCGGGCCTCTCTGTTCATTTGGGCTGCTGTGCCCAGCCACGTTCCTCTCTTTTATTAATGACTCCAAGCCACAGGCCATGTCTACTGAACAAACTCATCTTGTAATTCATTTACCACCAAATTTTGGAGGCTGAATATAAATTCAGGACAGATGAGCAGTACCTCGACATTTCCCACATGTTTTTTTCTCCCTCTAAGCAGATTGCCTAATAAATAATATAGCGCCCAATAAATGACGCAGTCGCATACAGAAATCCAGCCCGCAGGGACGGTCATTAATCGCACATCCGGTGCTCCTCTTTTAACCCGCCATTCATCTGCAGCATGAATAAACTCCTAGGGCTTGACCTTGTGAGTGACAAAGAGGGTTCCCTATTCATGGGCTAATTTCAGAGACGAGGATAATCATGGAGACATAGCAACAGGACAAACACTAAACCTATAGCTTCATCTATTTCTGAGGGATGCTGGCATCCAAAAACCGAGCTCTTTATTTACGTGGTCAATGCAGTCTGCATATTCCTGCTCCATGTAACTGTTTAATGTGCTGCGTAATGAAATTGAGGAATCTTCGCACTTTGGTTTTATCACTATGCAATATATAAAATATTATATAATGCATAAAATGTGGACATAAACTAGAATGAAAATGATTTGTTATTGATTTGTTATTTAAACTACCTGAAAATACCAACTGGATATAGGATAAAATATCAACATCTCGATACAGCTTATAACTACTATTGCTTGATATAATTTATAAACATGAGAAATCAAAACATGTATTTTTCCATATTTCCAAATATCTCATGTGAAAAACACAAAAGCAGTTTTCAAATGATCACAGCTTGAATTTACTTAGCACTGACCAAGATCTAGAACATGCAATTTCTGCAGAAAGCAGAGTACCTCATTTCTGCAGGACCAGAATACCTCATTTCAGAACATGCCATTTCTCCAGGAACAAAATACCTCATTTCAGAACATGCGATTATTGTGGACAGCAGAATACCTCATTTCAGAACACGCGGTTACTTCAGAGCAGAAAACCTTTTTTCAGAACAAGCATTTCCTGCAGTGAGCAGAATACCGCATTTCAGGATGCGCTGTTTCTGCACATAATGCTCAGAGTCCACAAAACCTTCAGCAGTAAATCCTTTTATTCCAGGTCTACCCACTGCAATTCTATTCTCCCATTCATGATGCTGCATTGAAATGTATCAGATGTCTGTCTGTAGTAAACACCTAGCTGCTTCCCTCTCTTCCTGTAACACCCCCCCTTAAACTGGCACGTCCACCCCCGCTGATTGTTAGCCTGGTCACAGCCCAGACGCCAGCTGCAAGCCTGCCCGTCGATGACCCACACAGTGCCGTAGGGAGAGACCCAGCCCAAAACCCACCTCATGACACATTTACGTTCCCAGACAATTCCCCCCCCCACCGATGCAGCATTACCTCAGCTGTGAAGTGTCAGTGAACTCATTGGCATGAATTGTGTGTGATGGCCATGCAGTTACCCTCATCAATATTTTTTTCTGCATTTATTATTTTTTAACTTGCATTCTAAGCAAAGCAATGGGGCAATCATTTTGGTAGGGGGACCGAATCAAATTAAAGTGAATTAAATAAGATGAGCGTCATAGAAATATAATGCCCCTACCTTAAATCTAGTTTGGAATATAAAATAATCTGATTCAGAAATAAGGATTGCACCATATGAATAGCTATTATAAAATTATAAAATTCATGTGTGACAAAGTAACTTCATTATAAAAAAGGACTCACCTGCTTAATGTCGTAGGCAAAAAGCACATATTTCATGTCTGGGGATATTGAGTATTTTGCGACTTTGAAAGCAACCTGAAAGATAAGGAATACAAGACACTTATAATCTGCTGTATGACTGTAAGCATTTATCTTTCAAAGATGTTCAAAAGAGAGAAAATAAAACAGTTCAGAAAGTTTTCAGTTAGTTAAATTTACATTTAGCATAAGGGTATTTAGCTGAGAATAAATCTAAATACACGAAGGACCATTATATCTGGTGCGAGAACATCCCTCACACTTGATTTCACTTCTCTGCAAATATCAGAACACTAAAATCCACAGTAAAGTGACGGGAAAATCCTTCAGTAAACAGATAAGGACACCGGGGATTTTACCATAATGCATTTTCGGTGTCATATCATTCTCATCATTAGTGTCTTATCCGCTAGCACCAAAAAAACGATTTCTGGTGTCAGATCCATACTGTAAATAGTTAGTCCATTAATGATCAGCCTATTATTATTAGCCTGTTAATGATCAGTCTGTTTATTATTATTATTATTATTATTATTATTATTATTATTATCCTGAATCGACATGATTCTGTTGCTTTGTTGAATGTTGTGCCCAATGCATCAATTTCCATCCTGGGATCAATAAGGTATTTTTGTGATTCTGACTCTGAAGAACACAATATACTACACAACGCTTAAATTGTTTGTAGCCAATTTTTTGATGATTGTTCTTCATGGAAATCTTAACGAGGCTCCCTGGTTTTGCAGCCTATGCAGCCAATCAGGACGTGGCTTGACTAGAGCGAGACCTCGGGGTTACGCTTATTTAACCTGCTGAGAGACATGAGAGCCTCTTAAGTGCAGCCCTAAGTGATTAATTCATCTGTGGCACACGCTCAGCCATCAGGGCCCTCGTCAACACCCCGCCCAGGTGGGACACCTCTCTTCCTTTCTCCTCTGCTTACTTCATTTTCTGTTAATTCTTTTCTGGGTCTCTCTCTCTCTCTCGCTCTCTCTCCTGTCTTCACCTTCTTTCCCCCCTTGTTCTCTCCTGACGCCATGTAACAGAGCTGTAAGTATCTCCTCGCACTCCGTATTACAATGACCACATTATCACACGACTAGACCTCTGAAATTTCATGGGTGTGTATATACTTAATATGACTACGTGGTGTTTCATTTTCCAGGAAACTCTGAATTCTAACGTTTGGTGATTTATACACTGGGATATATTAAGAACCCCAGCAGAGCTCAGTTTGACAAGCAGGGAACGTCTTTAAAATCCACTCTGGGTTAATTAATAAGCTATTCCAGTAAAATTGCGTCTTGCTAACTGTCAGCCGCTCTGGCAAAGTCATTCGTTCATCTGACGTCTGTCATCATCTGTCCCAGGGTGATGTGTAGGACTTTTAGCCTGTCTGTGTTAGCTAAAATTTACGCAGATTTACTCAAATATACTTGAACCCTGAACATTGACCCATTGACTGTTGAGACATTTCATGAGTAATTTAGATAAAAAAATTACTGAATTTTTGCCTTCCCCCATTGTTTAAATCAATTTAATACTAATAGGATTTTTTTAGATTGGGGGGCAAGCTTTTAGGTGACCTCTGCAACACTTTTTCCATATGGTTTTCAGCCTTCAAACATCATGTCGCGTTGAATTACGATGCATCTGTGCTGTCTGAGATAACTGAATAAAGAACTTAAGAAATTAATTTCAGCGAGTTTCACATGTGCTTATGCAACAAATGGTAGCGGAAATCCTTTCTGTCTAAGTGGCCAGGATTATCAAAATGCGAAATCCCAAAGAGTTGGAGTGATTAGACCAAGTACATCCAAAAACATGTTGATTCACTTATCTGCCTGAAACACACCGGATTACCAACGACGAGCTAACGGCGGACATGGCTGGGGCATCCTAACTGGAGGGTTGTGGGGGGGGGGGTGTTTGTACACTGCAAGAAACTTACAAATGTGCTGTTTCTCAGAAGAACGTCAGTCTCATTTGTGGCCACGTTGAACTTCAAGACATCACCATCCCGGTTCCTGTACACGACCTCCGATTCTGCAGCATAAACAGAAAGCAGTCTTATTATCGAGAGATTTTCCAAAAAAACACTTAGGTGACACTGATCTGAGTGGTGGACCATCAACCATCAGAGAAATATTTCAGAACATTCAGAAATTATCAGTGAGGCTATCGAAAAGGCATTGGAGCAATTTAAACTGCATGTAGATTGCAGCTGTGCATTCATTTCCATTTTTACATCTTTGAAAAGGAGATCCCTCCACAGATTATACCAGTTTAAGTTTATTTACCTGGCCTCGTGAGGTTTTTCATATGCACACAGAACAAAGATCTCACCCTTCTAAGCAAGCAATTTGTTCTGGCAGTCTAAAGGATGTCATATTGTCTGGCAAACTTCCTGATTTTTCATCGTCACAGAGTCAAAGCCCCCAGCATATACTGGAGGTTGCATTAGTAGTGATGGATATGTATGTTGTATTATTCAGAAGGGAGCGTGCTACTCCACTCCTGGTCTCTAATTCTCTGTTTCTCGTGAAGGTAGATGGTGATGTAACCTAAAATGCTTTTAAAGAATGACAGATGTATATTTCGCTTGAGTAGGATGCACAACGTAAGAGAGTTTTTGTTATATGAGAGGTGGACATTCCGGATGTAAAAGTATGTTTTTATGTTTTGCTTGTATAATGCTCTGTTCCCCCATTGCATCCCTTTCCACTTTGAGTGTGAATGCTTTTCTTTGAAGTAATCGCCCCAAAAATGTGGCACCCTCTAATATAAAGGTCAGGAGAAAAGGTCAGCGGCATTATTCTGTTTTATCAGCAGCTGAAAAAGGGGTGGCCAGCTTCACCTGTGTCTATTTGAAGATAACGTGGAGGGAAGATGGCTTTTCATTACTCGCAGAGGGACGTTCGGCTGTGCATGCAGACACCCGGAGCCCTGCCTCTCCCACACCTGATAGCCATTAATTAACGAGGCCCTCAGCCTAGCGATCGCCCAGCGGGCCGTGGCGCCACACTTAGGCTCTGTTTCGAGAAGCCACCGCAGGCTGCTCGTCCTTCTAGAAGATTCCGCCTCATTATTAGAAGGCCATTTTGCCCATAGTGAGTTGAGCTCATTTGTAGAAATCTAGTGTGGTTTAAGCCCTTTATATTGTTGAATGAACAGCATTAATTCATCCATCTGTTTATTAAATTAAGGTTTGTCGAGCACACTTATGTCCTATTAAATAATTTTGGCCAAATTAAGTGCTAAATTCATCCATCCATCCAAGCAATTTCTGACCACTCATCCTGGTCAGGGTCTTCAGGGGCCAGGACTGGATCCCAGCATGGGACACAGGACTGGGCATGCTCTGAGCAGGATGCCTGTCCATCGCAAAGCTTTAATGAGAAATGTCTTAATATAACTAATATAAAGAAATGTAATAATATACAACAGTGTCAAATATAATTGACTTACCAAATATAATTCAAAAGTAAAAATCGCTTGTTAGACTTGTTTTTGGAGAATTTTGTCCAAGGCCACAATGCTGGTATTATTAAGTATTACTCCTGGAAACAGCACAGCTCTCATGAGAGACTAGACCAAGCTATCACACCACTGCATTCTGCTTACTGCCCTCATCTTCCATAAATTACATTCGAAAACAAGACACTGTCCTTATAATGATCTGTATGCTTTTCCTCCAGAAAGTGAGAGAGCCAACTGTGGAGAAAAATCAAAATCTCTGCACTAGTCAGTCAATGAGTGACTACTGAGGTGTTCATTCTGCACCTGGGTGCAGGTCTGGGAACCTCGGTCCAGATAGCAAAGCTCAGAATAGTGGGATTGGCGGGATTTCGGGCCAGAAGCCTATCTGGCTGAACCACACGGGGACTGTGTGGGCAGATTCATGGGAGCATTCATCAATTCCCACCGGGAATTAGAGCCCCTCGCTCTCCTAGCGACCTCCCTTATCTCCAGCGAGCCCCAGTGAACCTATTGCACTTGCTGCTGCGCACCAACAGCTCCTGCCATGTCGCAGTTTGCAGAAATCCAGCAGGATTTTCAAACTGATAGTTCTGTTCTGAAAAACGAACTAAATTTTACCAGGGAGGGATTTTTGTATTAGAAGACAAAAATTGTTTTATATATTATAAAAAATAAGTACAACAAAAAATACATCCTTCTAATAATTAAATACATTCAAATGAAGTCACATTATGGAAAATTTCATATCAAACAATAAAATATGTAATGTAGAATGTTTGATATCTGTACTCATTAACCCAGTAACCCAAGTACTCTTCATATCACATATAAACCAAGCAGGCATCCTTCATCACACATATAAACCAAGCAGGCATCCTTCATATCACATATAAACCAAGCAGGCATCCTTCATCACACATAAACAAGCAGGCATCCTTCATCACACATATAAACCAAGCAGGCATCCTTCATCACACATATAAACCAAGCAGGCATCCTTCATATCACACATAAACAAGCAGGCATCCTTCATATCACATATAAACCAAGCAGCCATTCTTCATCTCACACATAAACAAGCCGGCATCCTTCATCACACATATAAATCAAGCAGGCATCCTTCATATCACATATAAACCAAGCAGGAATCCTTCATCTCACATAAACCTGAGTTCTGGGTTATCCTTTCCGCAGCATGTTTTTTTTTTCCTGATCCTTATGTTATGGGAAATATGTTGCTTTGTGAATTCCGACATGTTGCAAAGTTGCAAATAAATGTTAGCGATAAAATTTCCAGCAGGGAGTATGTAAAGGCAAAGCACACTAACTAACCACACTCTCAAATTGATTTTATTAATATTTAAAAACAGTTTCAATGGGATGCAACAGGCGTGGAAAGGTAAATCCCAACGGAAAGCGAGGAGTATTCACAGCAGGCCCATGCCCTTTGCTGTGTGCAGGCCAGCCTTTTAGAATCCTGACAGCATTGGATTTCGATAAATCCTGCCGTGTTTGATAAGAGGAAGTCTTTCTCTAAGTCAGTGCTCTCACAGGCTGCAGCATTCATTTTAAAAACGTGCCCATAGACATCGTGCAGCGCTCCCAGACACCCCCGCCCCCAGACAATCACCTGTCTGCCAATCATCCCAGAGGTCACAAGCAGCAATGTAGCAACCTCCCAGTACAACACTCCACCCCCCCCCAAGTACTGACCATATATAGTCATCATTGTGACAGCCCTCTTAAGTCCCATCATTACTGATTTTCATATGAATAATTGAAATGTAATCCTTTCACATTTTTAATGGATGGATGGATGGATGGCTCTTTAAGCAGACCCACTCTGTAAAATCTAGTCACAGAGTCTCACACCCAGGGGAAGAGCTAGTTATACGTGACCCACACAGGTGCAAAGTGAAGGACAGTCCTAAGGGTGTAAAGTGTCAAATGAGTCAGAAAGGTGGGGTGTCATATTCTTAGACTCTCTCACAGTTATGGTCCAGGTCAGGATTCCCGGGTCTAAGTACGTGCTGGTCATTTTTCCACCTGAGTGATTAAGTGCTTGGTGAAAAGTGGGTCACATCACCCCCAAGAGAGGACAGCAGTTCCCACCGATGGATCTATAAATGACTTCTTCCTCGTTAGATTGAACCGCACTTTGAGCCGCGTGACCATGAAGTCCTCTCTGTCAATACCCCTCATCGATGAGGCCAGAGCAGCTTGGACATGCTGACCGATGCCTCCGCTGCCACTTTGACGGGCCCCTCTAGACGTCCAGCTGTCACTCCCGACTGCCCAGGGCCAGTGAAAACCTCACCCCAGACTCCCCCAGTCACGTCTGACTGGTTTTTCACACACGCTTGGATAAAGTCAGGTCCTTCCTACACGAAGTACCAAGCACATATTTCCTGCGGCTTCTCCTTTAGCTGCCACATGATGTGTGTCAGGCATGCAAAATGCAACACATGGGTCATGTTCCAGGCAGAATTTTCCTGAACATTTTGCTCTTGCTGCGTAAAAACATTGGTTGAAATTTCCCATCTTGTTCCTCTTTTACCGTAACTGCTGAGCATTTGGAAACAGTCCTGGACACTGAAATATAACATTCCTGAAAGCCAAAGAATACCACCATCTTTCCACCTTCCTTAACTACTTATCCCGTCCAGGGAAATAGTGAGTCTAGAGCCTATCCCAGAATGCTCAGGGCACAAGTGAGTGGATATTCTCCATGGTGCTTTTTATTTCTTTTAAAAACCTCATGGGATTTTTTTTAACAGAATATCACACAACTTAACCTTTAGATGGTTGGATATTGCAAAGGACACCTTCAGCTTAGGTGGGCAAAGGTACAGCAGGTGACCCTTTACTGTTACATGAGCACAGAGCTTTCAGGCCCGTGTCACCCAGCCACTGTGACACCAGCTGGCTGCCATTTATGCACTGAGCTCTTCATTTTACTTAGTGACCTCCTGCCTGCTGCATATCGGAATGGACTAATAGATCACTTATATAACCACAATCTTTCAGCCTCCAGGTTCTTCTAAGTGACGCTTCATTTTCGGATTGACATCACATAATGGCTGGTGGAGCAGAATAATGTGACGAGTGCTGTCAAGGTCTCCCCCGGTTGGTTTACCGCGTTTATTGTGATACATATTGATTCCCTTTGAATGCGCTGAGGATTTCATCAGAACAGGAAAAGGCAGAGTGCTGAACACATGGAGGAGTGAGGAGCCCCCCCAGGAATTGCTGAGCTGTCGAACGCCACACTTCTGTACCGTCACACTTTTTAAGATTTACTTTTAGTGCAAAGCAATGAAGCGATGTTGCTTTAAGCAACACAGAGTCGCAGCTAAGATGTGTCCCAGAAACGGGATCTCACAGCATGTTACAGCCTTTTTGTGGGAGCTCAGGAACGCCACTAATTTGGTCAATCATAATGGCCTTTTCATGAGGTGTGACATCACGTGTTGTTTTTCTTAATGAGCTTTTCAATTTTCGTGACATACTGCGGGAAGAGAAGGCAGCACTCAGGAAAGACCATCCGTACTGTGAAATATGACCTTCACTGGATCTTGTTTTGGAGATAATTTTATTTGGGCAGGAGGCAAAACCAGAGCAGAATAAAAAAAATGGCCAGAGATACAGAGAGGCAAATCCTGTAGGAGTAGCTGATTTAGTCTGAAAAATACCTCAGGCTGAGACGGAAATGCACCCCTCCCCAGCATGATGACCTGAAGCGAACAACCAGGCACCCAGGGAAGCAGAGTCGGGATCTGAAGACATCTGGCCGTCGACAATCTGTATGCAGGCTGCCAAGGAGAACCTTAGGCTGCAAATGTACAAAGCAGGCAGACAGGCCACCTCACGGCAGCTTCACCAAGCCAACTGCTGCTTTATTTTCCATTTTCACAAGTATGAGCACAGGTACATCAGAATCCTTTTTGCATATCCCATCCTGCATATATGTGTGTGTGTAAAATAAATAAATAAATAAATGAAGAAATTTAAAAAAATTTCTTTTGAGAGGGCCCAGTCCCTCTCAGTTTACTTTTTCGAGATAACCAAATCGCAAGTTTGGCCTGACCCACTAGAAAATTCAACAAGCACAATTTGGCTTTCTCACGTGCCTTATACCTTGGACCATAAATAAAAATGACGAGAGAGAGAGAGCAGCACCATTCTCGGTGCTTTTTAGACTGCCCTGTTTTATTTGTCTGGGTGGCTGTCTGAGTAGAATGAGACAGAGGTTTTTCCTGGAGAGTCTCTCCTTTATGTTTCCGTGAGGGTGTGTTGTGGCACACAGACCTGTACTCATATCTTTGTGGGGACCGTCCATTCACTTCTATGGGCAAAGCTTTAACCGCAACAATAACAACCTTAACCCCTACTCAGCCCGAACCTTAACCGTAAGTAACCAAACAAAATACAAGTCTTTTGGTATTTTTAGTATTTTTATTGCAGTAACAGATTTTTATAAAATTTAATTTCCCCTTGTGGGGACCGAAAAAATGGTCCCCACAACATCAAAATAGCAGGTTTTTATTTTGCTACCAAAATAGCAGGTTTATGGGGACATTTGGTATACATGCCCCTCTCCCAAAGCACACACACATACACACACAGTTGAAAGCAAAGTCTGGGATGTGATGACAGGGTCAGGCTCAGTGTGCGAAATACCAGTCAGTATTCGGGGGGGCGGGGGGGTCCCCAATCTCCCTATTGTTGCTCAATACCGATCTTGAGTACCCCTTAACATTTTGCTTTTGAGGCTTTCAGGGGGCCTCATGGGTTAATCAGGGGCGTCGGACCCACTAGTCAGCCTGTTTACCCAGCAACCATGGGGTATTTCAGGACCGAGACACGGCTATTCTGCTGTGGCTTTAAACCAGCGACCTTCTGTTCTCAGGTACGGAGGCCCAACCCCCCGCAGCTACCCACCATGTGTTTAGTTCTCATCATTTCACTTTAATATGTGATGAAAGGAGGTTCAATACATATTTTTTTCCACGCATGATAATTGTAAACCTGTATTGATGAGCCTTGCATTAGCGTGGTACCCTGTGCTCGCACAGTCCTCTATGGAGCCGACTGTAACAGGTAAAATACACTGACAGACGCTAAAGGGTCTTAGCTGCAGAGAGTAGCTTTCTGCTTTTGCCTGTGGTGCAGATCTCACTCACACTCATATCATCTGATCAGACGAGGCTGCTATTCAGCTGACAGGCAGACTGATTGCACCATGTGAAAAGGGAAGGAAACAGTGAAATAAAAAAGGTATTTATCCCAGGATTTATAAGCACAGTGAGATAATGTAGAGGCATGCAACAGAAATCCCAGAGGATAAAACTGCTTTATTGTTATTATTGAACAGAGGTTTGTCAAAATGTCTGATGGAAAAGTCCCCTCAAAGAGACCCCTGAAATCTGTGAAAGCGTCTGAGATCTCAGATGGTGATGATTACATCTCCAGCTGCTAAAACATTATTGCTTCTGGAAGACTACCCTGATAATTTTTTTTGTGTAGAGGTGGATAGTTCAGGTAAAAATCCAGACCAAGATTTTGTTCAAACCAACCAGTTGAGTATAAAGAGTCACAGTCAGTACTCAACTGGTTGGTTGAAACAAAATTTTGGTCTGGATTTTTACTTTATCGACCTGAACTATCCACCTCTGTTTTTGAGATGTTTCAAGATGCTATGCATTCATTTTAGGAACACAGAGGCCACGCTCTGGAGCAATAGGCTACTGCTTGATATAGCTTCTAAGAACTAAGAAGCTTGACATATGGATGTTTCAGATTATGATCTTCCTGGAGCATCCAGTTCTAGCCCAGCTGATGGTATGTGCAAGAACCCTCTGGTATCTCTCAGGTCACATGAAGTCCACATGAAAAAAAGACTCACCCATGTAATTCTGACAGTATGCAGGCAACATACTGTAGACTGGTCGGTTTTTCCTAAACACCACAAGCTTTTTCTTGACCCCCCTTCCATGGTATCTCCCTCTTTTTGCTGACAGACTGCAACACTGAGTCCATCAAGGAAGGGTTGTATATTATTGTTATTGTATTTATTTTATCTTTTGGCTCGTGGTGATATTTCAGAAGAACAAACTGACATTGGGGTCAAGCAGCTGGCCTCACAGGTCACAGATTCTGCTATCAGCATTCCAGCAGATTGTCTAATTAATTAACCTTCTGTTTATCGGTTTTGATTAAGTTACTGGAAGGATTGCAGTTGGCCAGTGAAGCATGTTTACCTAAACATGTCATTCATGGATTCTGTAAAATCGTCCCTTGTTATTAAATAAACTTCACATAGAAGCCAGAGTATATATATAAACGTGAAAGTAAAATTCTAAAATGCACACATGCACAAAATTAGGAGGGGGTTGGGGGGGGGGGGTTGAGTCAACCGTGTCACTCAGACATTTGGCCCTTAATGCAGTCATGAGTAAATGATTTACATTAATCTGTTTTTACTTTGCCATTCTTAGCTCTTGGGTAATTAATTTGCCTATAAATAATTGATTAAGCTTAATTACCCTCAATACTAATTTATCCTGATAAGATTCAAAATGAATCAGCTAACTGGTGCATATTTCATTAAGAGAAAGACACCTGTGAAAGTTTTTAAATAAGAATGGCCACATTTATATTAACACGATTGAAAATGACAGTCATCATCTAGCATTTCATTTGCAATTAAAACCAAGTCATCAGTCAACAGCTCCATTAAAAAAAAAAAAAAAAAAGAAATTAAATAAGAGCTTTACTGGAACAAATGAAAATGTGCCCTAGGAGTGGAGTTCAATGGAACTGCCATTGGAACAGACATGCATAGCAAACAATCTGTGTAATTTTAGTGGGTGCTGCAGGGGTGACGTCCCACGTTCCCAAAGCTGATGCTCATCTAGGTCCTTCCTACTCGTGCCTCTTGCTCATGTGCATTGTAGCTGAACCCAGCTCTTCACCATGCAGATAGTCTGCCCACAAGACTGATCCTCATCCACAAGGTCACCATGTGTGTTTTGCAAGGTTTGGAGAGGACAAGATCGTCTGGTTCAGTAACAGAGCTGCAGAGTGGGCGTGATAAAATGAGCCTTTGCTCATATAATAATGGTAAGAACATGTTCTCCAGTAAACAAATAAGTGTTTCAGTAATACCTTGGGCTCAGACATCTGGTTTGAGGAATAAAGAAGAGGTATCATAGGCAATGCGAAAAGTACATCTGTCTTCAGATTCAGTTAACGTTTTCTGACTTTGGTTGATGATTAAATACTCCACTAATCTCAACTTGTTGACGTTTCAGTAATTAACATTTATTGTTCCAACACACTTTTCCTTTGATTGATTTCTGCAAACTATTTTTACACAACATCAGACTTGTTGCATCCGAACAATACAGTAAAATATAAACTGACATTCTGAATTTGGCAATGCCAGGGTTTTACAACTTCGCTCAGCTGGCTGGAGTGAGATTTTCAATTCAAGACAAGTCTGCACAAGCATTTTCATGCATGTAAGATTTATTACTTTGAAAATAGTAAAATAGCATGTAGGATTTACATTTAAACACTATTGATGCAGCTAATTTTAGGTTTATGATGGAATAATAAAGATTTGTTAGAAGTTTCTTGCCTGAGTGTGAGGGTCTGAAAGTGTCACACCAGATGCGTGAAAGTTGGCAATTCTATAACTATAGATTTTTTTTAAGCATTCATACAATATTCAGTGCACATTCATATTGCATTCATAGAACATACAGAAGGAGCATGTAAGTATAGCTTAACATTGTAACATACTTTAACAGCTTTATTTGATTATAATGTTTGTTATTAATGTATTTTACAGCTGATAAGGTATGTTATGATTTTGTTCTATGAATGCATTATAAAGGCATTACGAAGGTGCAGTTAAAGAAAAGTGTTACCTTATATTTAAAGGACACCATAGCAAATACTGGTCCTTATAGTGTAAAGGGGTGATTACTAGTATCTATTGAGGCCCGACAGACCAGTGGCAACATGGAAACCACACCATTGAACGGAAAGCTGATTGTATGCTAGACCTGAACGACGTTTTCCATTGTGCTGTTAGACACATAGAGATGAAGGGTGCTATCTGGGGGATAGATGCTTGGCAAAGTTACCCCCCAGTTTCACTTGTTTTATTCATTTGTTATTCATTTTTATATTCTGAAAGACTGTCCACACAGCCCTGCATGACAAATTAGGCACAGAAGTGGTATTTCACCGTGGTGTCACATGATCCACCTGTGCTCTGAATAGTCAAGTCCACATAGCGGTATACAGTGGATGCAGTGGAATTCACCCAGAAGCACAGTGCAACATGCAACAGCAGTGACTACAGCATACAACCCAGCAGTGAATGTAGCTCTTTCAGAGCGTGGAATACGGTTATTGTTACAAAGCTAGACAATAATGGGACCAGGTGTCTCATGAAAGAGCTTTCCAGAAAAGAACAGCAATTTGAAATGGAAAATTATAAGCTCTTTGGTGAAGCCTGTCCGAGGACACTAAAATAAGACAGTAGTAGACAATGTTTTAAAAAAAGAAAGCAAGCTAATTATCTACAGACCTACAGAGGCCAAATTTGGAAGAAATGAAAAGGCTGATTGTTGACCCTGGTAGCAGACTTTAAGTGCATCATATTGGGGCCCCAGCTCAGGCCAATGCAATCATCTTCCAATTATCTCAAACTCAAAGAGGCTGATTTTACTGAAACGCTGCAGGGCCCTAACCCACTTGCCTACTCAGGGCCAGCTCTAGCTGCAGGCAGAAGAGGCCCCTGAATTACCTGCATTGCGAAGGCAGACAAACGATCATCAGTATTCTTAGTAAGGGGGCCTCCCAAGTAAAGCTTTGCCTAGGGCCCCCCCTGCTTGCAAAGTATTTTATAAACGACCGTAAAATGTTTATTCCATTATCACCGTAAAAATGGTTAATGAACATTTCAAAGCAACTCAACGTGAGATAAATGTGCGGAAAGGTACAAACCTCCCAGGGGGGTTTGAAAGACTTAAAAGGCAGTTGATCACTAAAGTGGTCAGAGTGCACAGCACCTCCCAGAATGTGCAGCTGGATCAGCAGGACAGAACTCACAAAGGCTCTGTTACCAGCATGGACAGCTTCTAATCCATTCATCCATCGCTACACTTATCCAGTATGGAATGCATGAGATTACAGCTGCTCAGTGAATATTTATCGCAGTTTTCCGGAAATCAACTCCTCTGTAGCTATGACTAACTTTAAATACTTAACGTTCACATGCATTCTTGCTCGTTCGCCATCAAGTCAATGCTCAGGTTACTGATACTCTAAGGAAAATTACATTTTAATCACTTCGTTCACTGTATGAAACTGCAATCCACCGGTAGCCAAAATATGAGTGCGACACACATGCTGACTTTATGCAAGCGTCTGCGTGAAGAGGACTCAGTGGCATAGATAATGAAAGCAGTGTAAACAAACACGGCGAATGCTTATTAAAGAGCCGGTGAGTAGCGTGGGTAGTGAAGCATGCAGACCGCGCTGCGCAAGCAGCGGTGTCAGAAGCCATCTTTTTGACGGCGTGTCTGAAATCTGTATCCTGCCTCTCAGAACTTTTAATTGTCCCCCTGGGAAATGTACAGTGGGTGGGGGGGGACACACAGGAGCCCCCTGCATGCTTCACAGACCCACTTTAATTGGGACCTTCGAAATACACAGACCAGCTTTGGGTGTGATGAAAATGAGCAACCAAAACTCCGCCCCTTTAAAGGGACAGGCCACAAATAAAAACAAAATATAAAGTTACTGTTCTCCTATGGTGAAACACGTGTTTCAAAGATCTTCTTCTCCCTCGCAGTTCCAATTCTCACAGTTCTTCTGTGACATTAAAATCAATTATAGCTTAACTTTAATTGAATATCTTGAAATATTCCAAAGGCATGTCCTGATTCCTATATATAGGCTTTTTAATTAGAGTTGAGTTTCGGTGTGGATTAGGCAACCAATGTGACTTTCTGCTCTGCTGAAAGGTACCCGTCTAATGTATTCCTCATAAAACATGAATGTGTACAAAACTGCAAAAGGTGTAACCATTTTGTACATTTGAAAAGGGCCAGTTAGGTTACCATGGTAACCAAGCCTTGTATGTAAATTATCACACTGTGCCTTATCAAGGCGATCTTTAAATATTCACAAGAACATGTTTTTTTTTTTTGTTCCACGTCTTGGAAAAACCCACCAAAAAAATATTTTACTTATGCAAATAAAAAGACATCATCCACGCACACGACATGGAATTAAATGTTCCTCTGAAAATGTTTGTATAAATAAGAGTTCCGTTGCAAATTAGAATAATATGCTAAAGCTGATATATTTCTCCTATGAAATAATAAATCATGTTTTTTCTATATTATAAGAAACGAGAACATTTCAAGCCAGTATTTCAGCTTATGAAGCCAGGCGAATTCTGGGACAGTAGAGATTTCCACAAAGTGAGGAGTGTTTGATGAGCAGAACATGGACTTCTGCACTACAGGTCACCTGCTAAAGTGCTCACGCATCAGCTGTCCTGCAGACCCTGAATCTGCTCATGCTGGGCACCTCCCCATTTCAGTCACACAGCGCTAATGCAGATTAGCAACCGTCCTGCAGAAACCACTTGCTAATGCACTCACGCCCGTCACCTCCTGCTTTGGCAGTGATCCTCAGGAGGACCCTGCCCTTCCAGAAACTTCCCTTTCGGTTCCGCATGAAGGCCTTGTACCTGAGAAACCACCCTTCCCCCTCCCCCCACCCGGCTTTGCATTTTTCATGATCCTGCACTCCAAGGCCCTCACCGTTTCGAGTTATGCCAGCTGGATCCATTTCTTCTATATTAAAAACATATTTCCATATAAAAATCTGTAATGAATTACATTTGAATTAATTATAAATGGAGTGCAATGAATTATATATGGAGGGGAAGTAAAATGAAACTTCCGGAGGTCCCTGAATAGATTTTTATTTTTTTATACCATGTAACTAAGCCTTCTGTTGCTAACTAAAGAACTAGAGAACACTTAACCTTCGAGGTTGGCTACTTGATTCTGTAGCCCATGATTATTTCACGAAAACAATGTGCAACATGTGAGGGACATTCAGTACAAATCAAACAGTGCTGAACATCAACACCTATGTGCCTGTCTTGGTCTTCGAGGACCCTGGTGAACTATGGCTTTTGTTCCGTTATTACATCATAATGAATACATGCACTTGTATTAATAAAGAATGGCTATTCTTTAAATCAAGTTGACTTACATGACCACCAGCCAATTGAAACTTTACATATTTAATGAGCTTATGTATGCCTGTACATCTGCATGTACAAGACAAATCTATTGTGTGCTGGCCACTGGGTAGGCAGTCCTTATGGAAACACCTACCGTGTTCTGGTCATTGGGTGAGCAATTTGTATGGACACACATACCACAAGCTGATTACTGGGTAGGCCAGGGGTGGCTAACCTTATCCGCAAAGGGCCGGTGTGTATGCGGGTTTTCGCTGCAGCTCCCTAATTATATTACTAATTAGAGGACTGATTGGCTGAAGAGTCCTCACACCTGGGTTTGAACAGCTGACCTAAAGGTTACCCCAAAAACCTGCAAACACACCGGCCCTTTGCGGGTAAGTTTGGCCACCACTGGGGTTGGCAGTCTGTACTGACACTCCTACCATATGCTGGTCACTGGGTAGGTAGTCTGCATAGACACACCAACCACATTTTGGTCACTGGGTAGGCAGTCTGTACTGACACACCTACCATCTGCTGGTCACTGGGTAGGCAGTCTGCATGGACACACCAATCACATGCTGGTCACTGGGTAGGCAGTCTGTACTGACACACCTACCATATGCCAGTCACTGGGTAGGCAGTCTGCACAGACACACCAATATGGGCTCCATGCATTGTCAGGCATGTAAGAATTGCAGTACACTGCCCAATGACTTCCAAAATGAACTTACATTATAGTACGATAACATTTAGGTCTTTGTCCTCTTTAAAAGTTCATTTGAATTTGAGCGTAAAGCTCAAACATTGTTTTGCAGGAAGACAATTTGATTAGCTTGCCGATGCCATGAAAAACGATGTGGTGCTGACAGAAAAGGAGAGGGGCAGAGCACGGTCCTCTCGACCCGCACCGAGCCCAGCCGCCCAGTTGCCCAGCCGCGGGCAGGCCTGCCATAAGGGCGCGGCTCCCACGCAATGTGCATCGACCAGTCGCCATTACTGCCGCAGGGCCCCTAGGCCGAGTCCTGCCAAGCTGGAGCTCTGATCCGATGCATCACTGTCTCCCAGTGTTCCCCACCCCCGGCGCAGGCAGGGCGCGCCAGCTGATAAATCTGTACCATTAGGGTCTCACTTAATGGGTCTGCGCCAAGAGCTGCCTCGTGCTAAATATAAACATGCTGCCGCCGTAGCCAAGACCATTTAACGATGACGGCCAAGGGCTGCCATCGCCGAACCAAAAACAAACAGACAAAAAAATAAAACAGACAGTAAAAGGCAATTAATTCAAATATAGAACTGAAAATACTACAATAGAGCAAATCCTCCAGCAGCTGGAAGGCTGTTTGAGCTGGGATTGGAAAATCGATGAGCGATCCATTGTGGCAAACCCCCCATCCGTGGCCCAGCCCATAGGTGTAATGGGAAACAGCCCTGAAAGAGCCTTTATCATCTGCACATTTGAATATAGCATCAAGCCTCACTGCAGGTTCGCTCTCTGGGTGTAGGAGACAGAACACCACACCATATCTCTCCCTGGCCGTAGTAGAGCGCCATCTGTCCCCACATGCCCTATAACGCATGTGGATACACAAATCAGCACATCATAATGTCTTTATCATGAAGCGAGATTTGCTGATTAGATAGACGGATTTAAGGTTCTCCAGTTAAAATGGACTTTATCATTGTCCTCTCCATTTATCCCAGACTACCTTAAATCTGACAAGTTATCTTGTCAACCCAAAAATCCAGCTTTGTAATACAGGCCGCTGGCCTGCTGTGCAGCCACATCTCTCCATGGGCACAGGAGTGCCACCTGTCCCAAAAGGCACTAAATGCTCACACAAATCAACACAATGCAACGCCAGTTTTCTGGCGCAATAACATCTGTCTCTGTCACACTCTATCTCCTAAGTTACTATTGTCATATGTCACACCAGTACAGCCATTTTCTTTCAAAAATAATTTGCTCAATGACATATATTGTCTGACCATATAGTGGATGCTGAGTATCCTGGTTAGCAGTGATGTGACTGAAGGAGACGCACGGAGTGAATGAGAGACCTGGGCGATCCTTCGAAGTCCACCGTGGTATCGGTCAGCTATCTATTGTATTGCAATGGATACAAATTAGACTTCAAATACAGCTTTTGCACCCTGCACTATGTGCCGTATAAGCTACTGGTAAAAATCTACAAAAATTATGTAGAAACACACAGCAGCTAAAACAGTCACAAGCCAACCTGTGCACTGGCTTTCCACACTGGGTGATGTTTTCCCAGTACCTCCGAGTGTTTGTGCTGATTAGCGCGCTGCCAAGCTCTCTCAGAGATTCCTAGCCCTCCGGTCTCTGTAGATTCTGTTCAGTGAACAGATTGGATTTTCTAGAGGACCTTAAAATAGCAGGTTTTGGCACCGAGAAAATCGAGCGTGTAACTAATATATATACATAGCGAGTGGCCACTTCATTAGGCAGGCCTAGTGGAAAGCGATGAGCAGGTCTTTAATAAAGCTCCCCTTCAAGGTGGATTTTTGGCCAGTCCAAGTCTTGTGGCATGGAGCTCTGTTCTGCTGAAAGAACCTACTGGCTTGTACACACTCCAGAAGGGAATGCTTTTGATGGACACCTCTGCTCTGTGATGTTCAAATCCATCGTCACGCAGGTTTTCACCAGATGTTGGACCTCACAACACAGTAGGATGAGGAACAGCGGGAGGTGAGAATCATCAAACCAAACGATGTTCCTCTAGTACTCCAGAGTCCAGTGCTAGTAATCCGTAGCCAGAGATGGGCACAAATACATCAAAAGTATATTGTTACAAATTACAAATACGTGCTCATCGAATGTAACTAAATAAAATATAAAATACCGGATTGAGAAAATGTAGTTAATTAAAATAAAAGTAATTTGTAATTTGAAAATACAAAAATAAATGTCATTTTGTGACTTACATGTGTTAGAGAATTTAAAAATGACTTTTGTAACATTAGTAACGTAATGAGAGCTCAACAGGCTGCACCTGTGGCAGGGAGCTGGGGTTTTTTTTTTTTTTTGGGGGGGGGGGGGGGGGGGGGGGC
>JAODJU010000035.1:17016387-17040650 GCA_026776725.1 Gnathonemus echidnorhynchus | reverse complement strand
AACAATGCTATATTATTATGAGTTATTTGCATCAAAACCAGGAACTTAAGCTAATTAGCCATACCTTGTGGAGGATGCCGCATCACTGCTTTGGTCTCTGTTTCAGACCCATTATGCCCTTAATTTATACCCAGTGTTTCCCACAGAATTAGTGGCAGTGGCTGACAGAGGCCCTGGGGTGTGCATGTGCACGTGAAATGAGGCACAACAACCCTTAAATTAATTAACGTAATGTGTGAATTTTCCGTTTTATCTTACATTACGTTGCCGAACATGCATACAATACAAGCATATAACATGCAACATCGAGTTTTCCCTTTCTCAGTGGCTATAAAAATGGCTACATTTAATTGATAGAAACTAATTTCGTCTGTAGGAACAAAAGTAGCTGATTCGTCACTAATGAAGGCTTCCATATATGACGAACCACAAGATGACACTGCCTGAGCATGTCTGTTAAAACTTACTAGAACGCCACTAGCAGGCTAGCAAGTTAATTCACAAGTTCTAGAGCACAGCACAGCTCTTTGCTAATTGCACTATTTTTCTGTCCTGCAATGACATTCAATGAGAAATATCTGACAATATATTTACTATATACTTTACCTAAACACGATTTGCACCATGCACAAAAGCAGCCTCTTTTCTTGGATTACTGCTCACGGGAAAACGAAGTTCACAGTGAGCAAGTTGGGCCCAACAGGATGTCATATGATTCATTTGCAACTAGCCAAAAATGGTGATAGGCTGTCTTTAAAATTCTGTAAGCCTGTTGATGAAGGTTCTTACAATGACATAAAACAAACAAAATGACATTTTATGAAGTATTTTAAATGTATGAAACACAACCTCTCAAAGTATTTTCTTACAAATTACATTTGTTTTTTTTCCCGTTCAGCAAAATGCAAATTACAAAATATTCAAAAGTAAATACACATTTCAAATACATTTAATTGAAAGTCTGCAGCTTGCTATGGCCACACAGTCGAGAGAGGAGTGTTAAACTCTCACTGTACGTGAGTCTCCCAGCACTGCCGCGTGCTAAGCTCCCAGCCCGCTGACCGTACCCCTTCCCCTTCATCTGCCTCCCAGATCGACCAGATGTTTCCAGCTGCAGGAATGGAGTAATCTGTATTTCTTTGGGGTGGTAGGCTGCTCTCCATACAGTCATGGCTCTGCTGCATGTGAAAACCTCACTGGGGCGATGCTTTCTGAAATGCTCGCTGCCATTCCCCGTTCAAAGCTGCTTAAATCTGTCACCGTTCTCCCTCTGAACTGCACACGTACCGAATCCCGCGACGTTTCTCTACCTCTGAGTACCGACTTCTGAAATGAGTCAGTATTCCAGAGAAAGGGCAGCAGAACCACTATATTCAAAGCACTGACAATGCACGTGTGGAAGTTTAGCTCTCCACATATACAGCTCAGTCACGAAAGGCTCTAATAAAGTATTGCTCTCTAGCCGTTTCATAAATACATTGATTTTGGTTAACGAGCTCCCTGTGGTAAAATCATGGGATTTAAAAAATAACACGATTAGACGTATACTTGTAGTCCATTGACCTTGTGGATGTTCTGAGTGTGATCCAAACTGTAGCACTCTTACCCATGATGCAAAATGATTATTCACACCTGGTAGCTCACTTCCAGGAAGAGAAATTCTCCAACTGAGTCAGGCTTCCTCAGTCACCTTGCGGTATTTTAGAACATGGCAGCAGGATGCATAAATCCACCAGGGAGCAAAAATAGGGGCAGGACAGGTAGTTACCCTGAGTACCATCTCATGTCCACATTTCTCATCAATAACCGCTGATGACACCAAACAGGCTGCTGGTTCCCACACTAAGAACCCCAATTGTGTCCCAGATCCCAGCAGGACCCCAGAACCTGGGCCTAGAATGCTGCATTTCCTAAAGCTCGCCTGCTGCGCATAGAATGTCTCGACCAAAATGGGTTTCTCCAGCGTGAAAGCCAATCGCAAAGCATGACGTAATGCCCGTGGCCTGTTTGTGGAAATGTGGGAAGGTACCATATTACTGTGAACAATATCCAGGCAGAGAATGAGCGCCTGATTGCAGGTCAATAGAGAACAGAACTGTCACTGCTGAAATAAGCCCACAAATAAGCCCAGAGACTGATGACAAACCTTTGTTAACAAGTAAATAAACATTTCAGAGTAAAGACATATTACGAGACCAATATAAGTATCAGCAGCTCAGGTAGTCGACAGAATGAGGGGAGAAATTAAATCAGGAAACAGACTAGCGATACACATACCCCTGTAAAAAATAGCTTGAAAGTTGGTAGCTTATGTTAATTTATTCATGCTTGTTTGTTTTTCACTTTATTACATTATTAAACTCTGTACTTTATTACTGTGACAAGGCACATTGAGACTGACAGGTAAAATATGTGAAATTAGTTTAATGAAAATTTTAATGAGAGAATTCCCATCAGAACCTCCAAACAGAGGGAGGAAAATAATGAATAAATATATATTTGTGGCGCATATGGAGTTACGGCAACTCATTAAGGTCGAATCTCATTAGTGCAGCATTACGCGGGTTCTGCAGCACGTGGGGGTGAGAGGTGCTAAGCCGGTCACCTTAACTCGAGCGTGGCCGGCGATTCTACCGGCACTAAAGGGGACGGGAAGTGCGTGGAAGGGGAGCAGGAGGAGGAGCAGGGGGAGGAGCAGGAGGAGGAGCAGGAAGAGGAGCAGGAGGAGGAGCAGGAGGAGGAGTAGGAGGAGGAGCAGGAAGAGGAGTAGGGGGAGGAGCAGGAGGAGGAGTAGGAGGAGGAGCAGGAGGAGTAGGAGGAGTAGGAGGAGGAGGAGCAGGAAGAGGAGCAGGAGGAGGAGCAGGGGGAGGAGCAGGAGGAGGAGCAGGAGGAGGAGGAGGAGCAGGAAGAGGAGCAGGAGGAGGAGGAGGAGGAGCAGGAAGAGGAGCAGGAGGAGGAGTAGGAGGAGGAGGCCTCAGGCACGGGAATGCAAATGAGAGGCCCCGGAAAGCGGCCACGCTCGGGCAATTATAACAGACAAGGAGAGAGGCGCTTTAATGGATCGACCCATATGTTAATGCTGCCATCGTGCCTGGAGTTGTTTGCATAATTACAGTCAGTAAATCAACAGCTCTGATCTGCATCACTGCTGAGTGAGCTGCAGTTAGCAGGCAGTGACACCAGCCCTTAACTCTTAGTGCATCGATCCCACCATCATCAAAAACTAATAATAATAATAATAATAGTGATATGTATAATATTTACTATATTATTTATTTATTATTATTATTATTATTATTATTATTACTACTACTACTACTAATGTTTTTATTATTATTCTTTTTAAAAGGGGCAGTGTATGGCTCAGTGGGCCAAACCGCTGTGCCTGTGATCAGAAAGCTACCAGTTCATGCCCAGCCTTGGCAAATGAAGCGAAAGTGATTAGCTGTCATTGCTGACACACCACAGCATGCAGTGCGCAACAACAAAATGTCCCCTCCACATTTAATCCATATGTGATATTGTGACACAGCAGGGGGCAGCTGGAGCAGTGCTTGGGGATGGTACCTCACTCAGGGTGCCTCAGTGGTACTTTGATGGTTGGGGATTCGAACCTTTCGATTACAAGTGTGCGCCCCTAAACATTAGGCCTTGAGTAAGGCCCTTAACCCCCAGCTCCCTGGGTGCCACAACAGGTGGCTGCCCTTCACAGCCAGCTTACTCTCACCTACAGAGAGGCATAAAGAGAATTTCCCCACGGGGATCAATAAAGTATCAATCATTAAATAATAATGCAAGAAGGATGCCAAATGTCCACCTGATCTAGGCTGAGAAGCACATAACCCCAACTCCATGATATCATACAGCTGTCCTGCCGGCTCATGACTGGCCTGAGACCCAACTCCAACCAAACACAATTCTGCATTAAAGTCCCATTTTCCGGTAATGCCTGTTTGCCTCTCTCCCGCAGCTACCATAATACTCCCTTTGGGTGTATTACCTCTGTACCTTCTGGGATTTTAAATACTCCTATCAGTTCACAGATTGCTATCAATGTGAAAGTTCTGGCCTGCGGCCACCCGGTGAATGCCAACCCGATCAGATCCAGGATCGTTTTAGGTGGTCTACTTAGGAGCACGGCGGCTCTAAAGGGCTAAATGTCCTTCTTTAGCGGAGGTGATTCGAGCTGAGACAGCTCTCCAGATGAGCTTATAGCGATGACCTTGGCTTTACTTTCCTTACTTGGACCCCTTTGTGTGAGCCTCTACCAGATACGTTCTATATAGTACGCTAGTTCCTAACTGATAACCCCCATTATTTTTGGTATACCACCATTGACAGTCCTATATTAGACTCGGCATTTATAGACAGATGAATAATCACCCCCCCCCCCTCAAAATCCTTCCTTCTTCAGTTAATGACACTAGCAATGACAGGGTAATGTATTGACCATGCGGTTTACTGATATGGTACTTATCAGACCAAACAATCACCTGAACCTCGTCCTCCAAGAAGGAGGAAAGGAGTTTTGGCCGATATCTAACCCACCCCCCAGCAGGGGGCTCTTGCAATCAATTGGTGTCAATGAAGGGCAGCTGCTTTCTCTGTGTCCATAAGTGTACACACCTGAACACACCAAAATCAGTAATAACCCTGATCCTAACTGCACACACCTATGTACACGCAATTTAAAAAATCAGTTTACTGCTGAGTTAAACACATTTATGCTGCCTGCGAGCTGTGACTTTAGAATCTCTCCAAAGATCAATACAGTGATGTATTTATAAGGCGATAGAGAGACTTCACTATGACTGTGGTCACACTTTATGGCAGTAGCGCTTTTTGTGTTTTCTTTCTTAGAGAATCTATTCTTTTCATGATGAAATACAAACTGTACAAAGAATGCAGCCCCCCCCCCAAGTGGGGCTAAAATATTTTATCATCTCTCCACAGAGGAAATAATTATCTTGCCAAATGTTTTGACTGTTTCTTTATATAAAAAGAGCTGGAGTTGCATAGCTAATTAGATTCCAAATGAAGGCATAAGACCACAAACAAGAAACATTCCAGCATAATTCATCCCGTTGTTCATTTTACTGAGGTCATTTCGGAGCTGACAAATTGGTAACTTCACTCAGCGCTTAGTACTAACTAACCAACCACCCTGAATGTTCAACAACTGTCCCGTTTCCGCACGGCACAAATAAGCGGAGCCGAAGGGCACTCACCGCTCATCCACGTGGCCTCCGGGTCGTGTGGCACAAAGTGGGGCTTGAAAAGGTCGTCCACGGTCAGTTTGGTGTCACTGCCCCCAGACGAGTCGGCTGCAAGGAGAGGAACGTCACGCTAAGTCACCGTCGACTGCCCAGGCGAGGTGACGACAGCAACTCTCAAACACAATGATGCGCGAGTAGAAATACTTCACTGACAGCCGGCCTGATAATGGATATTCTGCTCATGGCTCAAGTCCCCACAGTACCCTAGAGACAAGCACTTAACGGAAATTGTTTGATAAAATTGTTTTGCTTTTGGTTCTCTTGGCAAGCGACGCTAATACTTATATACTTTATAGCAATTGTCAGGACTATGGGTTTGTAGTTTATTTTCTGTTTTATTTATTGCTGTTGTTTCCAAGCACAAATCCCCTACAACTCCTGATAACGCTGAAGGCTGCCGAGGTGTCGGCTAAATTTATTAGGACACGCTGTCTGGGCGCCTCCCGGCCTTATCCACAAAGCCTGCAGCGTGTGGCGACACGGGCAGGGAAACAGGACGCCCCTGAAAGCAGCCGTCCTGCCAAAGGGGCGCAGACTACGGCAGAGTGGCCAATGTAGCCCGACTGACTCAGAGACGCATTCAGGCTGTTCTTCATTTACGATTAAATGGAGCCAGGATGAAAGGTCCGCGGGGAGAGCTGGATTCAGACGAACGCAATGATCTCTGCAAACTGCCGCCGTCGTTAAAGGACGCCAGAGAGCAGCACGCAGAGTCTGGAGGAGCAGGATGCTCACCGATCGAAGTCGCAAAATCTTATATAATAAATCGGCGTGCCACAGCGCGAGATTAACTCCGGGGCTGAACTATGGATTTTCCACATTCATTCAATGGGGAAAGCAAATAAAAAACAGAAACAGCCCATAATAATGCAAAGCAGATAAATTTGAGATTCCATATTTCAGATTCACACAGTTTGTCATATTTGGTTAGTTTTTATATGGATGCCTAGGTTTAGCACCAGGGAAATTTTCCACTGGCCCGCAGGAGAGGACATACGTGCATCTGAGATATTAATATATATTACAAGCTTTACTCCACTGTCAAGGAAAAATAAAAATGCTAAGATGAGCAGTAGTTACAGTGCGCTGGTGTCGGCCACAGACTGTCACGTTCCTACTTGCATTTCTGATGGGACACTGTGGGCCACTGGCTATCTGTCACTCCCTCTCCACCAGATCTAGCCGCCAGTTCCTCTGTAACGACCCCACTGGTTTATCTCCTTCCACGTACATCAGTGCCCCATGTCCATGAGACCATGTGCCTGCCTTTGTTTACGTCACGCTTCTGCTCTCTGCTAGGCTCGCCGTGTCACGTTTCTGCCACCCGGACGCTGAGGGACAGGCCTCCAGATGTCAGCCCTTTCAATCCGTGACGTCAAGCGTCTTTGTGGAGGAAGGCTGACGACGCCACTCAACGTGACCTGGAAACGGTCCTGATTTCACTCTCTGAACAGCAATAAAACAGCTTCTGAAGCAGACCTGCTCGTCTGGAGTGAGACACCCAGCAGGAAGCTACAGGTCTGGAAGCTATAACAGACAAAACCACCCCTGTGACACATTATATACCGGCATTCTTTTTGTTTGTATTTCATTATGCAAATGTGTATATTTATTTATTTTACATTTTAGCCTATTTTTTATTTTATTGGTTCATAACTTCTGTGAAAAGGAAGGGCCATATGCCAGCAAAATTTAAGACTGTGTTTATCCATGTTTGACACAATGAATTGTCACCTTTCGGTGAGTCTGAAGGGAGCCCAGGAACTGAGCAGCATTTTTTGACATTTCTTGCTAAAAAGGCACTTTCCTTCATTCCTTTTTCCTTCCTGGCACAGCTGTTGTACCCATGCATCACTGGTGTAAATCTCCTGAGGCAATTCAGGTCATCCCCTCCCATGGGTACAACATGAGATTCCCATATGAGAGCCCAGGTCCATGTTGGTAACACTTTACTTAAAGCAGTCATGTATAATGCATTATAGATATCTTCCTAATGCATAATAATGCATTCATAAATTATTATAGAGATGGCTATAACTATTTATAAAAGGCATAACACATTATAGCCATGTTTATGCATTATGAATACTCTATGAAGCTCCCATCTATAATGCACTATAAATACCTTAATGCAGTACAACGTATCCTTAATTCTAATTACCATTATAATGCATTATGAAGGTATTTAAAGTAAAGTGTTACCGCCATGTTTTCCCATCTATATCCCACATTGTTAAGCACAGCAACCTGCATTCTAACGGCTTGTAATGTGACCTCCTAAGGACTGGGGTGAGAACAGGAAGCCCTCCTCAACATGAACCCTTACTTTTCATAAGTGTCATGTTGGTTACCTCACCACTTTGTAATTAAAATGCTGAAATGCTGGAGTCTTTCCCTCAAATACCAGGATTGGTGCCTCCGACTTAGAATCACCAATCAGTTTTTGGGCTAAGGAAGGATAATGTGAAACTGGACTGAACTGGACCAGAGGAAACCACAGACTAGGGAAGAACATCCAAACTTTGGCATAAAAGAGTCTGGGACCAATTTTGGACCCATAACCTTCATGATGATATAAGAGAACAATCTTACAACCCAGAAAATGAACATTTCATAACTTGTAGATTAACTGGTGGACGGATGCAGTGACCTGCAACGTACCTGGAGTGAGCAAGATGACGGACATGGTGATCAGGGAGCAGACCACCAGGATGACCAGCAGAGCAATGGCGATGCCCTTCCAGTTCCTCTGGGGGGGGCTTCCGGTGCTCAGGTCCTGTGGGCACACGGATAACCACGAGTGAACACCGGGGTCTTCTTCACCTGCAAGCTCCACCGCGTGTGTACAGACCCAAGAAAAGCCTGTTGGGTGGAGCACTTTTGGCAAAATGAGCACCCAACCTTAGCAGGAAGCCTGGGACCCCCCATTGCAGAGTCACTAGATGCAAGACCATCACTGTGCTGCACGTTTGTAATATATGCTCACTTTGTTTTTTTTCTGCCAGCAAATTTGCATGAAGTAAGCTTCCTTCTCGCTCAGCCCAGGGAACGGTTTCGGGATTTGACTGACTTGCCTGGAGATGCTGGATAGATTAATATGTTTCTTGAGGACCCAAAAGGATACGAACAGACCTGAGTAGTCGGGATGCGGGCCAGACTCTCGTACCCTCATCCTGGGCCTGGCCTATCGATCACTTTCAGGCAGCCGAACACAAGGGAGTTCATGGGCATGGCTGCATAGCAAATGAGCTTTTGTGTTTCCTTCAGCAGACAGGAAGATACCACAGCAACATGGATATATTCACAGAAGCGGCGCATAAACTTCGAAGGGCTTCCCTAACATTCCCCAGCATGAGCAGCACAGCAAAACAGCCACTCACTATTGCTCTACCTGATGAACTGAGCATTTATTCAAGTATTTACGGGAAAAGCAGATCTGCAGCCATCTGCAGAAGTAGGAAGCCCAGTTCTGCTTGTTAGGAGTTCCTTAATGAGAGGGTATCAAAGTTCTCACTGTCAGTCCTTCAACACCGTGGAATATTCCGGGCCTAATTTACTTGGCTGTTGTTTGGGAACATCTAACACTCACAGAGAATTGCAGGACGATAGAAGAGTTCATCAAATGAAAGTGTGATGATGAAAGCAGGCTGGCCAAACACGGGGGCAGTCCTGATGACCCATGAATCATTGACCAACACGCCTCCTATGGGCACACACAGCATTGTCTTAGCCAGTCAAAGAAAATGCGTAAGGCTCGACATTTGGGTAGCAAGCATATATTTGCATGAAAAACAAAAACACAAGTTAGCGTTAGAACATACAGAAATATAGGAATTCAATAAAAAATAAACAAAAATGTCTTCTGTTCTCCAAACAGTTATTGATATATTGTCTGATGAACACCCTAACAGTTCCCAAACCTTTTCGTAGGGGTACTTCAGCCATGCCAAGTATTTATTAAATTTCACCACCAGCTCAGCTAATTAATTAACTTAATTAGTTAAATAATTCAGTGAGGTATTGATTAGCCAAACAAGGTGAGGTAGTGCTCGAGTAAAAAAATTAAAAAAGAAATGTGTGTGTTGCTGCAAACACGGGGTGACTTTAGGAGGTTTTGAAATGGCACAGTTGACATATTTTGACAGACAAAATTTCATAGTTTTACACAAACATCAAGATAATCTAAAGTTTTCTTTGACTGCACAATACAGCAGCTTCTTAGAAATAACTGGTGTCCTACGTTACCTGGGATAGGCTCTTACTAAAAAAAAATGGTTAGAGTATGAATGGATGTATGGATGGATGGATAGACAGATTGATTCCAAGAACCATTCAGCACAAGAGGTTATCCACATTGCACCAAGGAATTCTGGGAATTGAGGTCTTTTTGAAGTGTATACACACTAGACCCAGTCTTCATAAACACAAGGCCATAACATGTAGACTGGAAACATGAATGAACTTCATGTTCCTTGCAGCTAACATACACCATCCCACAGAGACCTCAACAGGTCTGAGAACTCCACCCAAGTTACCAGGTAGTATAGCATAGCTGAATAGTCAGCTGGACAGAGAAAGTCTCAAAGCTTTTTATCACTTGAGTCGACCCCATACTGTCGTTCACTGTCCTTCCTGTTTTGGATGCTGGAAACAGCGAAGGTCGCAAAGACCTCAAAAGGAAAACAAGCTGTCATCATAACTATGGCAACACAGGCTAGACCTCTCTTTGACTGTCCAGTGGTCAATAAACAAAATCTTCTAAAAAATAGATGGAGTATATTTAACATACCAGCACATAACTCGTCATTTTTTTTTTTAGAGAAGATGATGTACAGCCTTGTGGCTTCATACATGACCAGGGGGCAGTTTATTCATGAACAACAAGTCAAAACAACAAGCAAAACAGTACATTTAATTCAACCTAGAGCCTTCAAGTCTACTTGACGGACAAGAAGGGAAATACAAAGATCAGACAGACTCCAGGCGACCGGTGGAGGACTGCATCTGAGCGCAGTGTGCGAGGAGCCGCTGCGATTCTCTTCCAGCAAAATGGGTGAATGAAACGACTGTCGAAATGCGCATTTTCACGGGAACAGGTCTGAGGAGGAAAGCGCAGGGGCTTTTTATCAGTCTCACGGGACTGCAGGAATGTGGGGATAAAGACGGCGGCAGCTAGAGCCTAATGAAGACAAAGGGACACGGGGGCGTGTGGTGATACAGCTGATCAGCCTATGGGGGGGGGGGGTAACTCCCGTCATCACCAGCTGTGGCTAACAGGTCACTGGCCCCTGATTACATTCCCATCCTCAGAGGGTGGGGCGGCCCCACTCGGTCGAGCATGTCTCCCCCCTTTCCACCCCCCCTTGCGCCCCACCACCCCAGTCATGGCTGCAATCCAGATGGCCAGGCGGCATGCAGCTGTGGCCAGATGTGTCGGTACACAGCTCATAGGTGTCCTCCTCAGTAGGCCTGCAGTTGTTCTTGGCATCTTCATGTAATTATTCTCCTCGATCTGCATATACATTATCAACTACAATAGCAGCATGTGTCACGTACATTAGACATATTGTGCAATGTTTATGAAATGCATTATATCAGCGAGGCTGGCATCGGATCACAAATATACAAGCTTACATCATAACAGAATACAAGCAGTCCCCAGATTATGAATGGCATCCGTTCCCTAAGTCCATCTTAAAGTTACAGTAAATAATAATACAACACATAGCAATAATAATAATAATCAGTGTTGAGCATTTTAAGGCCAAAGCTACAAATCCAGACCAAGATTTTGTTTCTACCAATCAGTTGAGCATAAAGAGTCACAGTCACAGAGTACTCAGCCGGTTGGTTGGAACAAAATCCTGATCTGGATTTGTAGCTTCTGGACCTGACATACCTAACACTGATGATGATGATAATAATACAGTAGTAATATGGTAGTAAACTACATATGGTACTGTACTGTACCTCGAGCCGACGAACCGCTGAAGCCAGACGTTTTAACCTGCGGACTGCTTGCCTACATTATTCATCGGGGAAATTCTCTTGTTGCCTGTCCCATGGGCGATACAGATGAGGGCAGGCTTGGGGTCACAGCCCAGGGTCAGCCAGTATCAGAGCAATTGGGGGTTAAGGGCCTTACTCTGGGGCCCAACGTCATTTGGGGCCCTGGGATTTGAACCGGCGACCTTCTGATCACAGAGACCTGACCCACTCAACCACACACTACTTACAATCATGTATTAAAATAATGGACCATCCACCGATGGATTTTATACTGATAGATGCCATTTCAGGCACCGACCCTAGTTTAAATTTTTGATAACTATTTAAAGCACGTAAGACACGTTCTGTGTTTTTCAGACCAAATTTTGCAGACGTCAGCGTGACGGCTACTCCCAGCTCTCCCATTATCTCCTCTCTGCCGACAGCCGACAAGGGAGAGGCAGGAACGGTGACAGGGTCTCTGATTGGAACGCCGTTCCTCCCTGGATCACGAATCCGAGCCATTGTAAACAAGTGTAATGAGTGAATCTGGGGATGCCTCCCGACTCTTTAGTGAGCGCACGCTCTTATTCTTTTCTCACAGACGGCCGGAATCACAAGGCTGAGAAGCTAAATGCTCCCGAATGGCTGAAAGCTGCCGTCTGCAGTTAAATCGTCCAGAGTTGGGAAGTTTTTGGCAACGTTGCTGTGATTTATTTTCATTATGGTTCGACGGATAGAATGATTGGTTTAAGTCAGTGTTTCTCAATCCGGTCCTCGGGGGACCCACAGTCGGTCCATGTTTTTGCTCCCTCTAAGCTCCCTGTCAGACAGTCCCCATTTTCGGGAGGGAGCAAAAACGTGAGGTGTCAGCGGGTCCCCGAGGAGCAGATTGGGGAACACTGGCTTAAGAAATAAAACAAGAGAAGGCTCAGGGCCTCAGCCTCCACGACGTCTGTGTAAATTAACAGCAAAAGGTGCTTGAACCCAAAGGCTGACAAGATCAAAAATGCTTTAAGATGTTCCTGGTGAAGGCTCTGGTAGCCTAGCTGGTGCTGATGCACCGCACTTTCCTTAGATTGGCGGCTGGACGCACCCAAAGCGGCGTGTCAGGGCGCTCAGCAGCTATACTCTCTGCTCTAACCATCAGGCCAGGCGATAACGCTGAGAAGCATTTAATCCTCAGCAAGGACCTTAAGCTGAATAATTCATGGCTGCTGTGACTCCTCGGGGGCCTGTATTCAGCTCCGTCGGCCACCTTGTTCGTGTAGCAGAGGGCCATGTTCTCCCCCGCGCCGCCGTACCTGCCGCGCCGGGCCCAGGAGCAGAGGACATGACGGCCTGCCCTCAGCTGCGGAGCTGCAGGCCTTACGAGCCGCCTACCCCCCCTCCACGGGGGCTCTTAATGCAACAGACGAGAATACAGCCCACACCATTGGGGGGGGGGGGGGGGGGGCATTCCTGAGTCAGGTGTCCCTGGGAGCGGGGTGTAGCTCAAGTGGATTAGGGATCTGTGCCTATCTGCAGAAGGTCATGGGTTTAAATCCCACAGCTGGCAAAGCAGCCAGATCACCGCTGGGTCCTTGAGCAAGGTCCTCAACTCCAACTGTGTCGGGGACACTGCTGACCCCAATAACTGCCTCAAAGATGAATTATAAGCTTACAGTGCATGAACCGCTGTATCTAAGTATATTGCCCTGGTTAAGGGAGACTGATTAGTAATTATCACAATAAAGTGCTAATATGGGCCGCCCTTTACATTGAAAAAGAATGTAAAGTAGAAGCCATTCATTTTGCAAGCCAGTGATAGCTGTCATCACTCTCTCTGATTACATTTAACTGATTAATTACGGCTCAAATTTGCAAAGGGTGATTATGCTGCCTCATTTTAGGAGATAAGAGGGCGTTTGCTTCCATTTGGAGTCTTCCAGGCGTGTTCAGGGAATCAGACACGGAAAGCTTGCAAACACTGTGATGTTTGTGCGTTCTGTAAGACAGCTGTGTGTAATTTCCATTAACTGAGACATAGAAATAGGAATCGTCAAGCAGGATGCATCTATTTGATGTCTCTAATTAATAGCGGTATGGATCGTTTACACTTCATATATTTAGCAGACATGTCACAAAGCGACGTAGAAGTGAGGCAAATAACACATTACAAACATATGTGCTGTCAGGGAGTCGACTGGGCATAAGTGTAGCTAGACTGAGCTTCCAGTGAACGACCAGATACCAGTGTAAGCAGTACTGGAGCAGGAGCTACACAACTTATAACAAAACAAGGACCTAATAAGACTATTCAAGGACCAGAAGCGCAACATAAGATCATTCAGGGAATCATTCAGGCTCTGATGGATTTGTGACCCTCACCCCCTGTTCATCATCACCCGCTCTGGTCACTGGTTGCTGACACAGTTCAGATCCTCTTAGGTTAATCAAGTAACCTGCACATTCTTATTTGTCACAGAATGATAATTGTGAGTTTCCAGCAGTTCTATAGGAGGCCACCTACAGAGTAGCACAGGTCCAAGCCCAAGCAAAATGAGCGCAATTCTGAAATTACATATCAACTACTAATCAATAGGATATTATAATATACATTACTATATTACATGATTGTATGATTTAATCAATATGTGATTAATTATCCCGTTTTCTAAAACAAGAAATTACTCTGCTAACATCAGCAGAACGGCATCAACCCTACAGATGGACAAATAACATTTTACCAGGAGTTCATTGCCGAAAGGCCACAATAAGGATAAAGGATGGTGTGTACCCTGAGGATATGGTTAGGTGACATTCCTGACCTGGTATAAAAACACAATAGTACAAGGTGTTTCAGTCTTCAGAGACTATCACTGCTATGGTTGGATTCTGCTGGTGGAAGAACCCAGCTCAGATCAGGATCTGCTGATTGAAGGACACGTTACCCTGTCTCACCTTGGTCTAAGGACATGTGTCAATGTGTTAATCCAATAAATACACCTAAGTGCTATTGTATGCATTTCAGATTGTTAACTTCATTTTAGAGCAATTTTATGAATTAAGAGCAATTTTATGACCTTCCTCCCATTACTGTTTATTCAGACCTGTCTCTGAGGGGCCTGGGGAATGAATAGGTGGACATAAATACTTGAGTATCATAATGGAACCTCTTCATCCAGGAAAACATAGCCAGATATTTTTTTTTCTGAAGTGCACTGAGCCTCACAACAAGGGACTATATTGCATGATGATGTCGTAGCAGAATCCATCTCGCGCAGTCGGCGTTTCTCGAACCTTGTCGATGAACAAGCAGAACCTCCAAACCTCGAAGAGGACAGAGGCAGACCAGATTTATATGTGAAATCCAACATTCATGCACTTGATTGATCTAATTGAATTCTTCAGAATAATGGAGTATGTTGTTGATGCTTGAGTTAGACACTCAACTGCTTGATGTAAAACGAACACTGCCAGCAATAGTTGAAGATGTTCCGCTGTTGCTTAAAATTATGACAAATGAAACTAGTCAGGTCCAGGGGGCTCCAGACCCCCCTCAGCAGTAATACAATGACCGCACACAGTGAGTACAGTTCACTCCAGCTTCATAAAACGCCGGTAAATGGGTCGTTTCAGAAGACAGAGGAAGTCGTATTAAATTTTAAGTCCCATCTTTCTTAAAAACCCTAAGCTGAGTCCCTTAGGGCCTCTGGAGCTGATATTCACAGCCTTGAAGGGCGATCTGCTAATATAAGTGAATCACATGACCCAGGAAACCAGCCACCAAACAGGCCTCAGGCCAGGGAGACTGCAAACGGACAACAGGGTGCTTGTGCACGATCTCAAAGTACGTCAAAGACTCGCCTGTCTAGTAAGACAGGAAAACACGAACGATGTTACGCAGTGGTGCACAGTCCAACCAGTCATATTTTCCAGAAACTCTTCCTGCAGATGACAGCCATAATTAGAACTGAATTATCTTCACTCCGAGGTTAACCCTGCAGGTGCCATGCTGGAATTTCAGTTTGAGTGAAAGCTGCACTTCCTGGTAAGAAAGCACATCATACTGTACCCCCCAATGCAGACCAATCCAATTATTTTCCAATTTTTTTAGGGCCCCTGTCATTCAGAGGCCCCTGGAATTACCCTAATTCCACCCCCCTCCCAAATCTACACTTCCACGTAAGCATACCATATTGAGCCCCCCAACCCAGACCAATCCAGTTATTCTCCTAATTTTTTGGGACCCCCCAGGCGTTACTGTCTATCAGGTGCCATTAAAACATGGGCAGATGGAGTTAGTGTATAGTCACCCTCTCTGTCACAAGTGTAACTCAGGGCTCAGAAACAGCACAGGAATTGCAAGCGTAGCGTTCCGATAATCATCTCGTGCTTGCCGTTGATACAAAACAACTTTAACAGTTGATAAACTGTATTGACAATACCGGGTTTGTCAAAACAATATAAAGTAACTGTAATAACATGGAAACGCAAAAGAGAATTTGGGATTAAAGGTTTAAAGCAGATTTAAGAGGAGTGCTTTGGAGCAATCCACAGCGGTGGGAGCTGAGCTGTCCCTGTAACC
Organism: Gnathonemus echidnorhynchus; assembly: GCA_026776725.1. Classification (NCBI taxonomy): domain Eukaryota; kingdom Metazoa; phylum Chordata; class Actinopteri; order Osteoglossiformes; family Mormyridae; genus Gnathonemus; species Gnathonemus echidnorhynchus. The sequence continues at coordinate 17,024,816 of JAODJU010000035.1, read as the reverse complement.
CTTAAACAATGCGCATGCTTATCATCGCTGCCGTGGAGTACAGCTGTGTCTGCAGTCGCCCCCTTTCAGAGCTACTCTAGGAATCACCCCATCAAGGCTGCTCTAGTTTAAATTAACAGCAGCAGCAAAACCTTTCTCTTCACTTTAAAATATACAGAGAGCAATCAGAGTCATTCAGCAGCCGCTTTTGGGAATGAAAAGGCGCACAATCAGAAACCCAAACAAACAGCTCAGCTAACGGGCGCTCGGTCTTCCCAGAATGCCGGACGGAAGTGCGGGAAGCGGAGATGAATGTCTCCCAGCACAGGTTTTCACAGGATCTCAGTAGTTAGTTTAAATTTATTACCGCAGCCCTCATGGTCAGCGTAAGTCATTAGACGCAAGCAGAGTAACGCAGAGCTTACCGACACTCCTAGTGGCTCAACAAACAGAGTATCGTGCTAATAACCTGAAGGTCACGGGTTCAAATCCCCCCTATAATTATAACCTCTACTGTAACTTGCTTTGGATGAATGTGTCAAACAAATGAGGTTATCAAAGAACTAACTCTAAATAAGTACTAGATTTTAGGCTCTAATTAGGCAGCCAACTTCCTCTGCAGCTATGGGTGCATTTCCACCACACAAGTAGTGCACTTTTGGTACTTTCATTGTTCCTTTGACTGGGCTACTTTGTTTTATATGATCCCAGCTATGCTGGTTTATCTCATTAGTAATGAATCCCATACTGATAAAGGACTGACCTCAGTGCAGTGGGGGGGGGGGGCAAAGGGAATGGGGTACTCTTTGGGATTTTAATAATAGGATGATGCATTTCATAATCTCTGTGGCATAAAAAAAAAAAATCACAGAAGTGCCAGAGAGGGCATCTTCCACCCCTATCAGCCCCGAAGTGCTCAGCAAACTAGCAGATGAAGCCCATCCATTCCTTTTCAGTGCAGCTAAGAGTCTTGAGTGGAAGCTTGAGGAATATAAACATAAGAAGTCAGGAGTCTGTGATGATTCATGTCCCAGGATTTTTCTGGGATCTGAGTATCTGTGAGTGTGAGTTTTTACCAAAGACATTTCAAATACCCCTTATCATGTTTTTTTTTTAAGCACACATCCCTGTTTAACCCTCACACGCCTGTATACTACACATCACCGGTGCTCCCTGCAGTTCCCGCATCCACATTCTTCTGACTACCTGCTATCATCTCAATACCCTTATAAAAACCAACCCACCAAAGTGACCCAGTGGGTCTGAAATCACCCCTGACACCCCCCCCCCCTCTCAAGGCAGGCCAGCCAGCTGTTGCTCGAGTCTCCGGGGATGGTGACGATATTGCCGAACCCTACAAATCCTCCCTCCTGCATTTATTCCCGCTGCACTCGTTCAGTCTAGTGCTGCTTTTCCCAGTTTCCCAAAATCAGGATGACTTCTTTCTTCCGGATTCAGTGTTTTTATTGCTATTCGTTGATAAACTGCCCAGAAAAAAAAGTGTTTACAATTACAGTATCGACTGACTGATTAGAAAACCATTTTGCAAAGCTGTGAACAACATAATTACATTAATCCAATTTACATATTGAAACGACTTCTCCAGACAACACCGAAGACTGAATGCTTACCTAATTTGTTGCACTTAGATGCGGTAAGGTCAAATTTATTCATTCACTTGTCAGCATCATTATATGTTTACTTACATGTCAACATCCTGGACAAAAAAATATTATATAATCCCCCATGATTTCACATCTTTTCAAAGAGACTCAGCTTGTCAGAAATAACCCAATGAGGTGACAACTCCCCCTACAGACGTGTGTCTCTGTTACCTTCGAGTCACGCAGCGATGCTCAGGGATAAATAAACCGTTCCTTGCCGAGCAGAAAACCGTGAAGTGCCTCCTAAGGTCTCTGGTGTCCTTGTTCCTTTCCTTGTCACTTGCACTCGCTACGAGGGGACATGCGCTGGGACTCTCCATACGTCCCCCGAGCCCTGCAGCTCGGAAAGCAATTAAACGTGGCGAGCCTTCCCTCAGCAGCCATTTCTGAACTCCTTGTCCCCAGCGTGATTGCAATACGTTCGCTTTCACTTCTGATTAACGCCGGACTTCAGCCGTGTTAAGGCCGGCCGACCGCGGACCACGCCGGTCAGTGACGCCCAGCAGCATCTCTGTCCCGTCAGGGGAGTCAGTAACGATTAGCGCGATGTCGCGGAGCGGCAGCCGGACGCGCAACTTAATTCCCACCTGTCGCCAGTGCAGAGAAGCAGGCCGGCGGTAAGATAGGCCATCGAAAGCATGCACTGTCTGGGTACAGTATCCCAAAAGTGCAAGAAATAAAATTAGAATACCAAAAAACACCAAAAAAACAACCCAAAACAGGAAATAGCATTTCAGAGTATGAAGGACAATTTACAATGAGCATTTCGCTATTTCGTTTTTGGCCTTTCCATTTGTCCCTGGAATGATACTTTGCTTTTGAATCTGTCTGTTTTATTCTGTCCCCAAGCACCACCTTCGGCGGGCCATTAAGGAGCCAATCATACTCACCCGAGGCCTCCAGCACCTCGCTAACATGGCATAACTGTCACAGTGTGAGAGGGGACGGAAATGGGCACACAAACCCAATCGCCACACATTTGCTCATCTGCTTTAATGTCCATTAGAAAGTCGTCTTCAATCCCGTAACTTCAGGTGATACTTTTGGCACAAAGAATAACACAAAATGTATTTCAAACACTGAACAGCTACAGGGGTCCGTTCGTTTCACGTATGTCGGGATATGTAGACTCGTTATCTTAATCTGTCCGCCTTTATCAGTCTGCTTTACCCAACCTACATATCCCGCTTTATTACTATTTACAGTATTTACATTAATAGAAAAACACAATATAATAAACATATAATACAACATCCAGTTTGTACGGTTGCTTTGGATGGTTTTTGGTTTTTGTGTTGGATTGTATTTATTGTAAAACATCCATGGGTGCAAGAAATACACTATGTGAATAAGACATTAATTATTATTATTATTATTATTATTATTATTATTGTTGTTGTTGTTGTTGTTGTTGTTGTTATTGTTAATGGTAATTTATGAAGACTGTTACGTGCTTAATTATTACTTAGTGTGGTTTCTAATTCATATATTCGGACCACTTCTGAGACTTCAGCTGACAAGATTCACAGCCACTTCGGGTCAGCATCTGCCTGCTGCCCCAGTTTTTGCATGATGACAACAAAATTAGTTAAAAAACACCAGTAGACCGGCATTTGTCTCCATATTAGAAGTCCAGACAGCGTAAAACATGATACAGAACTGATCAAACAGACTCTATACGTGGGAACATTAGGAGAGGGTCTGTGCCAAAGCACAAACCAGTACTCTCTACTCAAAAACCGTAAAAAAATACAAACATTACCGTTTTCACTGATAAGGGACGAGCATATGTCACAAAATGATTCGCGCATTAGTATTTCCATCTGAAGTGGAAATCGGCAGCTTCGAGTCCAAGATGCGCTGCGCTTTTATGTACAATCTAAATTATTTATGAAAATATTTCAGAGGATTCATCTGATGTGGCGTTGTAAACCGTCGAAAGATTAAAGGCGCCGTTTGTATATCGCCATCTTCATGTGCCCGAGCACTTCAAAGACTGTAAGCATGCAGGAAAACAATTAGAGCCTGATGTTTAAAAAGCCACCATCAAACACCATTAAAGAGCAGCAAAGGGACCTTCTCGAAGCCGGAAAACGGCGCCTGTCAACCGTGGTCCTCACGGCCCACCATGAGCTGCTGTTCCGATACTGCTAATCTCTTAATTAATAAGGCTTGCTCGAGATACTATTTAAATGCAAATCACATTACGGGAAACGTTAGTGGAGGACTTTCTGTAAGAGGGTTAAAAACATGTATTACTCAGATCACTAACTCTCTGCTGCATAATCAGTTTAGTAAAGATGCTGATTTACCCATAATGCCATTGGGTAGTGCAACTGGGATACCTATGGTCAATAACAATTGGTGAATCTAAATACCAAGAACGCAAAGACCGTACCTATGGTCTTGGCAAGACTGGTTTTTGCTAATTTGCCTTCCAAAAACAAACTTGAGGCACAATCAATCATGAGATTGGTCCTGTTCGGTGAGGATGCAACTGATGCATCCTTGATATCTGGGGCGGGGCAAGAACAACCCCGGGGATTTATACCCTCCTTGTACTTGTGTTTTTAGTATCGGAACTGGTCTTCGGCGATGCAAGATGACGTAAAACGGGTCCACGAGACCACAAGTACTGTCAAGTACACATACCGAGATTCACCCAATGACGTGGATTCATTTATCCAAAGTCTTGCTTGGGTTGGTGTCCATCTGACATGACCAGAAGTGTCCGCAGTGTAAAGCCAGTCGCAGCCATTCCGTGTCACTGTGTCATCTGCACCAGGACGTCTCCTCTCTCAGATTATTGACTCATACTGCGTCACAGCAGGAATGGTTAGAGTAACATGGAGCATAGTGAAACGGAACCCTGACTAAAAGCCCCTGGAGATACCAGCAAGTTCTCCCTCTTCAACTTTGACTGCAGTGGTAATGATATCCAACCCTATCAATGCACATATGAGGACACAGAGCAGGGCAATATGCTTAGTGTTTATCAGGGAGTAAAATGCAGGCCCATCCAGCTTCAGGGCGACGCAGAAGAGCAGTACCTGGAGAAGGCAAGCCATGCTTTTGTGTTGCAGATGCCATATGACCAATTCAGCACCGAGAAGCCAGTATTTCTCTACCTTGGTTATATACTCATGGCAGCAATTTTCTATATTATTTATCATAACAATGCCAGACACTACAGAGCTGTCAAGTCCTCATGCGAGCTTCTACAGGAGCTACAGTAATGTCATTTTGCCCAAGAACGGCGTCACAGCCATTTCATGCTTAGTTATGCTCTCGATTCACACTCCCATGAAAGAGTTCTGCTTTCTGGGCTTCAGCTTCCACTTTGACCTCCAACCATGAAGCAATCAAATCAGACCAGATGTGAATATGTTGTGTCAAGAGGGAACTAACCTCAAAGACGCATGTTCTCTATAACCACAAACGGCACATTTCCTCGTAAGGTGAGTTCAGTGATGTAAAACGTCTATGCTTTAGGGACCCAGATCTTGACATTTGAGGAGATGACGCTGTTTCTAAGCGGAATGTGCCCGGAGAAGTACGGCGCTGAGCTTTAAGCGGCAAACCTCTGGATCTGGAAATCGGTGACAGTTAGAAGCAAACGCACACAGCCGGACCGCTGCATTTGCAAAGCGTGCGTGTTTACTGTGCGTAAAACTAAATGGAAAATATTTCTGAACTAGACCTGCACAGCGAAATCAAGCCTAAATGTCGAGGCCATTCGGTTTCATTTAAACTCGTACGTTAATCAAGAGCGCCCGATGTGAGCACATCGCTGTGCATTACTAAAACCCACATTTAAAAGGGAAGCTGTGGCGTCTCTGAACACTGCATTTCTTCATCTGCATCCCATTTAGTTTATTTTCCTTCAAGTTACCTGATATACAATACGTGGATAACATAAACAGAACATCACCGAGAAGTATGACCAATCCTGGCATCCATACAATTAAACCGGACTAGAAACAACTGGGAAAAAAACAGTACCTGACAAGCATTGAATTGCAATAGTTTCCACCCAGTCTAAATGGTTTCTGTCCACCGAGAGCTCTAATTATGCAGCGATCCGACAGCTGAAAAGCTTTTTTTTTTAGACTAATTGATATCACACGAATGGCGTTAGCCGTCCTGTCATTTACCCCGCATTGTCCAGCAAACGCCGCTTAAATGAAGCGGCTTGCGAGCTCAAAAACCAACCAGCTAACACACACATAACACCTCACTAATATATGCATTTATTGTTATTATTGCTAATGCGAAGTGCGTGTGGATGCGTGTGTGTATAATTATAATGATACAAAGGAGCCTTTGAAGTGCGCCGAGGCGCCGGCTGTCCGTTCCCCGCTGACCGGGGGTTTGTGCTAAGAAATGCGGTTGCGGGTCACGTATTCGAGCGACTCACGGTGATTTTACTTATTAGCTGTGATATAAAAGTCATGCATAACATGCATAAGTATACCGCTGTCCCTTTGGTCCGGGGAAACCAAAATTCCGCACAGTCGAATGTCTAAAATAAACGGATAAAAGATGCAAACTAAACAAGATGGTTTATGTAAAATAAATAAGATACTTAAAGAATCCAACAGGAATAAGGTAATTGATGTAAGACGAGCGGACTGAACCGGGTAAAAGCAGGTAAATGACTACAGTCATTATTCCCGAGCCCAAGTTGACAGGCAGCCGGCGTCCGCTCCAGCGGTTACCTCGTCCGGCTGGGGCTGCTGGGTCCCTCTCTGAGCCGCTTTCTCGCCTGCCGCCGTCATGCTGAAGCCTCGGGGATAATTGCCACTTTCCGGGGATAGTCCGTCCTAAACCGCACGCTGATGCATCCGGGTGCCGCTCGGTACGGGATCTATCGGGATCGTCAAGGTGCTGGTGATGGACGTGCCGCGATCCGCTCCGCAAGCATCCGCAGAGGAACCTGAAGGTTGTGCCGGGTCACATCCCACGAAGACGGAGACGGGACAAGTCCTCAGATGACGCCCGAAACGTGCCGGTTTCTCCCGTGATGTGCAAGGCGGCGGAGAGGCAGGATTCCGAGCGGCGAGCTACTCGGCGATGCGCACATCTGGGGCAGCGTCAAATGGTCAGATCCTGCTTTCCTGCCTGTAAGCTGGAGACCCTGAGTCCCAAAGACACGGGGGGGAGGAGCGGCGGGGCTCTGGGGATCACACACATGATGTAACGGGCATGTCTTGGTCTTATCATCCTTCATATTAAGTACTATAAGGCTGGTGTTATATATTTCTTTAAATTATATTAAGTCCTCTTAATCTGTACATTAAAATAGACCCATTAAAAAGTGTTTATGGAGAGACGCACTAACCGTAAAAATTATATAATACATATTTCTGATGAGCAGAAATTATCTTTGACTCCGCAAGCCAGTCCCTGCTCTTATTGTCATATGAGATGCACCTTTAGGATGACATAACATTTAGTCTCAATGGTCAAAGACAGTATATTTTATGGATATCAAACTCTTGACAAAAGCTTTTCATTCCTCTCCAGCTATCACTGACAGTCAACAGCAGGGTAATATGAGATGGACAAATGGGACAGTCCAGAGCCACAGACCATCCGGGCTCCTGTGGCTGAGAAGCCCAGTTTGAGGTCTGGCCATCAGTAGACAGCTTCCATCTGACGGCGCGGATAATGGCAGCAACGTGAACATGAAACAGCCCTGGCAGAAAAGAGGCGACAGGGAACTGAAACAGAAAGGCGAGCTCCGGCCCAGCCGGCAGAAAAGGAAGTTCCGTTGCTATGAATTCTGGGATTTTTGTCATCAGCAACATCCCTGAGATGATTTCCCAATAGCAGCCAACGCCAGACCCAGCTCAAACATATTATGGACTGTATCTCGATTACGGTAGTCCATAAGGAGGCTGAAGGGTGATTTTAGAAAAGAATTTGTAAAGGGCTCATGTAAAACCATTCAACGGAATGTTGAAGTAAAACAGCCACCAAGGAACCACACTAAGACTCTGCAATGTGCAGCAGATACTTGAAAATTGGCAGAATTTGGAAGGATAACATCAGAAAAGAGGGCAGTGAAAAGTACAGCATGGTCCTGGGATCTTAACTTCAGTCTGTACAAAAAGCAGGTTTTATAGGAGCCTGTATTACAAATTCAGGTGTAACTAGGACAGTAGCAGTAAGAAGGTCTTTGTTCAGTCACATTCAAGGAATAAAAAATATATGCACAAATATATTTGCTTTGTCTCTCACTGTGTGAGTGTGTGTGTGTGTGCGTGTGTGTGAGTCTGCATGTGTATGTGAGTGTGTAAGTGTGTGTGTTTGTGAGTGTGCGTGTGTGTCATTCATACAATGGTAATTCACAGTCTGAAAGGTTTTCATTTTCTAGAAGCAATTTAGATATCAACACAAATTTTAAAAGCTTTATTTTAAAACCATGAGATCTGAACAGTCGCTTGCTGGGTAACGTGAACAAGCACAAAGATATTTTCACAAGCAGGCTAAGACTGAACTGAGCCAAGATACCTGCAGACTAGGTTATAACTCTGGCAAAGTGTGGGCGCTGTAGCAATGGAAGCGTGATCAGGACGATGTGTGTGAATAGCATGTTTATGCATGCTTAATAAATAATAGAGAAGTCTCCAACAAAGAATCGCCACTTTCTGGGGCGAAAATTCAAGACCACAACTCTGACAAAGTCCCCTTATTCCCCTTCATGTTTTGCCTGCAGTGGTATGGCTAAACTTCTTATTAGCAAAATATGACGAGTGTGTTAGCTGAGGATTCACTGTAAAT
>JAODJU010000035.1:17005136-17016374 GCA_026776725.1 Gnathonemus echidnorhynchus | reverse complement strand
ATATATGTCCTGTGGAAGGCGAGCTGATGGGTTAGGACTGGAGGAAGGAATTGTGGGATTGCTGTCAATGATTTAGGTCTTAGGCATGAAGAAAATCGTGTGAACGTGTTGTTTCGCTGAGAATGCAGGATGGTTCTCTGATGCCCTCTAGGTTTAGTCGCAGGTGGCTGAGTCATAGATGCGACAAGCGGGTTGGTGGTTGGGCTGCAGGGCATCAGGTCTCGATATAATCACGATTGTACTGCGCATGGGCAGTAATCAGAAGGGCTTTAGATGGCGGGTGAAACATTTGTCTGGACACCAGCTTTTCGGTACTGTATAGCCATTTACTTACACCCAGAATTTGGTAATCAGATTAATAGTATACCTAAAATATTAGTAATCTGTATAAATTCGGTGAATCCTTATGTTTAATCAATGTGTCGCACTTTAAACTGCAGATAGTACCACCACACTGCCGATGTCTTTTTACATTGTTTATCTCCTCTTTTAAAAGATGTTGTGGCTGCTGAGCTGTTCCTTTCTTCGCTGCCATGGTTTATCAAAACAGTTGCATGTGGCTAAGGATAAGGATGCGCCGAATTTATACGGATTAATAACTTATGGGCGCCACAATTGCACAATTACTAAACTGTTTACCAAACTGTGGGAGGTCAACCAGGGCAGGGGGCAATGAGGGGGGTTAGGGTCACGCGATAGTCATGGGATGGGGTAACTAAGGGGGTAACCAAGGCAACTAGGTATAAGTGATGTGCCTCGAGGTAGCAACCAACTGTAATTAACATACCTCTCAAAGTATTAACCAATCATAGTTCATGAGCTTTTTGATAGGTGAAATGTTTTTTGAAGAAGCAGCAGATCATGATATCAATATGCTTTTTAGGGAAGCGTGAAAGAGGTTTATACAGCATACTGCTGTTTCTTTGCTTATGTCACCACCGTGGCATGTCGCGTTTTGCTTCTTTGCTGGCAACCTCAACTTGAATTATTTTCATAAACTTCAACAAGTATTTCAATGAGGGACAAGGGTCAGTCAATTAGTAATGTCAATCGTAAATAGTTTGTCTTGCACAGTCCATGGTGTGGTGGAGAGGGAGTCTGCCCTGCTGTGGAGCTCTGATCATGGCAGCAGGCAGATAAGATGCCAGCCCATCACAGGGCACACGCTCCATGGCGAAATCACAGACATAATTCATTTAGGTGTTTGGACCTGGACAGGAAACCTGCACATGCACAGGGAGAAGCTGCAGATTCAACACACACAGAACCAGGGCTGGATTGGTTACCTGGCACAGTGGGCATTTTCCTGGTCGGCCAATGCTGGCTGGCATAATTTATCGTGGCGGACCCCAAACTCCAGGGCTGACATTCAGTCCCAGTCCAGACTTGCACAGGACCTTAGTAGGACTTGAACCCTCAACACCTCAGAGGGACATAAATACCCTGGCAGATTCCCTTGAAAACGTAAAATTATAGATTAAATTGGATGGAGGTGGGGGGGGGGGGGGACAGAGTAAAAGGTGACATTATGTTAGGGGGCCCAGAATTTCTGTCTACACCCCTGACAACAGTACCCACTCTGCCACCCTTAAATATATAATTACTAGAGATAATCAATAATTCTCTTTCTGTTTCTAATTAATTTTCACTTACTCAGTGATTACCTGTTTAGAGCCACTAATTAGCTAAAGAACAACCCATAAAGACAAAATAAATAAGTGAATATATTTGCTCTTGTTAAATTTGCATGTGACAAAATTAAGGCAGTGCATTTTATTAGTGCCGACACGTGTTACAGGCCTGCCGGTGAGTACAGCTGTAGCGAATGTCCTGAAGTGACACTTTTTTTCCCACCAGTGTGAATTGTGGAGCACATTCATTAATATCTCAATCAAGCCTAATTACTGTGCCGTGGTGACCCGGGGCAGGCAGTGTGCATGCGGCACTGCGTGCTGCCCCTAATGGCCTGTTTCTTGGGGAATTGGAGACCCCTATTGTTCACGGGAAGGCAGCCCAGCGTCTCGTTTCGTTGAACCAGAGCCACCAGGCTGGCGTAATGCAGTTCGGACGCAGGGAGGGTTTGATTGGATCGTGCTGCAGATTGAGCTTCTCCCTCACTGGTCTCAAATTACTTCCTAATGTCGCATTTGTTCTCAGCAAACGCTATCTTAATGAAGTGTCTCTAATCCTCCCATACCAGGGCATTATGGGTAGGATGTGAAACCAACAGTATAGGAGCTTTGCAGACAGGGTTAGAAACCAGTAACCGCTAGAATGGAAATTGTCACAGTCATTTAAAAGCAATTATAACAATTTCAGTAAGCTATAATTCAAATAATCTCTTTTAATGCCTATTGGATGGATTTTTTTAAGTCATTTTTGGATAAAAGGATTTGCCAAATGAATAAGTGCAAATATAAATGTAACAATTTCCCACTGTATCATGTGAAAAGAAGCTCAAAGTAAAAGTTTCCAAGCTGTACAGATTTGATTTATGTATATATTATCTATAAACGTTTTTTTTTATTCATGAGGTACTGCTCCTTTGCTTTGAAAGCAGCATATTCTTCATTAATATAATTTGACTTCTTGTTTAACAAAATAAACAGTTTTGTCAGTCTGGAGTATCATCAGTAACTTAAAATTCGCATCAAGTCACTGTGATACCCTGTCAGGTTCAAATTTGGCAGGAAATGCACCCTATCAATACCAAATCAGTCCTTTTTCATGATTACACCCTTACACCCTTTCATAAAAGACGATGCCAAGTTTCAAAGCTGTCCATGGTAAATAACTGATGATGTAGAAACACTTTTTAGTCAAAATCAATACACGTCAAATCCAGAGAAAATCCCCCGCAGTAATTTATCACAGTGGTTCCATCCCACTCCTACGGGGGAACCCTCAGACACTCCACATTTTTGCTCCCTGACAGACAGTCCACATTTTTGCTCCCAGCTCCTGGTACAAAAGGTGCACTGTTTGGGGGTCCAGAATGAGCAAGTTTGGAAACACTAATTTCTCCTCCCAAGGCTGCTGCTGAGGGTGAACTGCTGTAATATCTGCTTGAGATCGGAGGAAGCACACATTAAGCACACAGAGCGGTTCAAGGTCCAGCCATGTTGTGGCGGGGTCAGCCACCTAAGGCCCAATCTGCCACCTGCATGGCCAAGAACACGCCTCCATGGTCACTCTGTCATGCGGTGACCAGGAGGACAGGTCACACTCGCTTAACCTCAGACCCTTCGGGGCCTTGGTCACTCCCCCGAAATGAGGGTTAGCGTAAATTATAAACCACCTGATACAATAACATCTGTGCTGATTGGCTGATGGGGACTTTGGGGAGAATGCTGGACATACCCACTTCAGGAAGACAGTTGCCAGTTGAGTTCAGCCTCTCAGGGTCTGTCATTATAAGACGGCTTCCTTCCCACTACAGGCCTCTCAGCTCACTGGAGCATGTCTCACGGATCACCCTCAACGATGCCTGATGAATTGCGATTCCTCGTGAATGGGAAAAGATCGAGATTACAAGGGGTTGTACTATAAAACCCCCACCATCTCTCTTCAAAAGAAAGCAAGGGACAGGACAAAGCTTCATGTTTCTGGAGAGCAGGCCAGCTTAGCCCGGCCCTGCACCAAATGCTTATTGCTCTACAGGAATTAAGCTGTATTTTAGCTAACGGCGATTTGCTGTGAGTATTCCTCTCCTCCCGTGGAACCAGCCCAGCCTCCCATTACTCTGTTAAACCTCCTATCCTTTCTGAGGTGTTTTATGGGAGTATTTTAAGAAGCCATAATTTCACCCCAAGATGCACTAATGTACACTTAAAATGTACACAGCATGCAGGTATTTCCCTTGGACGCCATAAACTGTCGAGCCAGAACTTATTTGCAAGTCTTATACTATAGAAAACCAATTTTGCTTTTTGTGTTTTATAGACTCTATTTTAAAAAGTCCATCCTAACGAGAAGGTAAACATGTATATTTGCAACTTCTTCTACAATGTGGCCGATTTCCCTACAAGTTATTAATAGGCATTTCAGTAAATAGGCATTTCAGGAAGATAACTCCTCCTCTCTCTATATGCCTGGTAAGTACACACACGTTTTAGTTCATACATGCAGGTGCCCACATTGAGTAATGTGATTTATCCAAAAATATTATCCATCCATCCATCCATCTTGCTGTCAACAGACTGGATAAGGCCACTACACCAGTAACATTGCGGGTCATTCATACACACCTAGCCAAGGACTCAGGTGGGGGGGCTGCTATTCAGAGTCGGCAGATTAACTGAGCTACAAGTAATGCTTTGGAAGGAGCATCAGACTCTCATTGGTAACGTTCCAGGTAAAAGGCAGGGTGAGTGTACAGGCGACGCGTGTGGACAGGTGATGTGTGTGGACAGGTGATGTGTGTGGACAGGTGATGTGTGTGGACAGGCAAGGCATGTGGACAGGTGATGTGTGTGGAGTTCTTGTGCTCAGTGTAGGTCCATCTCTGAAGTGCTAAATGCACGAGCCTCGTACAGCAAGCTTCAAAGAAATCACTCCAAGCTCTTTCCCCTTGAAAATATTATACATAATTCTTATTCGGCTGATCCACAAACAGCACGTATACAAATAATAAATATATTATGTCTATGTATCCACACCAGTTAGTTGAAGGCATAAAGACCAGATGTTCATTGATAAAGGAAATGTTTTCAATAAATGCTATTATTATTATCATCGTTGTTGCTATTAACAAGAACAAGAATAATAATAATAATAATAATAATAATAATAATAATAATAATAATATGGAATCATGAAGTTCCTACATATGTTGATCTATGAAGAGTATATAAGCAATAGCACACTGGTTTATAATAATAATTATAATAATTTATTATTAGGTCTGCCGTTACTTGTCATTGGTGAAAAAAGGCTACATGTGATTAGCTGGATAATCATTCCTGGCCAATGAGCCGTGTGAGGGAACTGTCAATATGACCCAAAAAGCCAATAGTACAGTAATCTTCAAATCTGCAGGGAAAGTCAAAGTACAGTAAAGTTAAGAAAGCATGCAGAATGTATTACAGTGAATCATAAAGGATGTAACACAAATAGTTATTCAATTTATTTGTGTTGTCTTACTACCAATCCCATTTTAACATGGCACTATTGTAATTATGCTCAACGAGCCAGACTCCATCAGGGGAGAGCAGGTCGGGGGATAAAATGTAATTAATTTTATAAAACAAATAAAATTTAAAAGTTTATATCTAAAACAAAAATGGTGTTGCATAAATGGTCACTCATCACAAAGTTATGATTTTAATATTGCATGAATTCAATACTGAGTTTAATAATGCTATTTTTAAATCTATGAAATAGCAGCACAATGGTTTGTCTGCATATATAGCGGGGCAATTAGCATTTGGGGTCATTTCTGTGTGTGAATGAGGTATTGATTAGCCAAAGATGGTGTGCTTGTTAAAAAAATATATTGGTGTATTGAATGGTCGCTGCAAATACTGAGCTGTTTCACAAAATCTGGATAACAGCTTTTGACAAATTACTCCAGCACCATGGAAATTGAAGCCCACACTACATACAGTATATATGCATCTGTAAAAGAGACACACAACACATTAAAGCACAGGATGCTCAAAGCACATTCTGTGAACGACCATCTTTATTGTCAGACACATAGAGTCAGTCCAAAAATACCACCTGGGGGCAGCAAAGGAGTTAAAGGGTTCTGCTGAAAGCCCCCCTTACACTCAAAGGCCAACTTGCTATTTCAAGTCTCCACGGTCAGCTTGCACTGCATCTATCAGAGCACCAATCAGGATCCAGGCAGCATGTGACATCATGTAACTGTCCAATCACAGCACAGCAGGAGTCAACAATGAATGGGGTATGTGGTAATGGCCCTAGCAGAGACACGGCGGTGGGTAGACGGGAGGGAGGGGCATTGGGCAGCCCCTGGCGTGGGTGTGGGTGTGGGGGAAGAGCCAGAGTGAGTGCACAGGGGGAAGTCAGAGAACGAGGTATGGTATGTCCATTTTCAGAAAGAAAGCCGTAATAAATCTTTTAATAAAAACCTCAGGAAAAATCATGTGTAACCATCTTAAAAAAAAAAAAAATCCATGAGAGTGCATAATTAAGAAGCAGTTCACGTTACGCGTTAAACAACCAAACTAATTTAACATTTGACCAAGTCCAATGAATAATAAAAAAACAAAACAGCCACAGCTCACTGATACCATGGTGTATAATTAAGAAATTACTTGACAGCTCACTAAGCTTTTATTTCAAAGCACCAACCTGTAATTTTATATTTGCAGCAGACATCCTAGACCAAAATGAGATGTATTTCTCTGTCAAAAAGTAAACCTGCAAAATGCTTTAAATGCGTTCACTCTGCACCCTGCATGTTAAAATGTGAGTGATATCAGACTGTGAAAAGCTTTTACTGTATCTGACATGGGACAAAGCATGCTTGCATTTACATTTATGGCATTTGGCAGTGCGCTAATGAAATCTGTTTAATTCACCAGCTAGGTTACTTCCTAAAAATGTGGTTTGGCTATTTATCACAGTAATACATTAATCCCCAGTGCCTGGAGCATAAATTTGGCAGAAGAAAAATCGCCGGAAACAGGAGCCACGAGAGAGGACTGGGTGGAGTCCTGCCTACTGGCACGCCACCCTGTCAAACTTTGCGGGTGGTCATCCTGGAAAGGGCAGGCAAGCATCACAGGAGACCTTCAGAGCTTATGGATATTATATCTGATCCAATAACACTATTTGACGGGGCACAAATAATAGAATATTGAGCTCTTACTTGTATATTAATTAACCACAAACTAAGACTTAGGTACACACTGATCACACGTTTATTCATTAGAATGAATCGTAATGCATAATTTATCTCAAACAGGTACTCCATCTGTTAATTTTGAAAACCTTTGTGAACTACTGAAGGAACAAGTAATGAATAACACAAGTGAAACACTGATCTCATGTTTGTTCATCATTAATGAATCGTGGCACATCTTTTATTTGAAGTATGAACTATATTGGCTCATGATTTGTACTTCAATAGTAACTGAGTTACTACTAAGAATTTGTGTCCCCTCAAATAAAGTGTTACCTGCGATCCTTCTTCAGGAGTTCCACAAACAGCATGAATACAAATAATAAATATATTACACCTATGAGTCCAGACCAATCAGCCGAAGGCATAAAACCTGATGTGCACACTAACTCAAATCGATAAAGGAAATGCTTTCAGTAATAACACAAATAATAATCATAACCATATGTTGAATGTATATGCCATAGCTTATTGATTATTGTCTGTTGTTCTTTCTCATTGATGAAACAGATGAACATCACAGGAGACATCTAGAGCTTCCCTCCTCCAGCACTTCCCTCAGCTCCCTCAGCCTGCAGCTCCTGACCTCCCATGGGAGGTGGACAGACCGCGCCAAAAGGTCTTCCCAGGCTGTTACCAATTCAGGGAGACCAGCCTCCCAAACTGCGGCTACAGAGGTTCTGTCTGAAAACTACTCCGTGGCCCTGTGTCACATACAGTCCCAGGCTCGAACCCCCTCTTGCACTTCATCCTCATCTATTTCCCCAGAAGTAACAGGGCACCCTCCCTCTGCCCCACCCAAGTCCAAGTCATAAGGCATTCCAACCCTAAGGATCCTATAGAAGGCCTTTGCGTGTCCCCCTCACCAGGAGGGAGCGTCCAATCACAAACGCTTTCATTTTCCCTGCGGGGAATCCTTAGAGCCATGGGGACAACACCCTCTGCCCCATAGCAGACGCTGGACTGTCGGCTGACAGACCCCCTACTGTAGCAAATTAACAACTCACCTAAAATCCATCACTAAAGCTTTTCCAAAAGGCTCACTGTAGCTTGACGACAGGATCCTGGCCCTGAAACTTACTCCCACCTGTATCTCCCATGAGAGCAAGATGGAATTCATGAAAAACTGCCCAATTTCCCCACAGGGGTAAGTAAGTGCTGTTATTTTATTCTTTCACTTTAGGCCTTTACTTGACCAGGAGATTGCTTCATCGCTGGAGTCCAGCCCACCTACAGCGGACTCTAGCTCTACTTTTTACCACTTCAGCAGGCCGCCAGTCTGCATGTGGGCCCGACTGCATTTCCGACATGGCACTGGGCAGAACTTCAGTATCTGGGGTTGCTTTTAGGCTGTGGGCAAGTATCTCCAAATCGATGGTGCAACCGAAGGTGTCTCCCGCCTGGACTCCAGCCCAGCAGGGCTTTTGCACTTGTTACCCAAGATACAAATGCTTCTTTCCCCTGCAAAGGGGAGCCCCAGATCTGGCTCTGTGCACCAGTGTCCTCTCCCGCTGTTCCAGACAGATCGATTCCTCATCCCAGGAGATGATTGTGGCGGCAGAGAGCCGGGGAATCTCAAATCCCAAATAGTAAGACGACACGGCAGTGATCAGTCTCATCTTGTCTTTTCCTCTTTTTCTTTGCCTCTCTACCTTCATTATATTCCCGATCTTTAGGGAGACCCAGTCCCGTGACTCAGTTTGGCAGCAGAGGGAGTTAAATCTTTTACGCTTGCGAAACAGCATTAATGACACTGTGTAACGTGACAAGAATATAGGGCAGGTGATTGGATGATTTCCCAACATATTATAAATGATACATCCTTTATTTGCCATTTGCACATTGGAATTATTCTCTCCACCTGCCCCATCTTGCGGTCCATAGCTTGGGGGTCACAGGGTCAGCCGGTGTGCGGCACCTTTGGAGCTGGACATTAAAAGCTTTGCTCAGGGGCCTACGGAGATGTTCTGCTAAGGGCCAGGCTCGAACCAGCTATCTTCTCAACACAGGCACACAGCCAGTCACTGCCCCATTTACTGTGCTCATAACACCACTGGATGAGTCTAAAATGTATTTATTGTAGTTCTTCCTGCTAGACTCGGTTTTGCAGCTAGCTAGTGTTGAGCATAGCTATAAACCACACCGCTAATGCTAAGAATAGCACCATCTCACAGCGTATAATCATTCACTGATGAGTAACCAAACAGGTGTGCTTCTTCGGGCATATGGAACGGGGGCTTCCATAAAATACCCCCATCAGGGAAGTGCCTTAAAATTAATGTGTCTGTCACAGGCCACCCCTCCCATCGTTAAAAACACGACACCATGAAGGCGTCAGACACTCTGCAGGAAACAATCTGGCATCGATTTATGTATTTGAAAAGCTGTTCTAAACACTTAAATACCCTTTTAAGACCCTCAGTAAAAATGACTTTCAATGAAGTGCAGGCCATGTCCTACGATACTGTTTTACCACACAACTTACTTTTTAAAACAGTTAAATGCAGTTAAATATCACATATTTTGAAAAAAATCTCAAGTAGGGATATAATATTAAAGATAAAGATTTGGTATATAGCATAAGATAAAGTGTGTGTGTGCATGTCTCTGTGTGTGTGTGTGATATGTCTATATTATGTTGTGGGAACCAAGCGTCCCCACAATGTGATTAAAAACCTGTTATGCAAATATTTTGGCTCCCACAAAAGCGATCAAAAAACAAGGAATTGCAAAAGTCTGGTATTTTGGTTACTTATGGTTAAGGTTAGGGCTGGGTGGGGGTTAAGGCTATTAAGGTACATTTGTGTGCAGGCACTATGAAACATGAAAGCATGTGTGTAATAACTTACAACTGTAGTGACATTATCTAATTTTTAGATAAACGATTCTACCATTACCATTAGTATTATTGATGAAAATACAGTTCAACCTCTACGAATGTCACCTAAAATAGGTGATCTATAAAATAAACTGTACATCAGGTTTTACCCAGTATTACAATGCAATGGGCAAACCAAGTCTGGCAAGATGATACTTAGCTGAAATTTTGTTTTTTGGTCATTATACAGTGGTACCTCGGTATACGTCCTTAAATCCATTCCAGATCCTTGGACTTATACCAAACAGGACGTATACCAAACAAATTTTTCCCATAAGAAAGAAAGGCAAAATGATTAATCTGTTCCCATGATTGACCTCATGACCTCAAAAAAAATCTTATTGTTATTGTCATATTATACATTCATGGGGTTGTATAAAATAATTTAAACACTGCTTAATACTAAAATACATAAATACAAATTTCACCCCCTTTGCAACATTACCCGATTTAATAGCATCTTTGTTTTTCACAATCGTAGATACCGTCGTTCTCGGCATACGATATGCAGTAGCCAAGTCCCGGATACGCATGCCACCTTCATACTTTTCAACAATCTCTTTTTTCACCTCCATGGTGATCCTAACCATTTTCTTCATTGCTTAGCTCTTCTCATTAAATTTCTTAGAACTCACGGGCAATGAATTTACTAAAAATGTACGCAAAAAAAACACAAAATCACGTGAAAATTCACAGAGAGTTATAGCGCGAGTCGTTTACTGAATGGTAGCAACTGGCGTACTGACGCTGATGGGCAGTCCTGGCTTTGTCTCGAGAGGTAAACAGGGGTAGCGCGTGGTGTCGTGACTCATTTTCACCCATACAAGTTCTAGCACGAGAGTCATATTACAAACAAAGGTCGTATACCAAGAAACTTTTTTTGCGTCCAAACAGGACGTATACCAAGTTGGACTTATTCCAAAGCGGATGTATACCGAGGTACCACTGTATATTATTTAATCTCCTAAATCATAATTTGCCCTCATGCCTTTTTTATTATCAAAGCATCGCTCTCTCACATGGCTATAATATCATCCTCTATCTTGGTTTCTCACCTTACTTGCCCACATGTGGTCAGTTTTCATTGCACGCTGAAACCAGCCACCCCTGAGAGAGACACTCATCTCCTCGCACCCGTAACTCCCACCTGGCCACGTGGCTCCTCCATGCTTCTGCTGGGCGCCCTCACTGTGGGTTACTGCTCTTTTCGCACTGATTACAGACTGAAAAAAGCTTCAGAGCCTGGTACCCAGCTGGCATTCAGTAATAATGCTCTCTCCGTCCCCTTCTGTTTGCCAACAGCGATGCTCTCAGACTGCAGCTCCTCACGTTTAAATTCTAAAAACAAAGTCTACTCAAAATAAGTCATCGATATTACAGTATGGACTAAGAACATTTTACGTAGTTTGGATCTTAAATTTGAAACTGAAGAAATTCAGTTTATATCTTTTTTTTTTTTTTTTTTTTTTGGGGGGGGGGGGGGGGGGGG
>JAODJU010000035.1:16975413-16990934 GCA_026776725.1 Gnathonemus echidnorhynchus | reverse complement strand
GCCCCCCCCCCCCCCCCCCCCCCCCCCAAAAAAAAAAAAAACAGTAGCATTACATTTGTCAGTTCAAAAGGCTATTTGCCCTGTTTCCTGTCTGCTCCTGGTGCAAAACAAACCTGCGGGCGCAATCGAGCAGCGCAGCAGATGTCGGCACGCGGACGGGGTGCTGCTTCGCCCTTAGCCCTGCGTAGGCCTGATACCCATGCACCTCCCAACAAGCTGTTCTCCTTTCAGGTGCTGGTGGGGGCTGCTCAGACCCCGGAGAAGCTCTCTGGTGTATCTGAACACACGACGGCATACTACTGCCCCCTACGCGTCATCAGGGCACATCGGCAAAGTCTGTTCACGTGGGACTGCATTTCCCATGTCCCAGGAGCCGGGGCTGGTCGCAAGCTGTTCCAGAAGGTTCTGCAGAACCCCGGCTCGCATACATAGATAAACAAAGATATGGAAAGACATAATCAGATTGACTTCCAACATAAATTCAGCATATGTGCTTTCTGTCCTTCCCCAAGCTGTCAATAGTACAGGAGCATACAGCTCAGATTTCGCGTTTTTCATAAGCAGTGAAGTTATTTCCCTTGGGGGTTACTCTGCATCTGTACGCAGGCCTGGTGTTCAGCCCCCCCCCCCAATGACAACAGAACGGAACCAATAAAATGCTCCTTTGCAGCATAAGGCCTAAATCTGCCAGACCGAGTTTCATTTTGAGCTTTGAGGGCCGTGTAGGCAAATGAAATTTGAAATTCCTGGCTAGTATTTCACAGGAAACAAAAACTTTGTCTAAGGGAACATTTACCTTTATTGAGATTTAGGAGACAGGGCTGTGCAGAGCAACATACAACATACAAGTAACCATACCAGTGCTCACAAATACACACAGTCTTTACTATTAAAGTGTGTGTGTGTGTGTGTGTGTATATATATATATATATATATATATATATATATATAAATTCTCGTTGATAGATACATGAATGTCCAACAATTCTCAAAAGAAATGTGCTGCACACACAACACACACAAATATACACACAATTTTCAAGGAATATTCTGTGACCTATAATTATTTTATTTATTTTATTTAACCTTTAATTATTATCCTTGGATAAACGCTAAAACGACAGCACAGGATTAACAGAATGCATCTGTCTTTACTGTGGCTTAAGTCACTGATCAGTCCCTCCCTCCGTTGGATACACATAAAGCAGATGTGCCCAATCAAGATCGCGGCCCTTTATTTGCATTTTATGTACATCAGTACAGAAGAATTCTTATTCGAACTACACAATCGGTAACATATAACATCCAGCAGCATAAGACAGCACAAAACAAGATAAAGGCACTCAGAAACATCAAAATACGTATATGGCTAGGTACTACAGAGGTATGCATTTATCAAATAATTATAAAGGAATTTGCTGTGGCAGAAGAGGGATAAATTATGGATATTTCATATGGAAAACATACAAGATAAAGGAAAGCAAGTGCTGACAATGGATATATGACAGAATAAAGCTCGGAGTTCAAAATGTTGCTTTGTCCACTGATTGTCCAGGATCAAGCTGTCGAACTGCAAAAGGACAGATCCACAGAAGCTGATCCTGAGCCAAATGCTGATGCCAAACGGCACAGAAAAGCGGAGACGTCTTTAACCTCCTGTGATTTCACAGGCCTACGTGAGCGAGAACGGGCTACGCCGGCCACAGGCACCTGAGCTGCTGGGGGTTCCGTCTCCACGACAGCACGTGGCTGCGGTTTGAAAGTGATCATGGCAGGAGTGAGGATGGGGGGGTAGCAACAGGAGCCGGAAACACAAGATGTCAGCATCTGACCAAATGTGCCAGTGGATTAAAAACACGCTTCTGAGCGCTGAGCGTAATCTCCTGCCCGGTACAGCGGAGGTTACGCACCCAGACAATTTCCTGCTTAGTACTTGATTAGTTTTAAAAATTGCCTTCCATTTTCAGAGAACAGGTGATAATTGCTTTGGGTCACAAGTGATAATTGGAATCCTTCCCACACTGGAATAGCAACCTATTAAAAGGAATTATTCAGATCATACTACAGCTGGGTGTTCCTGGCATGTCTGACCTTATATCCTGCTCTTTAATTATAATCCACATCCGCAAACTCTTGCATGACACCATGAATCTACATACAGAGATTCAGAATGCGGAGAGATCCAGACCACATTAAAAATAGCTTGCAGCCAAAGCAGCCTAAAATCCTCAGCGATAGCAGCAAACTCCTATTTCCACTTGCACTCAGTAATAATCCTCCATAGCGATGCAGCTTTCACCTCCTCCGGCAGTCATATATGTTTCTGCTTCCTGTCTGAAGCTTGAATGTGTCTGATGTTGTTGGGGCTGAAGTCTCTCATTCGTGGGACTCAGTTGACTCAGAGGCAGAGGTAGAAAGTTCAGGTCCAGAAAGTACAAATCCAGAACAAGTTTGTTTCAACCAACCAGTTGAGTATAAAGAGTCACAGTCACAGAGTACTCGAGTGGTTGGTTGAAACCAATCCTTGTTCTGGATATATACATTGTACAAATTGTGTATCACATAAACATGTTCCATATTAAGGAATTGCTGAAGCAACACACTCCAGTTAGCAAGTTACGATCGTCCAACTGCACTCGCTAGCCAACATTAACATTATACATGACCAGACAGCAATCACATCCCAGTGGCACCACGAAAAGAAGGAAAATCAAAGACAGAAAGTCTGTAACAGGAAAGTTAGCTAATGCTGAATGGTTTCTTCACCCTGTCTCCTCACTTGATGAGGAGGTACCAAACTTAGAAAAGACAGATAGCGGGGGCATAAATAGTGAGAAAATGCAAGAAAGTAACACAGAGATGGACAAAGTACACAAATCCGTTACTTACTGGTGTGCCCGGTGGAAAGTGAAAGTACAGTATAGATACTCATGGTCAAATATCACTCCAACACAAGTGGAAGTTGTTCCAATTATTAATTGAGTTAAAGTACTGGATTTTAAAAAATATTTAAGTATTCAAAAGTATATTTTCTTTTTTTAATGTCAGGGCATTGTTGTATTGCTGCCACAAAGCATTTACAGAACCTAATTACTCAAACAACTCGCTGAATGCACTGACTTGCTTGTAGAACCTGTTGAATAAAAAGCTTGTGGAATATGATACAATGACAATAGAAACACATCTGAATTGACAAAAGGACAGCCATTGTTGTTTACATTTTTTTCATTTAAGACCCTCCACCCCCACAAACAACGTGGAAGTGTTCTGACTCAGCTCTGGCAGAGTGCGTGTGTGTGTGTTTGTGATCCTGGTATACCTTACATTGTGGGGACCAAACGTCTCCAAAACATAATTAAAAACATAATTATTTTCACGTTGTGGGGACCAAATTTCCAGTCCCCATAAGTATAAAAACCTCAGTTTTATAAAAATCTGTGAATGCAATCAAAAAAGTAAAAATGCCATAAGTCTTGTATTTGGATTGGTTACTTATGGTTAAGGTTAGGGATGGGTAGGGGTTAAGGGTGTCGTGATTGGGATTAAGGTTTTTCCCATAGAAATGAATGGACGGTCCCCATTTAGATAGGAAGACCAACTTGTGTGTGTGTGTGTGTGTTCATGCACATGCATGCATCAGGCAAACAGTGAAATTGCTGTAGATGCAACTTCCTCAGAAAATAAATAAATAAATAAAACCACCAACCCAGTTGCACCAGCTTTATAACTGCCCAACAGCAACTTTACTGACAGCATAGGAGTAGTTTACTGTGATTGGTTTTTCTCCTGTGACAAACACCGTATGGCCTATCATATTTTAGAAAAAAATTGTCCTCAGACATCAAAGCTGTGCTTCAAAGTAATGATTAATGTGAACCTTCATAGAAATGTAGAAGTCAAAAGTACAATATTTGTCTTTCAAATGTAGAAGAGTAAAAGTTTCCAAAAAAAATTATACTCAAAATACTCAAGTACTCAAGTATGTACAGTACTCAAGTACATGTAAGTAAATGTACTTTGTTACTGACTGCCCCTGGTAACACATAAAGCCATCTGCTGCTAAGCTCCATCAGAGAAACTGGCAAGTAGATACTGTAAGGC
Organism: Gnathonemus echidnorhynchus; assembly: GCA_026776725.1. Lineage (NCBI taxonomy): Eukaryota > Metazoa > Chordata > Actinopteri > Osteoglossiformes > Mormyridae > Gnathonemus > Gnathonemus echidnorhynchus. The sequence goes on along the minus strand of JAODJU010000035.1, from coordinate 16,986,833 downwards.
ACCTGAGAACAGCAGAAGACAAACGCAGACAGACATCTGGAAAAGGAGACCACCTTTCTTTCTCCATGTGTAACTGTCCGTGATGCCAAACAAAACAGATTCCCCCAGCATTTCGAGCTGTGAACCTCTGACAGCTGTATCGCCAGGACATCCACGTGAGAGCAACTGAAAGGTTCTCCCCACCCTTGCCATGTGATCAATAATAAAACATCTGGCCATACTGAACCCATATGGATAAATATTGGATGACAGTGTCTGAAGACTGCGCTTTGAACTCTGGCCTGTAAGGAGAGTGAGAGGCCCACTTTGTGAAATTCTGATTAAGTATCACGACAGGCTTTCTCCTTTGAAACAGTGTTAAAAGATCTCTAATTAATCTCTAATATTCAGTGCTTATGAACGCATTGCTTGTTATATATCAAATGCAATCATGGCTCAAGCACTGTCATGTCAATCAGAAATGACAAAAAAATACATCGATCTAGCATCATCCTGCATCACAAACTATGGGCTGAATTGTTCACTGCTTGTGAAAAACAAGCCAGCGTTCATGATCAGGGAATGATGGGTGGTTCAGGTTAAATGGCAGTCAGGAGCCCAGAGAAGCATCTGCAGTACAGGGGTCCTGTATTTCTCGTGGGGCCTTAATGGGGGATGTTCCTAAACAGGACATCAATGGGCTGTCTGCTGGTCAGGCAGGCTTTCCAGTCAGAATTAAGCTGCATAAACTGGTGCAACTGGAATTGGCATGGCCCCACCACAGCGCAAATAGCAAATAATAAAATCCATGTCATTATTAAAACAGTTTCTGCCTTATTTCAGCTGAAAAAAAATACAATTTGAATTTATCGTTTTTTTTGTGGTTATTCTGATATTTTATTTAGCAGATATTTCCAGAGAAACTCAAAAGCGATGCAAATAGCTACAAGGGAAGTATCCTTAAATGGCTTCGGCAAACACAGGGCCTTAATTCTGCAGTCCAGCCCACAGTGTCATGCCCTCTATTTCAGCATCAAAGATGCCGGTAGCCCCAGCACCAGCTCAAAGGCTATAAGACTATTATGGAATGTGTGTCATTTCTATAAAGAAATGTTATGCACTCCTAATGTTTCCTATATGCTATTACTGTCATCTTCATAAACAAGTCTAGATTAATTATGCTGCCTGTAATCTTACCTATACCTCTTCAACCTCATTTGAGAAAAAAAGTCTTTTTTTCCCCCTAGAAGAATATATATGTGAAAAATGGGCCCTTTTGTCTTATGTAACACCTCTTGCAGAAACCTAGTGCTTTGTGTTTTTAGTGCAACACTTACACCTAGTGGTCATTTAGCAGAACACAACATAAGACCACGTCCCTCCCAGCAACCGATTGGCCACCGGGTCACGTTGTTGACTGGCGCTCAGTCATCAAAATAATGTGGTTCATGAATTTCAGCTCCGGGACACAAAGGCCTTTTACAGACTGAATGCAAGCAAAACAACAAAACTGTCTGGACACAATGCCAATGTTATGCCAAAATTTCCCTCGATTTCAACAAAGGTCACCATTTATTTGGGAAGAGGTAAAAACTGTAAATGTAGATTACTAATTTTACAGGAGGAAAAAAATGCATTTAATAGTGATGCGTTATTGCCTTCGTTGGGAAAATCTTTCATAAAAAGGAAAACAAAATTTTATATGAAGCTTTTTTTTGTGCTGCTTGACAGTCTTAAGGAGCAATTTAAGATGATGTACAACAGCACACCCACCCTCCTTATGACTCACTTCCTGCAGACACCAAGGTCGCGGTACCAGCAGTTTTTGTGTCAAAGCTAAGAGCAGGTAAAGGCAGATTCCCAGTAGGAGAGGAAGCACAGTCACCACAAGCACCCTGGGCTGGACCCAGGCATAGGCGAACTAGGCAGCACGAGGGGGGCCAGACACATAGACAAAATGGATACATATTTAGAACATATGGAGGATGCGTGTATCAGGTTGGTGCAGGCAAATTCCAATCAAAGCTCGACCACTTGAAAGGTTATTGGCAAGTTCTTCAGTACACTGTTATGCTGTTTGGGTTACGCAATGCACCGGCCACCTTCCAACGTCCCATAAATACTGTCCTTGGTGATGTGCCTAATTGTTCTATTATCTGGATGATGTAGCTGTTTATTCAGATTCTTGGGACCATCATATGGAATTAATTGATGTAGCTTTCTCTTGATTGTGTGCCTCTATATATAGGGCAGCATGGTGGCACAGTGGTTAGCGCTGTTTCCTCCAGGTACTCCAGTTTTCCTCCACAGTCCAAAAAAATGCTGAGGTTAACTGGAGTTACCGAATAGCCCGTAGGTGTGCATGTGTGAGTGAATGCTGTGTGAGTGAATGCTGTGTGAGTGAATGCTGTGAGAGTGTGCTTTCTAACCAACAGGTTCAAGACAATTAGATTCAGCCACCACCTTTGTCCAAGTCTGACCCCTATCACTTAACATCCTCTTAACATCAGGGCGGAGGAAGTGGAAAGGGGTTCCAGCTACAAGTTCCTGGGAAGCCGTATCAGTGATGACCTCACATGGGCAACCAACTCCCCCGCTTTGGTCAAGAAGGCTCAGCATCGGCTACACTTCTTATGGACACTTAGGAAGACTAACCTGGCTGGGGAGCTGCTTGTGTCCTTCTACCGCTGCTCTGTTGAGAGTGTTTTGACAAACTGTATTACACCTTGATAGTCCAACTGCACAGCGGCAGACAGGCGAGCAATACAGAGTCATCAGCACAATCCAAAATATCATATGACACATATGACTTCCTCTGCCCTTACTGGAGGACACCTTCAGGACACACTGCCTCCTCAGAGTCAGCAACATCTTGAGGGACACAACTCACCCCTGCCATCACCTCTTCTCCTTGCTACTGCCAAGGAGGTGCTACAAGGCCCTAAAGACCTACCACTAAAATGCTAAAAAGAGAGCCAGCACTGAACTGAACTCAGTCAGACTAACAAGACTCACTCAGTTCAATAACTGTGCAATACTATGAAAACTGTGCAATACTAAATAACTGTGCAATGTAAAGAAAAAACTGTGTAATACGGAATAATTATGATTACTGTGCTACTTGACAAAACAATGCACATCTATTTATATTTACACAGGGTATTCTTTTCTTTTAAATGCGTGTTTATTTTATATTCTGATGTTGACAAGACATATGCACATCCTAGGGACTGCTCTTTTCCAAATTCCATTGTGCAAGAAATGTGCAATAACAATTCTATTCTACTCTATTATATTCTATTCTAATTTAAAATATAAAACGATATATATCTCGTTAAGATGTTTATGCACAGGCAGAAACATGATCAGCTATAGCTACAGGCAAAATAGCCAATTGACTAGGGCCCCGCCCATAAGTGAAATGATCATCAATTTTCGTGATATGGGGGCCTCCCACGTAAAGCTTTGCTTAAGGCCCCTGAAATAGAATATTCGGCGCTGTTAGCACCACGCTAAACACCACACTGATATTTCACATTTATTGGCAAGTCAGTCACACTGCTTTTCATATTCTGTGGTGGATGGCGTTGGTCACCCAGGTACTCCGATGGGGTTCAGAAATAAGAATGGGAGCCGCCTCTGGCATTGGGTAATTTGTGACAAACACAAGATGGCCAGGGAGAGTGTCGGCTGCTCTCTTAAGCAGGCTTTTATTCCGAGTTGCCATTACTGTCAAAAAGATGCCTGCCGACAGACGGGGAATTAAATAAGAGCGAGAGGCTCCGCAGCCGTGAGGCTCGGGGCTCCGACTCCTGCTCCTCTATTAAGGCTGTTGTCACGTTGGGCCCAAAGCTGTTTTCCGGCAACGTTGGCTGTCAAAGCCCTTATGCTGAGCTTCTGAGAGCTAGTCAGGAGGGGAGACGACGGGAGGTGTCTGGATTATAACATCACGGCTGGAGCTGTACGCGTCCCGCTCGGGAGAATCCTGGCTAAATCCCTGATCAAACTCAAGAGGATCTTTTACAAGGTAAAAGCTTTTTGTGTGGCAGCAATGGGTTAAATTTGAGAATTGTTTGTCAAACATGCTAAGGGGCTTAGAATAGTCTCAGGACATCCCCCTGACCTCTTCCTGAGTAGTAGTAATGGGCAAATAAAGCTTCATGAACCATTTGCTGTATTTTTTGACCACACTAGATGGTGCTGTTAGCTTGCTTTAGGGCATGCTTTGAGACCTTTTACAAACATTGGACGCCATCTAGTGGGGTCAGAAAAAACAGCAAATGGTTCATGAAGCTTCATTTAGCCATCACTACGGAATAGTGTCAATCTTTGTGGCCTGAATAGGGACACTTACCAAACACTCCTTATTTCACCACAGTTGGTGTGAGAGAAACCTAACAAGTGACAAAGAAAGAGCTGCAAAACATACTGTGAGGCTCCAGGACCAGCGTTATTAGTTAAGCAAAAAAGAAAAATCTTCACAAGCGAAACTGCATTCTGTTCCATTCTGGCCGAATCCAGCAGAATTAATCACTTCCATAAACGGCTGCATGTTAACCGATAACCAACAATGATAGCATCTAGTTCAATGCAAAGCTGTTTATTCAGCTTGCCTCGAGCTTTGCAATGGCATGGATGCTCAGAGCAAAATCGTTTGAGTGGCGTCCTTGACGAGTGCACAAATCAGCCTGACACATCAATATTTCAGTGTTTACAATGGTGTGTGATTTGGGGATGGTCCAAACAAAGCCCTATGACGTTTATCTTTAGCCACTAACTTCCACGCGGCTTAAAAGCAGAGATGTACGGCCTATATCTAAGCAGATATGTATGAGTAAGGGCAGATGCATTCAAGGCCAAGCAGGGAGTCTGAACTATGAAGCGGGAAATAAACCTTCTTCGAGTTTCATATGTCATTCATTTCAAAGGGGTACATCACAAAAGCAGCCCCTCTGTTCTGCAGAGACACCCCCATATGCTGGTGAGGCATCTCCACTGTGAAACGCCTGAGATGGTTGAATGTTTGTACTGTGCCCTTCTCCTAATCAAGCTTTTGTTGTTTTTTTTTTTTCTTTTTTCAATAAAAAAATAAAAAAAAACGCTATCAATTATCAATATCCTTATCTGGAAATAGAAGTAATTTACCCTTTAGTGGGTTACAGGGTGGGGTCTCTCTGCTCCTATGACAGGCAAAGTAATCACCGGCAGAAAAATCTGGTTGGTTTTCACTCATTTGCACGTCATGTCAATGATATCATGCCATCATGTGGGTCTATTAACCTTGTTGGAATGGGCACCCTGATTCGAGCTTGTGAGCTAGGCAGGCTACCACTAAGTAGCCTAAGTATGAGAAGTGGAGGGGGGCGGGGCCGGACTGACCCCAGGTCATGCCACTGTAATCTCGAGGTCGGGGGAGCGGGGGAATCTATCAAAAACGCTGACTTTGAACAGTAACGATGGAAATGATAAAATCAGTTTTAAATGTAATCATTTATCTGTATCACTCCAAACATCTTACTAAGAATGAGAGTTTGTGCGAAAAGGAGGTTGTCCCAGGCCACCATATGCACTAGAACCACCACTGAGAGTAATCATATCACTGCTAGGCCCTTCAGCAAGGCCCTGAAGTCCACCTGTCCAAAGGATGCTGCCTGAACCATCCCTCACTTTGGACAAAAATATCAGCTAAATATGCAAATTTCACCTTTTTCTGGTTTTCGGTGCTGCTCCTTATTAATTTTTGACGTCCTAATCATCAGTTGTACGAAGCTCTCGACTCACAAACGCATAAATATGCATAGCACTCATGAAAACAGGATTCTGTAGGATTAGCGGTAAGAAAGCGCCCTATCTTAGCGCGACTCCTTTTCAAGCTCTAATTGATCTAATCACGTCTTGTCACAGAATTCACGTTCAATGTGTTCTAGGAGATGAGTTGCTGAATGGATATTTTGTTTCATATTCCTTATCAGCAGTGCCCTCCTAGGAGTCGTGCTATGACACATCTTAACGAGCTCACTGGAACCTGCATCCCTGCTGGTTCGGGATTAGGTTAGGATCACCTGTCTGCTGAATGTCTAGAAAGGGATTTAGCAGCATGCTTTAGAGAAACTAGTACCATTAGAGCACTGTGGAATTCTTCACAACGACCTTGAAAGGAAATTACATTTGACACAGGAGGTGGCATGAAAACTAGGGAGCGTATCCCACAACGAGCCTCGTTAGTCTTGCAGAACCAACACCGTGCATCACGTGCATGGTGGATCTATATTAGACTGATCTGGACCATGATGATTCACCCTGTATCCCATCTGGAGGTTGGTGTCAGTCGAGTGAGTGGGTTTGTATAGCATGACGTCTGTATACTCTGCTCTTCCTGCGACCCCTATGAGGTTCCAGGGCAGAGCTGTCTGCTTATCAATGGCTTCTTAATGTGTCACAGTGGCTAAATGGTCAACAGTCATTAGCATGACATTGTGCTTAATCTCATTAGAAATTGCAATTTGTCCTGTGCTGGTTGAGGAGAGATTCCACATGTGGCGGTGATTGGGCTGACGGGGCACCTTAATGAAGCCATACATAAAAAGATATACATCATCACAGCTGTGATACTGATAAACAACCCAGCTGTGGTACGTTAATACTTTATGTAATCTCCCCATACAAAAAAGGGGCCCATTGCCGTCGACCCCACCGAATGACTGGATTTCAGTGTCAAACAGTAATAACACTTCCTCTGCAATAAATGGGTGTGAATACATTTGGGATGGAGAGAACCTCCCCAGCTTTTTCGCAGAACAGCACGTTGTTTCTCCTCAATATGAAGAGGCTGATCAATATTAATGTCACAAGTGGAGGAGTTGAGCTGAGTTACTCCGTCAGGAGTTGATGACGCTGTGGGGATGAATGACATGCTAACGGAGACCTACAATGAGAGGCTCTCCTTTCATGCCAAACAATGCCGCTCGCCATAACGGCCCATTTTGCCCCCAACCGAGAGACGTTTACAGATTTCTGTTATGAATTAGCGAGTCTGCAGTTTAAAAGCATTGCATTTATGATCAACTTAGGCAACGTTCACCTCTGGTGAGCTCCATCCGTCATTGGCGTAGATGTTATTCACTAATCCCGATCCTAGTGTTAGTTAAGAAACCATTAGCGTCTTTAATCCACGGTGATTTGGGCATCAGCGCCAAATCCCCCAGTTTCAAGTGTGATTTTAACATTTCAACAAGACCATGGGTCAATGCATTATTAATGACTGAAGTGCGTTCCTCTGCACTCAATAAAGCTTCTTTTTCAGGCTCTCTTGATAGAATTATTCACATCCATCCTTTCAAGCACAAGTACATGTTTATGTATAAGCCATTGAAAGATGTTTTCTATGTCAGTGGCATTCCATCCAGAGTGTTCCCTGATTTTTAACATGCGCATCCTGGCTTGTCTCATCACGCCCCGGGAAAACATATAGCCAAATGTGTATATGTTCTCCATAGCTGCATTGTCTGATCACGGAACCTCGTCTAGTATCCAGCGAACGACAGCAGAGCGTGGCGCACAGGAGCCCTGAAAGTTCATATCTCAGGCGCTCTTAGCGACAAGCTAGCAGACGTGACACAGATTGGATTTCAGGACCCCGGACTGAGGGCTCTGCTCCGGATGGGCACACAGTAAACGGCAAATGGCTACGCGAGATTAAGGGGGATTCTTATCGACACCCGGGCCCGCTTGGGGAAGCTACGCTCAGCAAAAGCAAACTCTGATGACGGGAAAGGGAAGCAGAAATGTTCCAGGCGTTCCAAGTGTTCTGTCTCCCTGCACCTCACACAGCAAATCCATCTCTCCAGGGTAGATAGATCGTTGTAAAGAACTGATTTGGGAACCCTCAGGTCTGCATTAGGACAGAAGCCATAAAATTATACAGCTAACGTGCGAAGCTATTTCTAGATAAGGAAGCAGACATCATGCACCATCGATGAACTATTGTTAGACATTTGCTCTATTTTCACGTTGCACCGCATTAATGGGATCTCAGCGAACCTTCGCAATTATCTCTGCCATAATTTGCCCGTGGGTTTGCCATAACTCGTAGTAACGTTCATAGTGCGCATTTTTCACCATGACAGCATGCTATGCGTGTGCCCCACAGATTTCTTGACACAGAAAGGTACCACATATGACAGCAAAGACACAAATAGGTGCATGAACTCTGTCCCACACACACACTGGAGCCAGACAGAAACCAAGTCCGGTAGCACAATGGAGTTGAAACATGTACAGGGTAAAAATGTACTACAGTATGTGGACCTGACAGCAGAACCTCACTGGCACCTCTTGGTATCTGCAGCTGCCCCTCAACAGAGCACAGACACGATTATTATGGGGTTAATCTGCACGGCTTTTAAAAGGCTTACAGTCAAACTGGAAGGGTTTGACCCTTTGGGTTCTTACACAGCAGGGGCACTGAGGACTTTCAGGCTGCAGATAAGCCTGGACATCGATTAACATCGCAATTTCGATTAATCGATCATTTTCTTTTTAATCATCAGTTCTTTTTTTTTTGTCGGTAAAGAGTAAAGTAGAAACGTAGTCTGTATATAGCTACTGTGAGACCTACATGGTGCCAGCCTCTTGTTATCCAGAGAGGGCACAGTAAAAAGGCACAATTCATCTTCACAATCATGGTAAAGAGAGCAATTTTGAGGGCAGAACAGCTGAATTGCCTAAGAAACAGACGTGTGCGTGTCTGTCCTGGAAGGTGACTAAAAAATGGCTTCAGTCCTTATTTGTTCTATTAATCAATGCCCGTTAAATATGATTGGCTATGTCTCAAGAGCCACTCAGGCTGTCTGAGCCAATGGGAGATACAGCAGTGGAGTGGCATTCGGCCTGGGTGACCATGACAACTATTCACCTGCCCCCTAGAGATTTACGTGTTGCATGACACTTCTGTAGCTTTTCATTCTAAAGCTCTTTAATGTTGTAGAAGTTATTTATTGGATGTGTTATGACTTATCATTGTATGACAGGATCATGGCAAACACGGTCTTTCACTTATGGTTCAGGAGGAGGAACACATTCACGTTTCAGTATGCAGTAAGTAACCCCATTAAACAGATTAGACCACAATAAGAGAAGCAGCTCTGTAGCTTCTGCGCAGGTACTTTCCACAGTGACTCCAACCACGATTGGAGCCTTTTGAAGTACTTCTATGAAAACACACCAGGGTATTTGACATATCCCTCGTTCTGGAGGGCAGCAGCTATTCCAGAATAACATCTTGAGCTAAAAGATGAATCTGTGCGGTCCTGTTGTCCCGATCTGTTCCAGTTCCTACTTCTCACTCCAAAAGGCAGCGTGACTCCACCTGGGAACCACCCAAGTGTAGATGTGAAGACATCTTTCACTCCATTGTCAAATACAATTAACCCACTCGAAAAGGGTCGACTTGTTTGGCTGATTCCTGTGTGCGAGTGATTCAGATGCAGTAGACCAGTGTTTCCCAGCCCAGTCCTTGGGGACCCACATTTTTGCTCCCTCCCAGCTCCCTAACCTGCTATAAGGTCAAAACATCACCTAGAGGCTTTCAGTTTAGGAGCCGACCACGCACACACACACACACACACACACACATACACTGCAGCCGACGTCAGCACTCTGGACGCTACTAAGAACATGTGACTCTAGCTCTTTGTGAGCTGGACGGCTCAATCAGACATTGAAAAGCACAAGTAATTCTCATAGTCCTAACCTATTTATTAGCTTGTCAATTCACTTTCTTTTAAGTGTATATAAACACCAGGCTGCTTTTTTCTCTGAACTTTAAGTTTGATTTAGTAATGAATCCTTGCCTGTACTGTCTTGCCATCTTCTCTAATAAATTAGTCATAATATAAAGTTTAACAGATGTGCAGTGATATTATTAACGTACACTGTCATCCGGCATCCGCCCACTGTCATCACTGACCGGCACTGTCATCGTTACATTAGAGGAATTACAGTGAACCTGTAGTAAACTGTAGATGGTCACAGAGCCACAATGAGCACACATGCTACAGAACCCCAGCACAGCAGCCAAGTACAGCACCCTGGGACAGCACCCCAGTACAGAACTCTGGTGCAGAACCCTGCTATAGCACCCCGGTAGAAAACTCTGATACAGAACCCCAGTACAGAACCCTGGCACAGCGCCTCAGTACAGAACTCTGGTGCAGAACCCTGCTATAGCACCCCGGTACAAAACTCTGATACAGAACCCCAGTACAGAACCCTGGGACAGCGCCTCAGTACAGAACTCTGGTACAGCACCCTGGTATAAATCCATGGCACAGCACCCTGGTACAGAACCCTGGCACAGAATCCCAGTACAGAACCCTGGTACAAAACCCCAGTACAGAACCCTGGCACAGCAGTCCAGTACAGAAGCCTGATACAGTGTCCTGGCACAGCACCCTGGCACAGAACCCCAGTATGGAACCCTGGCAGAGCACCCTGGCACAGCAGCCTATTATAGAACCCTGACACAGCATCCTGGCACAGAACCCCAGTATGGAACCCTGGCAGAGCACCCCAGTACAGCACCCTCGCACAGCAGCCTATTACAGAACCCTGACACAGCATCCTGGCACAACACCCTGGTACAAAACCCAAGCACAGCACCCCAGCACAGAACCCTGGCACAACAGCCCAGTACAGAACCCTGACATCCTGGCACAGTCCTGTTGCACGCCCCCTTCTTCTGTGTCAAAATACTTAGGGTAATGTGCAAAAAATGGGCGACTGGCTTGTTTACGCAGAAATTAAATCTGAGTCAATAATATGCATGTATTTAAAACTGGAACTTAAGCAAAAACCTGTTGTGTGCAAATGAAAAATATCAGATTCGATTACAAGTGAAGTGTGAATGTACTGGACAGTTCCCCGCAGTTACATATTACACTGCCCTTTTTTCATTTTTGCTGGTGAAGAGAAGAACAAATTTACATAAAAGAAGTTTAATGAAAAAAGGAGCACATAGAAATAGCCTTTCACACACACACAGTATTGGAGGAATGTGAAGGAAGCCATAACGGAGATAAGCATCCCTTCAGCACACAAAACATAACCCTGGGCATCGCGCTGAGGGTCCAGTCGGCTGAAGGTTACCATCATACACGTACCGCCATGGTCTCGGCACTGCTGCCCACACCACCCAGCACAGTGTGATTGAAGTGGCTTCTTTCTACATCTTCAGCAGGAAGGGAAGGGGAAGGCAAGGCATGCTGGGATGCTTAAATATGTCCTCCCCATCAAAGTTGCCTCGGCACCTAAAGACTCAGTCGACTCTTGTGATCCTCTGGCTCCCTCTCTGCTGTTTGTTTACTGCACGGTTTCCGCCCCCTTCGGGGCATTCGGTGCACAGAGCGATTCAAAGGGCTTTCACGATGACAGACAGCGCTAGC
>JAODJU010000035.1:16956184-16975393 GCA_026776725.1 Gnathonemus echidnorhynchus | reverse complement strand
GGGGGGAGCAGTAGGAGGGAAAAAAGCCAATTGATTTGCAGAGAGAGTGCTTCTGGCAGCCAGAGCTGGCTTGCATATCAACAGCAGGCCATGCAGATAGAGTGTTACTTCAGCAGCGAGTACAATGTGTTTGGAAACCTAAGCATAGTCATCATCTTCGCAACCCCTGCGGGGTTAAAGGAAACACCTACAGTCTTTCGGGCCAAGCTGGGCTCTTAGGCCAGGCGGCAAATTCAATCAAGCCATGCGTCAGGAATGGGAATCTTGTGTTTTCTGCTGTTCAAGGACATTTTATATCTTCGGTGACTACAGCCAAGAACAAGACCGGTGACGACGGTCCAAAGTGATCAAAACCAACGTACGTGTCACTCGGCACAGAACAGCCAAAGATTAAATGGCAAACCTTTGAAATAAACGCGCGATTGGTGTCTACAAGTGGGTCTAAACCAATCGACGGCAAGACAGTTAACAGGATCTGATTAACCTGTTTTTATCAGAGTTCATTGTGACGACTATCTGAAATCGAATGAAATCTGGATCAGGGAAAACACTAGAGCACAAATGCCTAAAGTAAGGATTGTACCCTTTGTAGTGTTCAGTCTTTAAATTACATTAATGACCGTCTTATTTTGAGGTAGAAAAACAGGGTCAATAATCCAAATGGCATCTCACCTGTCCATTCACCTGACATTCTCTTAAAGGCGTAACCTTTCTATAAAGTATTGCATTTTACAGATTTCTGACAGCCTGCCAAGCTAACGGCAAACCCAGAGTAATGTTCACCCTCCTCCTCTGTCAGGCGGCAGAAGCGAGTGGAGGCTGAATTGCATGTGCATGGTAGATGTCAGACCACGATTCTGAGGCAGTCCATCTATCCCCTGTATGCAAATGACAATTCAGATGAGGGAGAGAGAAGTAAATTTTACTTTAAAGGGAGAAAATCCATAAATGTTAAATGCGACTGGCAGTACTCTGATGGCACTTCAGTGCTAAGGACTGTCTTTATGCACTGCCGGGTTTCAGTAAGTACATAAATCAGCAGCACACAAACCTGACTCTTCTGCAAGGTCACCATGCATGAAAAGGTCATTACTGAATGATTGATGTATATGTGTATATAGAGGCACCTTCTTGCACTGGCTCAGCTTTGTCGGGTAACTGTGTTTAAAAGCGAGAAGCAAATAGAGAAAGTACAGTTTTAGCTGCGGCTGCTTCATACCTCCTTGCCAAGCTGCTCTCATGGGCCACCCTGGGCCGAGTGTAAGCAGCCCAGGTGAGGTTCTCTGAAGACCCGACCCCCACGCATGACATAATGGCCCCTCGCCCCCATTGTCAGAGGTGACAAACTGCACTCGGTTTATTAACGAGTTTACCTAAGATAGATGGCGAAGTGAACGGTGAACGGTGTACGTTTCAGCGTGGTTAATAATTTACATCCGAGCCGTGAGGTGAGGCGGCTCTCGTTGTCTCCAAGCGCCAAAACCATCAGACGCCTATAGGAATCATAACGCAAAGACAAGTCAAATACTGAGATACATCCTAACCCTAACCAGTGTAGTATACATATAACCCTAACCAAGACACCCCCAAACCCAATGCCTAACCCTGCCTTCCCTTCACGTCACCTCAGCTGTACTGTCCAAATCAACAGGCGCTGAAATCCGATTCAGTAAACAGGACGTCTTGCTGCCCCCACGCTAATCACACGCTTGACTGAGACTACTGGGGAAATGCTGAAATTTCCTGTATATTTACACCCTGCCTGATGAAGAATCCTCCTTACAACTGGACCTCTATATTCCCTTTGTCTGTTTTGCCTTCTGCTTCCATCGGCACCTTCTCGGTCAGGCATTTACAATTATCAGCCATAGCAACGGCGACTGCAGGCTGGCCAAATAGGAGCCTTTTCTCATCATAATTACAGGCCTTGCTTGTCCCAGGGGTTGCTGGAGCAGAAATCTTTCACAGCTAGTAGATCTGCACCATCATTATACTATGTCAAGTGTTCTGCTTCACGACATTTTGATTTTTTTCTCTCCCCCTTTTCATTCCAGCCCTGCGCCACTGGTGGTGACGTGGGACGTGGGGTGGCGGTCTGTGGTTTTATTTCCCCCCCATATAGTGGAGCGCGTGGGCATCACGCATGAACACCAAGCATCTCTCTCCTGCCCAATCAACGCCCACAGTGCGTCTCAATTTCTTAATATAATCATCTCTATTTAATCCCTATACAACATCCATCAAATACAACTGCTTACATTACAACATCTGTCACATGGACAGCCAGATAAAGGGCTATTAATTATTAATAAACCAGAGAAATATTTCTTCACTATGCACATCAATGATCCGCGCTTTTTCCAGTGACATTCTTTAGTTCTTTGACAACAGCTGACTCAGTGTGTTTTCCTTTTTAGATTATTAGCAGAATGGGAACATGAGGAAGGACTGTAACATTGTAACTAAATCTCAACTCCAATCACATATTTTCGGGCGGGGGGGACATTCCAAGCTGAAGCAGCGTGTGACAGATATTACACAGCTCTGACAATCAACACTTTGTTGGTATTAGGCAGCTTACTGGCTTCCAGGGAGGCCAGCCTGAGCTGTAGGTGCATTACAGTCCCAAGAGCTGCTAAATGACTTTACGTGCGAAGGGGTGCAGGGGTACAAAATGATGCCAGTATGTGCCAAACCTGGTCAGACTGGATCACAATTCAAAGCTCACTAACTGGGAGAGCTGGACACTTAATGGGACAGGGCTCTCAACAAGTAACCAGAGAACTGAATCAGCACCTCTGGGACCACACCACACAAGTTACACTGCGGGCTACACAAAGCTGGGATTTATGGCAGTGCTGCCATTGAAAAACAGCTGGGACATAAAATCATTGTACAAATATGCACAATATTGCGTAAGGAGTAAGAAGCACTTAACCTGGGCCTGGAGTGAGGGAATAAAAGTGATTCCTCCCATATAACATTTAACCTAATTTGGGGGCACGGTACTTTATAGAAACTCCCACCCCTGGCAGGGAATCCATGCCCATCCGACGTGCCCCACACTGATGAGTCACTTTGCACATCAGGATGGGAGAAGGTGCCTTCAGCCCACATGGTGAGGATCTCTGCTATTATGAGCAGCCGTCCTGTGGGAGTCGTTAGGTCTGAGGTTTGCTCTGCATAACAACCAAGGAATATGCATGGATAAGTAAATATGTATCTTCAATGAATATTATAACTTGACTGGGGAAGTGGTGAGTCTACATGGCCACAACCTAATGTGTGTGTTTGTGTTCGTGAGTAAATGCTTCATTTTCCGTCCTGGGATATTCTTCAGATCAGTGACTCTGTCTGCATGGATGTGTTCTGGACTATTTACGGTTGTTAATAATGCAGAATGACAAAGCAACGCAAATATGAGCAGACATGTGAAACCTTGGAAGTCTCTGATGTTCAGCACACATTGGTTCAGGGAGTTAACCAATCAGATTGTAGAGGAGGTGGGTCCAACCAACTAGAGGAGGTGGGACAAGACATCTGATTGGTTTTCTCAGTAATTTTTCATTCAGCCCTAAGAACATTTTTTTGTGTGTATGTGTAAATAAAACACCCCCGATTGTATTTGCACTCAGGCTCACCTCCCTTCCCCCGAGGCATGGCCGAACCCCCGAACCCCATCAAAGGCACACTGTCTACCTGGCGCTAAAACTGCATAAAGACTTTGGCGTATTTCACCACTGGATGGAGGCTAACAAACTGTTTAAAGCTCTCTAACATGTTTTGTGCATGTATCCATTTGCATGTCATTTGGGTAAGAAAAGGCATGTACCTAAACGTGGCACAATATTACCCAGAATCCCCTGCCTGCATCACTGACAGTTCCTGTACTGTGGTTGGGCACTTGAGATCTTTCCCCTGGCCACAAAATCGACACGCTGCATCATTTCATTACCGGCATCTCTGAATGCCCTCCATTTGGGCTTCATGATATATTCATACACGAGTCAACACTCTATCAGCCAAAGCCAAGGAGCAACCAGCATTAATGCCAAGAGCATTTAGAAGCTGCAGTCAGGTCTGTAAAGCTTTTATTAAAATGCAGAATGAAAATTAATAACTGAGAAAATGATATGATTTGAGTAGGGCTCACCATTTACAGTTCATTACGGTCGTCTCGTGGACATTCAAATTAGCGCTACATCCAGGGACATGCCTGCTTCTCTCAGTAAATTTAATTTATTTGCATATTTCCTTGCTTATTTATTACTTTTGGAATTGCACATGCAAATCCCAGGCAAAACGTAAATCTCGCGTAGTGAGGTGCAGTTAGTTACTCTGCGGTGTAACTGAAACTCTAGAAAACGCTTTTCCTGGAGGAGTCAGCGGTCAGCCGCCGCTCCTGTGCTCACACTGCAATGTCTTTCGAAGGTTGAGTGATTAGTGTTTCAGAAATGGAACCCAAACAGCCTCTCCTGAAAGGGTCGTAATCATGCACCGTTAATTTCTCAACGGCCGGCCACCCCCTCCCCCCCCCGCTGATGCTCTGCATTTGAAATGCACTCTCCACTGCCCCCCCTTCAGGCACCGAAGCAAAATGAACAACAAAAGCACAAAATCACATAACGATCTGTTTTATGTCCGACGTTAATACATCTGTAATGGTATATGAATGTGCGGGCATGTCCCTGTCCCCCCCCACCCCCCTGCGACTATGACCAGGATTAGAAGCTGGAACCATTAGAACTACTGGTCCCCAGCTACTGGTTAACTTGTTGGTAAAACATATTGATCCTACTCTTAGTCTATCGCTCAGAACTGATCTACATAATTATTTTTTTGAATGTGTTTTGCCCTCTTGTATATTATTGGTGCTGCATTAAGAAAAAAGAAAAACATCCCAGCGGGAATCAATAAAGTCTTATCAGTCGATCAGACATTAGCCAATCCTGAAACTGCTTTATCTGAGCTGCCTTCCAATACCAGTACTTTAAATGGTTAAAAGGAGTCTGATAATCCTACATTCGTGGCCCCGGCAATGACCTGGTCTCGCTGCTCCTTTTCTCACTGCTCAGCTGCAGCCAGTGGGAGCCTCAGATAAGAGATTCTCCTGCACCAACGCTAAGTGATTCCCAGCGCCCCCCGCTGAGCCGTCATGGCTTTGCGGGCACTGCAAGGCACGCCGCTCTTATCAGAAGACATCAGGCGCACAGAAGACTCTAGCCTTCGAAAGGGTCTCCTGTCATCGGTTCCGTTTATCACCAGAGGCGCGTGGACGGATCCCTTACATCCGGAGGGCTGATGGGCCAGCAGAAGACAAAGTCATAACCCAGCGCAGATGAATTGGATTTTCTTTTGGCGAGACTGTCTTGATTACTGTCAGAAGTCAGTTCAATTTAAGGGGATACAGCAGATGATAAAGACTCCAAGAAGACAGAAGGGTAGACATGGAAGATAATCTACTGTAAGACGTGGAAGTGGTGCAGAAGTAATCCCGATAAGAACTATCAGCATTTCCTGCTGCCAGCTGTCTGAAACAGATATTACAGAAACACACGGGGCTACCATTTCATTTCGACCAGGGACCCTGAATCACTGAAATGAGCCTGGCTGAGCTATTCTGAAATATCAGGTCAATGCCAGGGGGTGATAAATGCCTGTATTGCACAGATGCATGTGCACATGCGATTACAAGCAGGGTTAAAAAGTCGGGAAAGTCTGAAAAAGATGGACCAGGGGGTCCCATACACGAGTTCAGCACCAGAACTTACCACCGGAAGAGGGGAAAAAACAAGAACCATCGTTTACATTTATTTATTTATCAGACTCTTTTATTGAAAGCGATGCGCAATTCAGAAAGCAGGGTCAGTCGGTCCCTGGAGAACCTGGAGGTTCAGGGCCTTTTGCTCATCACTCTGCTGACCACGGAACCTGAACCGGCCACCTTCCCATCAGACACAGAGTCCCGACCCAGACACCCCCCCACCATCATAAAAACACAGCAGCTCTGCCATGGGGGTCTTCTAAAGAAATTATATATATGGACTTTTCACTAGTTTAGGGTCATAGCAGATACATAGGAGCCTAATGGCTAAAACTGCTCATAGGTTTGGTCAATTCAAAATATGCACAAGGTATAATGGAACCTGCTTCCTGTCTACAAACAATTTACATCAAGGACTTCTTTGGAATGTGGCAAAGCTGTGTAATAGAGTCATTAGACTAAGTGGCAAGACGTATTGCAGTATTGCAGCTGTAAATCTCAGCCGAATCTTAAATCTTGTATAATGAAGCGAAGTTAGTTATACTGCAGAGATTACAATTAATAATGGCATGTAAGCTATAGTCAACAAAAGTGTGGATTGTTACTACCAGGCTTTTGCTGGGGACTGCCCTCTAGTGGACAGGTGAATTCCTCAAATCTGGAAACTTATGGACAGCACGCATTGTTTACATACACCTATGAAAAATGCACACAGTTCAATTTACTTCCGTCCATCTGTAATTAGTTTAATATGGAGTAAATTCTACACTTCTATCTGGTTATGAGCCATTTTTGGAATTTGGTGTCTAAATTGGATCCAGGCATTGTGGGATTTATCTATCTGGGTAAACTGATTGTTCAGAAGTTGTCCAAAGGCTTTCAAAGGCCATTGGAAGCAGTGAAGGGTAATGAAATTGCTGATAACAAAATGTCAATAAAAATAATGAGAATGTCTTGTGTTTTAAGGGTGAATATCTCAGCAATGCAAAGTACTGTGAAACAGAAACACTGGCCTCTGGCTTGCTGCCATATCCAGGAGAAGAAGCAGTACACTGAGCCAGTCTCTTATTCATGGCTGGAATGATCCCTCACCAGAACAGGCTGAGATACTGGAGCATCTGTTTAGAAAATGCACAGCACCCACCACACATAATAAATATTGGCGCTCTTCAACTTTACCTAAGGCAGAAAAATTAACAATCTGATTAATGACATCAGTGGTGTTCAGGATTAATTTTCTGCACCACAGATATTCTGTGAATGATGTTTGCTGTTATCCAGATTATTGGCAAAGAACCGTATTTTAAAAAGGACTCAGCTTTGTAAACCAAAACTGTATACTTGTGTATGGAAAATTGAATCATATGCAAATTATGTGAATGTTTGCAGAAAAAAAGCACAAGTAGAAAACTACACAGATACACAAATATATCAAATATGTTTCCAAAATGGGTCAGATGTGACGCTTCTGTAATACAAGAGTGACAAAAGCCACCAACCAAAAAGTAATCAAATTGATTATGGTTGTGTGATTTCTTTATATTTCAAAAATGCATTTAAAACAAAATAATACATGAAATAGACAAAGCAAAACAAGGAAATCCAAGGCTTTGTCTAGGTATATAAAACTAGTTGATTGTAAATACGATTATGAGCTCCATTTAAGCAGAATACTGGTATCACCCACAGGACATTTTTTATGCAACGCAGTGCCAAACAGGCAGGGAATTTTTCAGAAACACCTGCAAAAATCTACAAGGGTGCATGCAGATAAATATCCAAGGTGGAAAACTGACTTTTCAAATCACAAACATCTGCAAATCTGCATCACAGTGCCCACAATGGTAGGAAAGATGGATCCAAACTCCTGTGAAATTCAGGTGCCTCGCATTGAGGCGGTCTGATCCAGCAGGACATGCCCACATAGAACAGAGCGTACAGATCTGATCATATCACATCAAAAACATTTCATTGCATCCCAGGCAGGCGTGCGACAATAATGATACCCAGTCCTCGACGGTAACTAAAGGAAGACGGGTTTGCAGGTATAAATGTCTTCGGTCTCAAGCAAAGGCGACTTATCAAAGTGCAAAAAGTCCTCAGCGACACAGAAAAGGTCAACCCAATATTGATATTAGTGCTTATTCAAAATGACAAGAGCAGAAATGGACACTAGCTTAGATCCAAATTAGATCAAGGGAGAAGCTGCCTACAAGTGAAGTGGAAGCACCAATGGAAGATTCATTCAGATCAAGAAAAAAAAGTCAGCACTAGATAAAATCAGTCCAAAATTCAATTATTCAACTTGGAAACGAAGAGAATGGCCCAGTTTGTAAATGGCATTCATTGCTCTGTTCTCCTCTAAAACCGACGATCAACACGGAGGAAATGACACGTAGCTCCATACATTCAACCACAACACCTCTATCAGCAACATCTCTCATCATCACAAACAAACAAATAAATGTAGGACATAGTGAAAAGTAAAGTCATTTTTTGCGATTTGCTTTTAAACAGGTGTCATACATCCACGGCATTAATGATACAGAAAATAACGTCTCAGACATTTCTAAGCTTGCAGTTCTCACTAAAATGCAGGCAAGTTTTAAACGCCATCTCATATATATACTGTATATATAGGACTCTGTCTTTATTTCTTGAAAGCAAACGAAACGGACTGTGGTATTTCATGACATTGTATTGGACAATTGGAATGAAATGGCTTTTGCGAAATAAGCCTACGTGTTAAAATAGTTAAATAATAATGATAATAATTACTGTTGTTGTTCTTTTATCCGCAGCAAAGCACATTCTCCGTTCGCAAAAAAAAATTAAATAATATGATAAAGCTGTGAAGTTGGACAGCGTTTCAGTGACAGACGGAGACAGATACGGGCAAGTTAATGCGGCGAACTTAAGGAGAAACGCCGCAATAAGCAGATTTCCAAAAGCCAGAGCAATCTCCTACCTTGATGGCCTTGGAGGACTGGCATTTCACCTGATGAGAAACGCTGGCTGTTTGGTTCATCTTCTGCGCGGTGTGGTAGCCTCGGTCGCTTAAGCGCTGGAGATCTCAGCGACTCCCCGGAGCGGCGTCCCGGCTCCCCTTCAGCTCCCGATCACTCCGATCGCTTTCAGCGGGATGTGGAGCAAAGTGAGGCAAGTTCAGGGCTCCGCTGAGATGGCAGTAGATCCTCAGCCGGGGAGGGAGGTGAGCGGTGTCTTTGTGCTGGAGGAGCCCCGTCCGGTGCCGCCCCCGCGCAACATGCGCTGCTGCAGTGTCTGCACGCAATTAGGAGACGGGGAGAGATGCGCTTTAGCGCGTCTCCCCTTATTACTGGGAGAAACTATGCAGGAAAAGGGAAAGCAGGGAAAGCTGTAATGCAACGCCGACAGCCCATAAAATGTAATACACATATAACACGGCTGTTCATGTACAGTTTAAATTCTAGACTGAGGAGATGATACAGCGGGTGTGCGCTGGGTATCGCATGACACAGTGGGAGGTGTTTATTACGCATATATAGTTTGCATTTTCCGACCGTGCCCATGCCTGCGTGATGTCTTTGGGGCGGTGTGATTCCCTAGTGTGTGTCCATGTGTGGTGTGAAGTTGTTCCCTGTCTTGTGCCCTCTGTTTCCTGGGACGGACTCCAGTCTCACTCCAATTGTACTGGAGAAACCGGCGTGGAAGATGGATGGATGGATGGAAATCAGAGATTCTCTTACTGATCAATAGAGTGCTCCCACAGGCCTCACTATAATAATCTGTTTGAAGAGTCTATGTAGTCGTTTCTGTCAGCTACCAATGATTTTTAAGTGACAGGAGGGACAGTAACCTAACGATTCACCTCTCTGCTATGCGGAGAGCCCATTCGGGGTGACACAAAAGGGCTCCTCTCTGTGGCCATCTTTTCACATGCGATAAAGTGCCCCACCCACAGCAGGGGGCTGGTTGAAAATAACCCTCATTTACACCTCCCAAGATGCTGCGATTTTCAGCCTCCGGAACGCTTTGGCGGGTGTCTCATGGCTACAGCTCTGCCATGCCAGCTTCTGGCTGCTCGTTACTTTACTCCCACGGCTGAAGACTGTGGACGAACCGCCGCTTCTGAGAATCACCGATTGCCGTCCTCTCAGCTGGGATGAAACAAGCTAGCCTTCCCATTCAGAGCAATGAAATCAACATTAGAGGGTACTGTCTCCGTGCCGCTTTGGTCAACAGCACACTGGTAAATCAATACGGAAATGACTGAAAAATAGGCTGGAGAACATCAGTGGAAACGTACTTAAAAATCTGGCATAGTGAGTATGGTCTGGATAAGAGGGCGATACGATAAAGGAGCCCGATGAATGATAGTCATGAGCAGGCCCCTCTTTCCTTATCCTGCTTTTCTGCTCTCATTAAATGCTTAATTTCACTGTAAGTGATTCTTGGCAAATACATGAGGCCAGCAGCTTCTCAGTCCATCTCTCATCTCTGAAAGAAGCATTCAGCCCCCCCCCCCCCCCCCCCCAGACATGTGTGGAAGGCCAGCAGGGGCTGACGGAGTAGGACTAGCCTGGTTCCCCTTCAGGCTGGTTACTCTGGATCTCATGTGTTCGATAGGTAAGTAATTTCATTGCCACGAACCCTGCTGCCCCTGCAAGTTGATCACAGCTGCAGACGTAAATCAGAGGTTTTTGGGCTGAATCCTTGTTGAAGTCCCGCTGTTGTACTCTCAAGTAACCAGAGCTGCAGTAACGAGCCCGACAAATGGACCACTGTGGAAGCTTCTTCTAATTAATGACGATAATTGAATCTTGTACAATATGATCAGTACTGGGGAAGTTACTCTCAAAACAAATCCATTATAGACAGGGATGGAAATCCAGATCAAGGCTTTGTTTCAGCTGAGTACTCTATGACTCCTTATACTCCACTGGTTGGTTGGAACAAAACCTTTGCCTGGATTTGTACTTTCTGGACCTGAACTTTCCATCTCTGTCTATAATAGATTACGTTTGTAAGTAACGTCCCCAATACTGGCAATACAGAGTCAATCCTCAGTGTCAGTCTTCAGAGATTTTTTATTGGTCTGCTTTTTGACAGATATTCAGCCTAAAAATAATTTAACTATGCCTTTTGAAATATGAAGTCCACAATGATGTGATTCTCATAAAGGGATCTGCAACACCTTGAAGCCTTAAGGAAGTTGTTAAGACCCAGAAGATCACACCGTATGAATCTGACAGATTGCTGACTTGTTACCTTTCACAAGGATGTAAATATAGTAACAGAGCTTTGGAATGCAAACACCTTTCCATCCTGCATAAATTCTCTGTTCATTATTCTACCCAAAGGACCAGCATGAGGAATCGGGCTGTGAAAAAGGCTCCTTGCCCCTATAGCCCCTTCGAAATTACCCAAATCTGGAAAGAGATGCATTAAAATGCAGTTTAAAATAATTCTGCATTGTGATGCGCAGTGTATCCATCCGCAATGCACTGGACACTCCAAAATGCAGGTGCGGGATGCGGGATGCGGGCTGCCATATTCGGAAATAATGCCTCTTAGAACATAAGTGGCGAAGGTGAGAATATGTGTGAAATTGTGCAATGTGGCCCATGATGAAGTCGACAGGGCTGAGGGAAGGAGCCGGAAGCATGACCAGGGAATGTAAGGGGGGGCTCCCCCACAAGCTGCCCCAGGGGCTTTTCCAGGCCGAAAACGCTTAAGACTTCAGAGGATTAGATCATCCACACAGCCCAGGAAAGTCTGTCTCAGGTCTGTTAGCCTGGCGCTAATAGATTGCACTCAATCAATTGTTTTCAATTGCCTTTGAAAGTAAATATATTGCTCTCGGACTCCTGGCAGCTCATCAGCTTCCGCTCCAGTTTGATGGCGATGTCTGTGGTGCCTCGGTTTCAATTAAAACTTTGTGCATCCCTCATCAGCTCCTACTTCCATAAGCAGGTCCCTGTTAACCCCATGTGGCGCCCATTATATGATGATATAACATTCAATTTAAATAATCTTGTGACCTAAACTTTTAAAGTTCAAGTCCCCAGAAGGCATTCTGCTGTAGCTGAGAAGCATCCCTGCCTGTAAGATGTAGAGTTGTCTCGTGTTTCTGCAGGGTGACTCAGTGGGTCTCGTCTCCCCAGGCACTGCGGACTCCTCCTACAGTCGTGGATCATGCAGTTAGATGCCCTGGAGTCTCTAAATTGCCTGTAGTGTGTTATTGTCTGTGGTTATCATCTCTAGATTGCACTCCTGCCTTGTGCCCTGTATTTCCTGCTATAGAGTCCAGGCTTCCTGTACTGGATAAGTCTTCTTAAAATGGATGGACCACATCATAAACGCCCCAGAAGCTAACCACAACTTAAATGCTTTTATATGTTAACCTGGAATTTCATGACTTAGACCTCTGTTGAAATGCATCTTTTCTTATAGTTATTATGTCCCCCTCCATGGCTCAAGAGCCCTGCATACTTTTATTAAATTCAATTCGATGTTTTTTTTTTTTTTTTTTTTATGTAGTGCTTTTCACGACGGAGTCGCCCCAAGGCACTTAACATGGGTGTGTTGTGATACATTCTTGCATCATTTATAAAGAATAATTCAAAGACAGGGAATAAGGAAGACAGAGAAATGAAAGAAAGAAAGTCAGATCACAACTGAGGAGAGAAACCAAAAGTAGGGTGAAAGAAAAACCTTTGGGGGGGTCCAAGGTCAACTGGCTGCACAGTCACATCATTGAAAAAGAACAAAAGCACAGAAGACATATCTTCACAAATGTTTTATGACCTTATTTTACTCGATTAAGAAAAGCAGTGCATTCGCACTGTAATGCGAAGAGGCCTTCAGTAGTCAAATAGCAGATTGAGGTAGAAATTCAACAAGCCCATCTTGAATGAAAATGGCCTCAAGACATATGGTGCTTTTCCACTGGCATCCAGGAACCAGGCTGTACCCGCAGCCGTACCGTGAAGATACACTAGTTACAAAGCGGCTCCAGCTCGCTTCAATTTTTCACTGCAGAAGGGTCGGCTCAGTAAAGACCTTGCTGGGTTTGGAGCGCGACAGTGACATAAAACTGAAGAGATGCTTGTTCACTCTTCACACAGTGCACATCATGATTTACTCTCACTTTCTGTGAGAATCGCTATGTTATGTTAGCATCAAACACTAGCGGAATTAGCATTAGCTTTTGTAAATTTTCATTATGAATCCAATCCGTTCAGCTGTTCACTAGGGCATTTTTGAGGAGGAGGTTAGAAATTTTCAAGTTTCAAGTTATTGGGAATGTATCAATACATCGCGATATGCAGTACTACTAATAATAAATAATTCTTTCTTGTCCCCATGCATTTCGACCAATCAAAACTGTGCCACCAGACTGTGGTCTCACACTTCCATGCGAGAGACTTATCACACCCTTTCAAAACGAATGTGACGCAGCCAGCTCGGGCTAGTTGCGCTTTAGTAAACAGGGCCATATCAA
The DNA here is from genome assembly GCA_026776725.1 of Gnathonemus echidnorhynchus. Taxonomy (NCBI): domain Eukaryota; kingdom Metazoa; phylum Chordata; class Actinopteri; order Osteoglossiformes; family Mormyridae; genus Gnathonemus; species Gnathonemus echidnorhynchus. The sequence continues at coordinate 16,962,143 of JAODJU010000035.1, read as the reverse complement.
TGTGGTTACGAGTTGGGTACGGCTCACATAATTTGCAATGGAAAACAATCTCTTTGCGTTCCGGCTCAGGTACAGCTCAGTTCTCGGTGGCAGTGGAAAAGCGGCACTAGTCTGATTAGGTGGGAAAATGCAGATGAGAGTTAGCTCAGTGGGCACTCTGGGTTTATTTTGACAGGCGTGATAACTCTCTCGCACGGATGTGTGAAACCACAGCCTGGTGGCATGTGGGCAACCACAGAACCCCACCACGCATCGACCATCGATCAATCTAAAGCGATCATTACAGTCACCTGTACAGCAGGGACCCTCTCTGCCAGCGTGAGGGTGCAGCTGTCCCACTCGCCTAATGACAAAGTCGCAAGCTTTTTGCACCGGGAAAAAGTGTTTGATAATTTGCAAACAGCCCCGGTCCCACAAGATGACAGGGAACTGTATGGTGGAATACAGGGACTGTTGTACCTGGGTGTATCAAAAGAAGCAACAGCACCTCTGTTTATGACAGCCTCAGCCTCCTGTAAAAGCATGTGACATGTGGCATCAGAGCTTTGTAGCCACACTTGCAAGCTGACCTAAGACAGGCAGACTGTCCAAGTCCAACATATTCAGCCTCTGCCTTTTTTCCGCTAGTTTCTGTTTATATTTTTTTACAGATGTGACTTATATTGTTCAGTGACGTATTTTCTCAGATATTAATTGCCCTACAGCAATTAATATTACTGGGTTTTTATGACACTCTTATTTGACACATCCAGAGAACCATCACATTGTTCTACAGAAAGAAAAAGAAAATAATTGAAGGGTTACAAATAACAGAGAGCTACTTAACTGGTCGAAACTGACTGCTCCATAACATGCTGTCTGCAAAAGAAGACCACATATTTGCAGAAATGTGTGGGTTTTAATTGAGTGAAATCTGCATCTCTAATGCTGGCCCTGTACCAAGCACAGCTGTGAGAGATTTACTTCTTTAAATAAACGAATCAGTCAGTACGGCAGGTCAGAATGACAGAATACTTCTCATGACTGAGGCCAGTGTATGCATTTCATACAGCTACATTCAAACTTATTTATTTTGTAAATTGTCAACATTGCCTGCTTAAGGTAAACAACAACAAAATGTTACGGTCACTGAAAATATCCAACTTCGAAGTTAAAGAATAAAATGTTATTATATGCCAACATAGGCAGAGTGGCAGATCTGGAGCCAGGGATCTGTGCCAGCCATCAGAAGGTCGTCGGTTTCAATCCCGTGAATGCCAGGAGTGATTCTATTCTATTGGGCCCTTGAGCAAGACCTTTAACCTGAAATTGCTCTGTTCTGGGTATGATGTTAATCTGCAAACAGGTCCTCCAAGTTTCAAAAGAAAATTTATGGGTTGGTGGCAGGATTGGCACTTCAGCCAACGGGAAAAAAAAACTCACACTGGTCCATTCAGTCTAGTGTTGTGCTGAGGTATCACCTGCTGCACTGTGGTTCTCAGCCCTGAGGTGAGGTATCACCTGCTGCACTGTGGTTCTCATCCCTGAGATGGTTTGCTGTATGGTGGGTGCGGCAACGCACTGTATCAGTGCGTACGCCTTACCGCGTACGTCCATAATTTTGCCTATTTGTTTTGGGGTTTATTTTAGATAAGTGTTTATGGAAAATGGATGGGTATGATTACAGAAATTCTGCATATTATTTAAATAAATAATATACAATATTCAAAAGACTAACATGGATATATGGATTTTTTTTTCCAAATTTTAACATGGGTATTTCAATTTTTTTTTTTTTTATAGGATTGTGGTTTTGTAAAGAATTTACAGAAATGAAGTCCATTAATGCACAAAAAAAGGTTCTGGCACGAACTCCCAAATTTCTGTAATCAGACACCTTGAGCGTGCAGGAAAGAGGAGAGAGTGGGAGTTGGTACTAAAATAGCAAGACCCTCTCTAACTGGCATGAGGCAGACAAACAACACAAGAAATAACAGACTCGCAGCCCACTGGGTGATGTTTGCTAAATACAAATGCAGTCAGGCAATGCACATCTCATTAGCCTGATACATGCTAATACCCGTTTGCTCTATAGAATGTTCCAGAAAGGCTCCAGCTGCAGCCACTCTGTTTTAATAAGGAAACGTGCATTAAATACACCATTGTTCATGGACATTTGAATAAATGGCTTTAAACCCCTGGTGTGCCGGAGCATTCGGTTGAAATGAGACCACAGATCAGTGTGAGTGCAGTAACCTTGAGGAATCCACTGTTCCACCTGCATTCAGTTAATCCCCCTAAGGTTAGAAGGGCACCTGATCCTCAGAGTATCCATACTTTGTAAACCATTTTGACGTTTTCTCACAGCCTGTGTGGAAAGTACCTCTGTACCAAGGTCTGAATATTTTCACATCAGTGTATTTTTACATAAGCTCACCATTTTCTCGCCAAGAAAGACAGGGATAAAATTATATACAAAAAGAGAAGAACATGCGCAGGACTGAGCTGACATATTTATGATTAACTTTTTGTGTCACTTTGTGTCACTCCGGGTGCCTAAAAAGTTTTGCGAAGAGAGCCTGGGATTTTATTAAAGTCCTGGCTGGCATATCAGAATGACTGAAATGTTGTGGTAATTAATAAGATGATATTCATTCATTATGGCTATTTCTGGGGATATTGAAGCAGTGAAACTAAATATGAAATGTTTTTGTGTATTAATATGAATTTTCTGAGTAAGAAAATTTATACAGAATTTTACAGTAAAACAGGCAACGTGTATAGTGGTGAGCTATGGCAATGGCTTGGCAGAGAAGCCAAATAGACAGCAATGAATTACCTTGGTGGTGTGTTCACCAGGACAGCTCTGATTGGCCAAGAACAGGAGCTGCACCTGGAGATGGTGTGCAAACTATTTGATCTTATTTACTGTTATTTACTATCTAAGGTTTAGAAAAGTGGATTGAAGGGATTGATTCTTGTGCAGATTGCTTTTATGGTTTATAACACAAACAGATAAAGGGTGAGATCAATGACAGACTGACAAATTGGAGAGAGCCCTCCGGTTCCACACCGGTTAAAATCTGTGTTCTGAAAGTATCAAAGGTTGACAAGCTAAGGAGGCGTTGGATGGGCTGTGGAAAGCCATCTTCAGCCCAGAAATGATCTAGTGGCAAATCATCTGATAGAGCTCCTGCCTGAATCTGTGAAGTTGAAAAAAATTTTTTACACCTTAAAACAGAGACAGCTTGTTCCAATGAAATGCTGAAAGACAGTCCGTTTTATCCTGGGATCTATATTTCTAAGAGTAATACATTGAGAGGGATGCATGCCATTATAGAAACTAGACATGTTAAGCTTATATTATCTTTAATATTAAGAGCATATCAGTAGAGGTGCAGCATAAAATCACAGGGCTGCAGCAAAAAACAGAAAGAGTGCGTACGGTCAGGGGTAGCAGCCTGTAACAGGGAATATACAGACAGCTCAGACACGCATTTAATGCACGTATCTGGATACATACAGACAGCTCAGACACTAAACAGGTGGTTGGTGTTCTTTTTTTCTTCTGTACCGAGGAAAGGGATTCTGAGGTTGTAAGCAGGGGAAGGTGTGTTCCAGGGACGACAGAAGGCCTGATTGTGATTTTCAGCCCTTCAGCCTTTTTATTGTGTATAGATTGGGAATGATGGAGGAGAGGATTCTGGGTCAGCAATACTAGGATTTGAACGTGATCTAGGCCTCAAATGAAGGCAAGCATTCTGTGTAAGCTGGAGCCGTCTTATGGCTCAAGCAGGCCACTTACTCAAGTCCGCTGATGTGTTTAATTGGCCTAATGACTTTATTCCTTGTGGTGTTTCGATCTGAATGGCTCTTCCGGTTTTTTTTGCAGTGTTTTGTAGCGTTTTTGCAGTGTTTTGTAGCGTGATGTACAACTCTTGCTTCAATGTTAATTTGCATTTGTCACTGGCATCACACTGGAAGCTTACCCTAGCAGTACCTAAGTGGACTCCTTGACAGCTGTATGCTGCTGATATATTATGTCTCATTTGTTCATCACGCTGGACAAAATCATCTGGCAAATAAACAAACGTAAATGCAAACTTTTTTTTCTAGAATACCTACAGAGCCAAATAATATTTCAACAGTTTTTCAAATGTTCTTGCTTCCTGTTTAAGATGCATTAAATTTCTACCTTTATCAGGAAAGTGATAAGAAGCAGGAAATCGTAAAAATTGCATTTGCCGTGAAGACTATATAGCACTACAAAAACAATCCTGTATTTTGACCTGAAAACCATAAAATGTTGTCTTTGGCTGGGCATTCATCAATTAGCCTTTTGGATAATGCTGACAGTCACGGTGGACTGAGTAACATAAGTAGGGGTTCTGCTAGAGATTTTGGGCCTCATAAAAGAATATCATGTCAGGCTCCCAACCCTATCTAATCTAATTACGTTCCAAATTTTTCAGGGCTCCTGTCACTCAGTGGCCCTTGGAATCATCAGAGGTCAAGGGGAACTAAATAAGACTTTATCTCCAGCAAGGGTATCACAAATACACGCAGAAACACACACACACAAACACACACTTTAGCATACATAGGAATGCAGACTGCTTAACACGGGGCTCTGAGAAACAGTGGTGAAGTAGTCAGTATTACAGAGTGCTCTCAAAAGTTGCATCAGTCTGAGGCCCTGTTTTGAGGAACACAAGCTGCTACAGAGTCAATCTAATCAACTTTACACTGTCCTGTGCTGCTTATTGTGGTATGACTCTCCAAAGAAAACAAAGTAAGAGAATTCAGATAACACAGGAGGGACCTGTGTCACTCTGAAAGACATAGAAAACGCCAGTTACCTAGATGAAAAAAATATCTTGATCAATAATACGGTATTCCGGCCCATTTACAGTCTACTTTCACTGTGAATCCGTGATTTATTTTTTTAAAATGGAAATTATTTCATTTGAAATAACTGCACATAGAAGTGGCACAGGGGCTCTGTGGGTAGTACTGTAGACTCACATCCCCCAGTCTGTTAAGTGGATTCAGCCCCCCGGCTGAGTGTGTTCAGTTTGCATGATGATCCCACGTTCATGTGGTTCTCCTCCAGATACACTGGGTTCTTCGTCCAGCTCAAAATGGTATAAGCACGGCTACCTCTAAACAAACACATTCTGATAACTAGAAGCACTTGGCGCCCTGGATAAATCCACTTACAGTGGACCATGTGTGTATGGAGAAGAGCAGGATTTGCCACTAGAATTCAAATGAATTATTCTGAACATGCTATTGACATAAGCGATCTCTTTTGCTGTTCAAGTTAACAATGTCCAAGAGACTGCAATTGACCTAATGTGACTCCCTTTTAAGCATGATCTGTAGGTTACCTGGACACGCATATGTGATTATGTGAAGTATGTCCCACTGTCTATGCAGAGAAATTGAGGTAAACCTGGAGAGGACAGGGAAAGCATGCCTGGAAGAGGCTGTGAGAGACAGGCAGCTATGGAAACTGACAGCAGGCTGGCATGGCATGTGAAACTGAGCAGTCTTCCACAGCACAACCCTGACATCATGACTGTCCCATCATATTAGGCTCGGGGCTGCAGTGGGTGGATTCAGGGCTGTGGATTTGATTCCCAGCACCAGCTACATGTTTTTGTGGAGTTAGCGTGCTCTCCCCATGTTTTTGTGGAGTCTGCATGCTCTCCCCGTGTTTTTTGTGGAGTTTGCATGCTTTCCCCATGTTTGTGTGGAGTTTGCGTGCTCTCCCCATGTTTGTGTGGAGTTTGCATGCTCTCCCCGTGTTTGTGTGCAGTTTGTGTGCTCTCCCCATGTTTTTTGTGGAGTTTGCGTGCTTTCCGCATGTTTGTGTGTAGTTTGCGTGCTCTACCCATGTTTTTGTGGAGTTTGCATGCTCTACCCATGTTTGTGTGGAGTTTGCGTGCTCTCCCCATGTTTGTGTGGAGTTTGCATG
>JAODJU010000035.1:16943599-16955156 GCA_026776725.1 Gnathonemus echidnorhynchus | reverse complement strand
ATGTTTGTGTGTAGTTTGCGTGCTCTCCCCATGTTTTTGTGGAGTTTGCATGCTCTACCCATGTTTGTGTGGAGTTTGTGTGCTCTCCCCGTGTTTTTTGTGGAGTTTGCGTGCTTTCCGCATGTTTGTGTGTAGTTTGCGTGCTCTCCCCATGTTTTTGTGGAGTTTGCATGCTCTACCCATGTTTGTGTGGAGTTTCTGTGCTCTCCCCGTGTTTTTTGTGGAGTTTGCGTGCTTTCCCCATGTTTGTGTGGGTTTCAACCATGTACTTCAGTTTCCTCCTGAAGTCCAAAACCAAACTGTCAGCTAATCGTCTTGATTTAGATGAAGAGTAAGTACAAAAATCTTCACATTGGCCCGCTGTCTATTAAGAAAAAATTGCATTTCAGACTAGCCCAGCTGGCTAGTAGCAAAAATTCTTAGGTACCAGCCCTGTGTGTGATGCTGTGTCACTGTCACACTGTCAGTGTGTGCCATACCATGGAGAGGCATCCTGTCCACAGTGTCCCCTGTGTTTCCCGGGATAAGCTCCAACCTCAATGTGACCCTGTACTGGGTAAGTGGCTATGGAAGATGGATGGATGGATAAATCAATAGACCCTGAGTATTTCAGGACAAGCCTGAAAAAGTAGTGCACATAAATTTAAATGATAAGCCTCAAAAGACGCATAAAGGCGTGCCATCACCACAGAATGTGAATGAATGTGTCAGGGCACATGTTACTTTGAATAATGCTCTTTTAATGTCAAATAAATTGGGGGAATTATAAGAAATTATGCCTGCTATGTTATTTCCGAAAGCTGTTTATTGTGCATGCAAAGCAGAGTGTGAAGAGTTTGAGGCTGTAGGAGATGAACAGCAGGCCGGCGAACATGGCCTGCGAGGGAGAGCAGGCCTCCGTCAGACTGTTAAAAGGCCTCGACACCAACACATTCTTTTTTTGTGTGTGGTATGTTGCCTTGGTTACTATCTGTGGATGGAATGGTTAACGAATCTGGGTAAGAACTGCATCAGGGTCAGGCTCCACATCATCATGCTTTGCTTATAGACTGAATGAAGAATGCAAAATATTCTGCAATTTCTGTTCCTTTTAGACAATTCTGTTCACATACATCAGCTTATGTTCACAGATTTATGTGCAGCACTACACATTATATTTATTGCCTTCAGACTACAGTCTGTGCTCATAATTATTCATTTGCTTAGCAGATGTGTGGAAACTACAGTATTTGCAGTCCATTGGGCATGCTTGTGTTTTGTCCCTTCAAAGATTGTAATTAATGAACTGTTTTGCAGTGATTGAACTGCTGATTAAATGAATTCCATGATTTAACCACCTTAAATGGAACATATTACTCCGTAGCTATAATTACTCTGTTGCATTAAACCTAATTTGTTAATTGTTATTAGAAAATTGTTAATGTGCAAAGTTCCCTTTAATGGAAGGGGGAAAAAAGACTTTAATAAATTTATGAATCAATTACTTATAGCCGAATGAGTTGTTCAAGAGCTAAAAATTACTGTTGTTAGTCCATCTTCTCCTTTAAGGACTGCACTGTGATTTTTTTTTTTCTTTTAAATGGCTGATTTATACATGAGAAATCATGAAGGTTTCAGCCCTTCTCTGCATCAGGTGGTTGCTGTGAGACTGCATTCAGTGACAAGCTAACTGCTGTCTTGTCACACAGCTAACAATGGTTGCAAAGGAAAAATACTTTGCTACTGTGTCTTCCTCCCACGGGCCAGAAATATGCAGCTAGGCCAACTGCTATCTTTTAACGTGCGACTGTGCGGGAGTGTGTGCCCTGCGATGGGCTGGCATCTTGTCCAGGGAGTCTCCCTGCGCTTTCTGGGACAGGATCCAGGCTGGCCGTGACCCTGCGTCAAATAAGCGGTTATAGGAAATGTTTGGATGGACAGATGGATTAGGCCAGAACAAACTTCACCGTCTGTTTGGACGGAGACTAGTAAAGTGGTTTAAAATTTAGACTGTGTGGTCTACAGTCCTTAGTATTATATACCTAAGTAACTATACAGCCTTAAAAATTAAGAGACCACAGCACAATTTTTTGTTTCAATGTATGGGTGTGCATCTATGAATAATATATGAAGTTTTTTGCAAACTGCCTGGGTCTTCCCTGTTTCTCATTAATGAAAGGCTTCTTCCTTGCTTTATGGATCTTCAGTCCTGATTCTAGGAGCCTGATACACACTGTCCTAGCAGTGAACTTCACACCTGCACTTTCCCATTCCTTTGGAAGGTCACTTGATGTCATCCTACGATTCATGAGAAACTGCCGGATAAGTTGACCATCTCTAGCATTAAAAAGTCATTTTCGCCCATTATATGGCTGGTTTCTGGTCATTCTGGTCTGGTATTTCCTGCTTCACCTTATTCATGTGTAATGTTTTCTTAGAAATTTTGAACCAGGAGACAACCAGCTGCCCAGCGTGTCCTTCTGCCAGCAGAACAACGATGAAACCAGGATTTTAAAATGCAGATTTGCTAAAGAATATAGAGTGGTCTCATTTTTTTTCCGTGGCTGTGTATATCATTTACGAATTTACAGCACCTTCTACATGAATAAAATTCTTAGAACAGAATCGCAAAAAATATTTTAATTTAAGCAGTACCTCAAAATCTCAGTGCCGTTTGTGATTTTGCCTCTGTAGAGACTCGTGTTTTTGTTGTTTGTTCTTCAACAGAATTAGCCGGCCCCGCTGTGAGATTTCCTATCTCGACGGTAAGAAAAAAATCATTTTAATTAGACTGCCCATTGACCTTGTGTTTCATTTAATGTGTCCGGCACAGTCTCTGCCCTAGTCTGGGGTCTTTATTGTAATGGAAAAAAACAAGTGTTGACCTGGAGCTTATTCCTCTGGCCTTATTTAACCTTGTCTGCAGCACCACGGAAAAATAGCTGCATCGCTTGTAGGCTCAGGGGCGGGTTCACATGACGCCGCTGGTGACCTGCTGAGGCACGGAGACCGACAGGAGCTTCCTGAAACACATTCATTACCGAGACACCTAGACTCATTAAGCTTCCAAGACGAATTGCTTCAATAAGCGAAGCTTCCTACCACGTGGGCTTCATTCAGGCTAGGACAGGCATATTAAGATATAGCAGCAAATATGTCGTTGTAAGTTAATTAATGCCCTTGCATTATTGACAGGGAATTAGACGGAGCACCTAGTGAACTTCAGAAGTTGGAGCTTTGCAAAGAACTTGCGATACTTGTTAAGAAGGAATAATGCAATGCATCCTTTTCCATAAATGAATGAATGATTGATTCTGCTGGAAAAAGAGCTTTTGTGACCGTAACAGAAGTGCTTCAGTTAAATGGGCTGAGGCAATTTATGCAACAAAGAGACTTGCGTGTGTTTGATTCGCAGAGTTAAGTTTCCCGTCCTGGAGAGCGACCGGTGTACCTCCGTATGATGAATAATCAATGCGATAATCACTTTCAGTACGGCGCCGAGGTTAAACGTGATTTCTCTAGAGGATCCCTAAATGACGTTAGTCCAGATGACATGCAGGCTGCTTCTCCTTATTCTGTCATCACTTCTCCTCTGCGCTTACTCTGTAATCTTTTCCACTGGCATGAGCACCCTAGAGGGGAAACCTGTTAGCAAAAGTGAGACACGTCTCCTAATTGGGAGACCAGCATCCGCTGCGGACAGTTGGTATCTCCAGCTCTTTGTATCTCACTTCTTACACTCGGTGACTTTAGTTGCTGGCTCATGCAAAAAGACACTCCTTCAGTAGTGTCTAGGAGAACAGTTACTAAAGCCTGAGGATAGATTGCATCACTCTTACTGTCTGCAGCAGCCTGCTGTTTAAGACGACAGACGCCTACCGAATATCACACGCTCACAGATAATCCTTAATCTGAGCAATGTGTGTTTGCCGGATGATTACACACATATATTAAACAAGCATCACTATCTTGATAAAACAGCAGACATCACTGCTCATAAGCCTTGGAAACACGTTGTTTAATATGAAATCTAAGATGTGTGTCATTTTAGTATTTCTCCTCGTGTTTGCGGCTGGGTTGCCGAAAACTCGCTCTGCTCTTCAGATATTTCAAACATTTTTTATTAGCGGGGAATTTGATATTGCAGAAGAGAAAAAAAAAATGGTTAGCCTGAGAAGGAGAAAGCCCTTAGAACAGAATATCTGCCTCGGTATTTGAGAGGAGGCAATAAAATGGTGCAAGGCGTGACCAGGCCACATCAGGTCCCCGTCACTGCTTATCTGGATGTGTCGGAACGTAAGAACGTACGGAACCGGCGGGTGTATGTTGAAGGAGAAGCTTTGCCGCTTTCTGTCTATCTGTGGGAAAAACAGAATTATGTCCACTACAGGTGCGTCTGGATCCCATGGTCCGTTTTGGGGTCAAACGGATAATCCACCATCATTCTGGGCAACTGCTTCAGAGGCCCAGCTAACAAGCAGAACGGAGCCATCTGTATCCTCTGCTTTACAATTTGCCAATTAGCTTCAGAAAATATGCTAACAAATCTGCCACATTCTCTTTTTAATATGTAATTATGCTCACAGTTTCCATTGACAGGGAAACAAAACTTCCGTATGCAACTATGTTTAAAGATAACAGATGTTTTTAATAATAATAGAATTGTTAGGCCGATGTTGTACAGAATAAAACAGGTATCTCAATGTATATATATAAATAAAAATATAAGTAGAATGTTTCTGAGATTCATGCATACTGCACTCCACTTGAATAGGAATACCAGATTGTATCAGCATAAGTGTTTGTGTTGAGGAAAGTCCTCTTTGTTATAGATGTATAGAGATGATTGAGAGATTTTGCATTTGAGTCTTTGCCTGTTTGTGGTGATATATTGTGATATATATAGTGTTCATTTTAGATCAAATAAATGCAGCAATTCTTAAAATATGCTATATATTTGGAGTGTAGGTTAAACTAACTTTTCCTTCAAAGATCCATCCATCCATCCATATTTCAATGGCTTGTTCATCACAGTGTTATGCTTTTTCCTGTATTATATAAAATAATTCTTTAAGTCTACATATGTTTCTGTAGAGGTTTTTATTATTTTGTAAGATAAAACATTAATTGTAACATTTTACTGGATATTTTTTAAATGAAACACGTTTTTTGGTTTGATTCTCTAAATATTTTGTAGTATCATGATTACTCGTATAATCTTTTGTGCAGGCTGTATAATTTGCATAGGATCTCGTTGATTTTGAAAGAAGGTTCTCAAATTGACTAATTCAAATGTCATACTACCTGTACTGTAAGTTTTGGTTTTGTGCACAACTGTTATAATGGTACCTTTCCCTTTGTATAGCTTTAGTACGTAAAATGTGCAAATGTTAATGACAATTGTTCTCTTGGAATTTTTTACGGCAATGATTTTTCTAATAATGCCTTTTCCATTTTTACTAAATTTAATATTATCATATTTAGTTATTTTTTAACATAGCAAAATAACATTAGAATAATTAGAGGTTAATGCCATTAATTTATAGAAGGCAAAACACAGCTAATTAAATGGACCTGCAGCAGGGTTTGACATAATATCAGCATAATTCTCCCATTCAGAAGGGTGTTGGTAGAATATCTACCCGTCTTTATATTGTGTTTGATGGGTTTGTGTAACAAATTGTTTTTTTCAGTTTCAGACAGGAAACAATGAACAATGTGTCTCACAGTTTCTACTGGATTGACATTTAACAAACATGATTCAGTTTCTATTTTATTCCATGTCGCACTGTAGGGTTAACTGTTGAATAACAGTAGTACTCCACACAAAAGTGTAACACCAACAGCACACCTCCATCACAACTGTGTTATTGACAATACTACTCCATTCAGACTGTAGTATTAACAGCACAACCCCATCCAAACTGAGGTATTGAATGTCATACTCCATCCAGACTATAGCATTAACAGTAGTGCCCTGTTCTAACTGTGATATTGATAGAAATACTCCATCCAGACTATAGTATTAACAGTAATACCTTATCTATACTGTGGTATTAATAGTAATACTCTACCTATGCTGTAGTATTAACAGTACTACCCTATCCAAACTGTGATATTGATAGCAATACTCCTAATAATCTTTGCTTCACCATCAGTCCTGTTCATATGTTTTGCTAGAGCTTCAGGAATTACAAGAAGAATTAAACGATTAATCATACAAGGGCTTGTGTGGACCTGTGTTTTCTCCAATCATCTCAAGGGCTTCTGCTCATTCCGCTGTCAGGATCCTGCAGGATGCCGCCATGAATTATTTAAGCATCACATGAGCATCGGGCGAGAGGCAGCCATTTCCCTTTGTGGTGCTAAAAAATGCATTAAAACCACAACAGTTTTATCTGTCAGGCCATCCTGGGCTTGGACAACCACATAATCAAAGAGGAGGCCTCCTGTCGGCTGCCGTACTGCGCTGAAGTACAGAGGCGGCGGCTCGCTGTAAACTGTCAAACGGGAGGAATACTCAGGAATACTCACATGCCTTTATAAGGCTTATTGCATCTGGGGCAGAACAGGTGCCCAGCTTACACCGTGTGTGTGTGTGTGTGTGTGTGGGTCATGTATATATTACATCATGTAATGTACTAAATGTCCCCACAATGCGCTAAAAACCTGTTACTTTGACGCTGTGGAGACCATTACTTTAGTCCCCACAATAAAACTCTGTGACTGCATTGAAAAAACAAAAAATTCCAAAAGTCTTGTATTTTGCTTGGATGCTCATCATTCAGGTTACAGCTGGGTATGGGTTATGGTTGTCATAGTTCGGATTAAGGTTTTGCCAGTAGAAATCAGTGAAGGGTCTCCAAAAAGATATGAATGCAAACATGTGTGCGTGACTTCAGAAAACCAAAATTTATGGAGAACTTTGTGTTTAAAAAAATGAATGAATAAAATTTAATAGTGGTGAAATGTTTCAGTGTTAATAACCCCCGACCCCAGGGCAGAGCCTGGACACGCTGGAGAGATTATTTCTCTGAGCTGCCCTGGGAACGCCTTGGGATTCCCCTGAAGGAGCTTGAAGAGGTGGCTGGGGACAGGCAGGTCTGGGCATCTCTGCTCAGACTGCTGCCCGTAAACTGGATGGATGGCTGGATGGATGCTTCCTTCACTGCAAATGTTTTTTGTATACCTTTGTTTTTGAGTCAGTGGGCTTGATAATGTCGAAGAGAGAGCCAGTAGGAGGTGTGTTTGTGTATCTGCAGGTGGGTGGACGCGTTACACTCTAATCACTGTACAGCCTGCCCTGTGACACTGACAGGCCGGATGGCCGCCCATGGGGAATGGCTGCATTATTGGATTTCTGCTATTTTGGATGGAGGATGATCATGAAGACAATTTGGTCAGATGTCATTAGCATTCACGGCTCAGTAAGCATTCAGATGGTTATGCTGGTACACAATTCATGAAACCTTTAGCACTTTATATGGTTTTGCATGTTACTAAATTCCTTATTTTATATACAGTATGAGTCTCATACTTTCATTTCCTGGCCTCTCGATCACTGCTTCTTTACCGCAGTGTCTAATGTAACTCAAGGCTTCGGCTAATTTAAATAACATGCATTTTTAAAAGTGTTCTCATGAACAGATCAAAGGCAGACTTCATATAGCTGTGGGAACAGCCCCGCTTTAAGTCTCACAGCATCCGCGCTGCAGTCATGAGAATAGCCTTCCGGAACATACATGTTCTTCATCGCTGTCTGTGGGTCATTCTGCCTGCTGGCACATTTTATAGCCCTTTCTGCTTCTGGAGCCTTGCTTAATGTAACTAAGTTCCTCCTCCTTATCTTGCCTTAACAGTGATAAACACTTCAGAAAATTGGCTGCATTATTTCTGCCAAAAGATGTAACATATGAGAACAATACATCATCTCACCCCTAAAGAAAGACATCGGCAATAAAAGAGCAGCCATTTTATTTGGAGAGAAATATCCGCTGGTGTTTTTTTATCTGTTGATAAGGGCTTATTTATTTGTTTGCATCCATCTTCTCTAACCACTTGTCCTACTCAGGGTCACAGAGGGTCCAGAGCCTATGGGTGCAAAGTAGGGAGCAACCCAGGATGGGACACCAATCAATCACAGGCCACACTCACACAGGCAATTTGGAAACTCCAATTAACCTCAGCATGTTTTTGGACAGGGGGGCCCAGATTACCTGGAGGAAACGCCCCAACAACGAAGGGAGAACATGCAAACTCCAGACACTGGCATCCGTGGTGGAGTCCTGAACGCTGGTCCCAGGGAGGTGAGGCAGCTGTGCTAACCACTGCGCCACCAAGCTGCCCCTAATTTGCCTGCATGTGTTTCTTAAAAATTTTATTTAGATAAATCTACTGTGCCGCACCATCAGAGTGTGAGTATGTGCTCCTCAGGGAGCTGCTTTCATAGACACCCATTGTTTCGAAGCATGTCTGGATTTCCATAGTCTCCACAGTTCAGGATAGTGTGGTGTAGTCCATGTCAGCACCCTGGACAGCAGCTTCGGCTCTCGCTTCACTTCCTCCGCTACGTGTGGGGAAGAGGCACAGCAGAAGCAGATGATGGTTCACACCTGCGGCCCCTCAGGCGTCTCAAGGGCCGCCAAGAGAGCGCGAGCTCCGTTTGCGCGACCAAGACAATCGGCTTACGCTTACCGCAGCCGGCGCCAAGATGGCTGCCAGGGCCAAGCGGGCCAGCTTTCGGCATCCAGGACTCACCCGTGCAGGCTGCTAATCAGCCCCAAATCAGCCACACTTCAGGTGTGGAATAAAAACCTACCTGAGAACATACCCACTGCCACAGCGCTCTGATTTCCCCGGGGCCACAACAGGCAAAGTCAAAAATGTGAGCTGTGTGCAGTTATTAAAAAAAATGTCTTTTAAGCAATTAAAATGAGCCAGTAAGGTTCAGATTTAAATGATGCAATGCTCTTTGGGAATATCCCTTGTCTGTATAATGAGAAAAGGGAAAGAGGATTAAAAACACCTTTCATTTGAAGTATGACTACGAAAAATGACAATTTGAAATCCACCAGTGTAATGTTGTTTTGGATACATTTCACGAGTTTGGTAACAAATTTAAGGCCAGTTTCTTTGTTTTCAAGCGAGAGCGGAGCCTGTTACACAAGTTAGATATTTCCCATGTGTTATACGGCGGGAGTGTCTCTCTGTGCGGCCTCCTCACTTGGAACACTTACGTAACGCATTGGTCCTTCACACATTCTTCAGATCTCTGGCCCTGAACGGAGTAACTCTGCAGGGACTGGATTAGTTTAATGACTGTATTTCTCAGAAGCGGCACACGTAAGTTTATTTGGCTCTGAACATGCCATCTGTCCACATTCTTCTCAAAAAGATTCTGCGAGCAGCATGTGTGACGAGGACCCTAGAGAAATACGAGCGAAACTTCAGACCAAAGGGCCGTGTGCTCTGGGTGAAGGCCACACGCTTCTGGCTTGGGGCATTGTGTGCATGTAGGTGTTGTGTAGGGACAGTTGGACTGTGGACTGGTATGCTTGTGAGGCACTATTTGCATTGTTTGTCACTTTGAACAATAGCGGCTACTAAATAAATAAGTGTGAAGCATTATAGTGAAGGCTGCATTGAAGCTGAGCTGTGAAGTGCTATGTATTACATTTACTCAACCAGTGGACCTGTGGGTGCTGTACTGGAAGGCGACTTTGGTGAAATGGGAGCAAACCAGGTATGTAACTCAGATGACAGACAAAAACCAGCTGCATTTATCAGCAATTTGTGGGAGTTCAATGCTGGCAAACTTGAATATGGAAAATGTCGTGTTTTAGCCTTGAGTGAAGGCAACTCTCTGCTCTCCTTAGTGATTTCAGACAATTATGGGATGTCAAGTGGCTATACCAAAAGATGAGCAACAAAATTGGCTTGCAGTTGTGTCACTGTAAGAAGGTTTCAAGGAATATGAAATGCAATTCTTAATGCTTGTTTTTATTCTGCACTAAACTAGAAATACAGTCACTCTATAGGATATTTCCACAAGATTATTTATAAACATAGCAATACTATTTTATATTAAACAAGAAGAGCTCTTATGTTTTTTATTATTATTAATACCCATCCATCTTACAACCACTTACCCAGTATGGGGGGTGTATCCTAGGCAGCATGGGCCACTAGCCAGGATGGATAGGATACCTGACATTATTGTTAATATGTTAAATGACATTGTCTTATGCTAATGTGATAGCAAAAAGTGTTTGTTTTTTTTCCCTTTCCAATGCATAGCGTTTAAGGCAGCAAAGCTAGCTGACAGGGTGGCCGATATCATGCTGATGTTACTTTTCATTATCTGACAGGTAAAAGGTTAACTGGTGATTGAATCCTTTCTTGGGTCCCGGCCGACGGCATTAATGACAAACAGCGGAGAGATGCAGATCGCATTAGCGCATGTGTTCGGTTTCGCCTCGTGACATTTCGTCCGCCGAGATTGAGCAAGAGCGGGAGCAGGCTGCCGAGTGGGCGTGAGCGTGGGGAGATGGTACAGGAAGTACAGCAGATTGGCTTGGGAGGAGGCCCAAGGAGGCCGCAACCAGCAAATATTTACGAAAAGGGGTGGATAGCGACACGCTGCAGTGATGCTCCGGAATGTGCATCGCTGAGACCGCTAGCTGTCTTCCAAAAACCCATCATGCAGCAAAGGGTCACGCCCTGGAAGCAGAGACCAAAAAGCCACGGAGCCCTTGGACTGGGATGCCGGCCTATGGCACACGCACACATATTGACACACTACAGGCAGTTCAGAGACACCAATTCCCCAAACCATATGGTAGAAACGCGGGGAGAACATGCACACACACACAGACTCGGGGGCGGGATTCCATCGGCCCTCCTGGGGCTGTGAGGCAGCAGCTCTACCCAAGGAGCCACATGTGTAATATTTATCTTCAGTGGGTCTCGGAAAATGTCCTCTTAATAATGAAATGTAGCTCATGGGAGTTTTATTTACACAAAAATGTTCTGAGGGTAGAAGGAAAAATGACTGGTTGAGAGAGATAACCAGTCATATTGTAGAGGAGATGGGTCCAAGCAGCTAGAGGAGGCAGGACCAACCAAGATATCTTGGTCCCACCTCCTCTAGTTCATTGGACCCACCTCCACGACAGCATCATGGCTTATCTCTCTCAACCAGTCATTCTTTTCTGCCCTCAGAAAATTTTGGTACAAGTAAAACTCCCACAAGCTGAAATGCACGGCAGTCAGTGAATATTATGAGCGTAACTAGAAATCAATGACTTACTGCGGCATTCTCGTGCCTCTCATACCCAGTTGTACCTGCTTACATTTTCTGCATATGATGATACACTGTCAATGAAATGCAGATGAATCCAAGCATAAAATATAACATGAATTTGTTCTGTGTTTCAGAATATTTGTTTTGGGTTGTCTGATAATAGATAGTTCCCTTAAATTTGCAGTCCTGATGTTTGTCACTCACATACATACATACGTACAGGGGTTCCCAACAATACCAACTTAACACAAAGCCAAGGTCCATAGCTTTTGGGGG
>JAODJU010000035.1:16914076-16926361 GCA_026776725.1 Gnathonemus echidnorhynchus | reverse complement strand
GGTTAACTTAAGCTAGACGTCATCATTGTCCAAAAAGAGTTTCTATAGGGAGTATTCCTGTTGGACAATGATGGCTTCTAGCTTAAGTTAACCCAGTTAACTGGAGTAATCCTGCTTTGTGGAACACCACCCCCCCTCCGCCTTGCACTCTGAGGGCATACTCATGCTTGGCTCAGTTCCCTTCTACTGTGCCCAAGCACAATCGCCCCCTCCTCCCCACTCCCCCACTGGTCTGCGCTCACATTGCACTTAACGATCCTGGCCCGACCATGCTTCCTCCATCACCACGCGACATTTTTTGTGTTATAAACAGGAAGTAAAGCCACTATTGCACATATAGCAAGATCTTACGATAGGGCAAACAAGCTACATTAACATCTTCAAACTACCATCTGTACTATTGTGCTACGCCATGTTTTAAGCAGTTTAATAATCAAGCATAAAGCACTGGGTTTTTTCTTTATACGAGCAGATGAACAGAAGAAAGCAGAAGAAACTGTTGTAACCTTTGTAGGTGCTTGTGTTATTTTTCGCTATTTTTTTTTCCAGTGGAGAATAATGGTGATGAGTTTGATCACAGAAGAAATATGTTTTTTGCAGTTCTGCATGCTCACGTGCCTTTTTTTTTTTTTTTGCAGTGTCCTTTCAAAATCCATAAAACAAATCATTACATACTGATCTCCAGTTAGTTAGGAGGTTAGTCGATTATGGTCATCAGACATGGATTAGAGACAGAACAGGCCTCAGGATGGCTGCCAGTTTACAATATGACAGCATATCATATTGGGCCCCCGACCCAGAACAATCAAATTATGCTCCAGATTTTTTTAGAGCCCCAATCGCACTAATGTCTCCTCTTTTTTGGTGCTGCTGTCTCAGGTGTTTGTAGAAGCTTTGAAACTATGAAAGGAGGTGTGATGTAAAGTCCCCCAGTTCAAATCCCTGGGTCAGCAGACTGATTTTGTCATTGGGCCCCTGAACAAGGCCCTTAACCCCAATTGCTCTAGATGTCATTCCCTTCTCTGGTTCCTGCTGTTAGCCCACATATTTTCTCACTTTGACAAACCCCCTTTCCTCTGGTGTCACATTCCTCCACTTCCCCTGTACACACTGGAACAAATGAATGACATTCACAAGCTATTCACAAGACATTCACCAATAGGAGATGTTGCCCATGAAGCCACAAATGAATCAAAAGACTCAAATATAACCATCAATGAAGTCAGAGGGCTGGTCTTTGGCAGCAAATGAGTCAGCACGCTAAAATGTACCTCTAAATAAAACCAGTGTTAAAATGCACCCCTAAATAAATTCAGACCTGAATCAGAGGGCTAAACCCCTTCACCTCTGCAAAAAATGCCTTCAAAGACTGACTCATCTAATCTTTGAAATTTCACATAACACAAACACGAGTACACAATGCAGGCATGGGTGCTAATTAACCACTCTGAGTGTTGCTTGATATTGTAATGAGTGTGTAAAAGGGCAAAGACGGTGGAGGGAAATGTCATCTCCTAGGCTAAGTCATTAGGGGCATTCGGAGCTGCGGGTAGAAGACGTGTAATTGAACTGGTCGTGTGAGCGATGGCTCTGACTCCGCCCCTGCTTTGGTCTTCCCAGGCAGAGTCTTATTTACTTGTTTGCAAACTGGCCACTCAAACACACCCATTCGTTTTTTAAGTATGAGTACTGAAGAAGAGAAATTATGCAGTTAGGAAACACAAAGCTACTAAAGACCATACTAAGTGCATTCAATCCTTTGAATAAATATTTTGTCAAATTACTTCTGGAAGCAGCAGCAGCTGCAGAGCAGGCCATCTTGGGCTGGAGTCTGTCAACACTGCGGTGTGTGCTGGGTCTGCTTGGGAAACGGGTCCAGCTCTGTCTGGCTGGTCTGGGAATTGATAAAAGGCAGCAGTATTTGGTAACGCTTTATTTAAGGCCATGTTTGTAGTAATTTATGGACACATTCATAATGCATTATAATGCATTCATAAAGCATTGTAAACATGGCTATAAATATTAATAAAAAGGCATAAGACATTATAGCTATGTTTACTATGCATTATAACTACCTTATCAAGCTTTCATCCATAATGAGAATATTAATATTTATAGTCATATGTAGAACGCTTTATGAATGCATTATTATTTGTTATGAATGTGTTTAGAAATTACTAAAAATATTGCCATAAGTAAAATGTTGCCCGATTTTTAAGTCTGCTTCAGATTTTTATAGTCTGAGACTATAAATAACATTCCCCGCTAACAGCCACTCCAAAGAACTGAAATCTGTAAAGTTACTTTAAAGTGGCCCTTACGCTGTGTTTCACTGCATACACGTGACATGTTCCTGCCTCCCCTGGATTGGCAGATGGCTGTCGCCGTGGCGATTGCTGTAAATAGGCTGAGCGTTTCTTTATTGTCAGATCTGGTTAATGTCAGACAAGAGCCACATCAGAAAGCTGCTTGAGGTCCACCTGAACCTCACCGTAGCCACGTCACAAAAGTTAGGTTGATTTCTCTGTACCCCATATCCAAGAAAACAAACTAGGCCTCACAGTCATGGCAAACATTCATGTTATTTACCGGGAGAATAGCAGCACCATTTCTGATCGACGCCCGGGGTATGATTCATAGGAAGGAAGAGGCCCTGTTCGTCTCTCTAGTTCTCAAGCGATGTAACTAACAGGCTAACAGGTACGATGACATATTCTGCCTTGAAGTTTAGCCTGATCCAGCAGGAGTGAGATTATGATTACTGTTAAAAATGCTTTTTACGATGCTTCCAATCTTCATTGCCTTCCACATGAGCTGCTTAGCAAAAGATATTACTTAAAGCGACTTTCAAATTTTTATATTTCTCAATACTTCTACCTATTTATACAGCTAAGTGTTTTACTGCAACAAGCGTTTTTTTTTTCTTTTCTTCAAAAATGACACTGTATATGAAGAATGACTTTTTGTCTGACATTAGGGCTTTGGTAGGCAAGGCCTTGTATTGCTGTTTTTCAGTCTGAATAAATGATTTTCTCGTCTAATTAATATTTGTTTGTTTTTCAGTTTAGCTGATGTATATGCTGAATATGTGCCAGTGACCTTTTAATGTCATTTCCTAATGACTATCATAAATAACACATTTACTTCAAACAGGGAAACTGAAAAAGAGGTATGCAGCCTTCCTCAGGGAATGTTTATGTGCTTCCATTGGAATTACCGGAATTTTTACTGGAAACTGAGATCAGCACTTTCCATCACAATAAATTCAGTGCTGCTGCCATATTATTGGCAATATAATCGCGGGTGATAAACTTATCCTCAAGAAGGATCTTTCACTACAGAAAACCTACAAATGGGAGGATTTTCAGCGTAACGTTGGCGTTTCTGCCCTGCGTATCTCCTGCAGCCGCTACAGATGTGTGCTGCCCTCGGATATCACCGTCATAACGCCCTCTGTGTCACGCTTTTCACTTTCACTTGAATGTCTTGCTGCTTTCAGCTCGCTTGCATGCATATTAAAAGAATAATAATAAACTACTCCTTCCAACTCGGGGGAGGGTGGCATAACCCATGGATAAACATGTGCTTTATTAAAGCCCAGCATGGAAAGATGAAGAGGTGCAGAGCGTCACCAGATGCAGAACTGACAAATATTTGTTGTTTACCTGCACCAGCTGCTGGTTTATGATATATTTTGTCAGTCCCTGGGACGATGAAAGCTATACAATGGAGACTTTGTAAATGAGAGAGAGGGAAGGGCGTAGGCTTGTAATCCAAAGAACAGCATGAAAAATTTTTGGAATGAAAAATACCTCCTTCATTTGCCTGGCTAAGTACCAAAAAACCTGTAGAGCCCTACTATTTTAGGCACCTTTTTATATTTAGGGGGTAGAAAAACCCAAATTTGATTAAACAATAACATTTAAGAAAGCCATATCTGAACAAAGATCTACAAATCCAGAGAACAGATCATTTACCTTCATCATTATCGAGCTGCAGTTGTAGAGACCAAACAGCCGCAAATCAAAGAGCACAGCGCTGCCCTGGAGACTAGTTATGCAGATATGAAGACTTGAAACGGTGAAGTTGTGAGGAATTAATTCTGCACTGGGGGGGGACGCCGTCGCCTTGGCTGGCCTCAGACAAGAGCTGTGATGTCAAGAGCCTGGTTGATTCATCTTCAAAACACCACCTCTTGGTCGGGCTTCTGCAGTGATGGGCTTCCCCGTTGATGGGCTTCCCTGGTGATGGGCTTCCCCAGCAATAGGCTTCCCTGGTGATTGGCTTCCCCGGTGATGGGCTTCCCCAGTGATGGGCTTCCCCGGTGATGGGCTTCCCCGGTAATGGGCTTCCCCGGTGATGGGCTTCCCCGGTGATGGGCTTCCCCAGTGATGGGCTTCCCTGGAGAGGCAGGTGCTGAGCATTTTTCACATGGACAGCCCTCCTCTCCACAGCCCTGAGTGGCGTTTTGTTGACTCTATCCTGGTGAAGGCCAATCCCAATGGATCACCCTTCCTCTAGACAAATCCAACAATAATCGTTGTTTCCTAATACGTAATCATGATTTCATGGCTTTTTACATAGTCGTTGAACCTTGACCCTAATCTGGTCAAGATTTAAGATTTCTGACCTTGCTGTTCCTGTAAAGCAGGGGTGGTCAATCGTATCTGCAAAGGGCCGGTGTGTATGCAGGTTTTTGGGATAACCTGTAGGTCAGCTGTTCAAACTCAGGTGTGAGGACTCTTTCAGCCAATCAGTCCTCTAATTAGTAATATAATTAGGGAGCTGCAGCGAAAACCCACATACTCACCGGCCCTTTGCGGGTAAGATTGGCCACCCCTGCTGTAAAGGGAAAGCCAGTTACAGCAGTCAGATCCCCTGAATCCCTGCACTTTCAAATATTTACATTTACATTTATTTCACTTAGCAGACGCACACACACAAGTCAGGCTATGAGCACATCGCAAACATGCGGCTACTGGGGAGTCGACTAGGCGCAAGTGCAGCTATGTTGAGCTTCTAATGAAGGCCCAGGTACAAGTGTAAGTAGTACAGGGTATAGCAATACACGTGGTCCTTTGGCAGCTAACATCTGCCTCCTGTATTTCGCTGATGGTCACAGCTGACAATGGCCAACGTTGTTGGCTCGTCGTCTTCGGGTACCTTCACTAACCATAACAGCTGAAATCTTCCTGTTATTTGCATAATGCCTCATTAGGTTTTGTGTACTAAATAATAATTTAAAAAAAAAAAACGAGGTAGCATTCTGTCCTCAAATGGGTCATAAATTCTGTTGGTACCTGGTGGCTGTAATCCCATTTTAGCAGGGGCAGCTAAGAGTTTCTTGCTAATGAAGATAATATGCAAATTGGGAAGCGGCTTTATAGTTATTTTGGACCACAGTTTTGTCTACTAGCCTGTCTGGCCAAGAAAATTTACAAACTTCATGAAGTTGAGTTTCTCCATCCAGATGGCATCAAACGCAAAGTGAATGCAGTGTTGGAAGACTTTGGAACTGCCTGATTATTGTGAAGTGACATTTAATTAGGAGGCTTCAATCGCAGTCGTCAGCAGACAGGGTCAAAACCAGGGAAGCAGTGAAGCGACTAAAACCAGAGGAGAAATCCAGAGACACAAGTCAAAAATGGGGAATCCTGGTAATCATAAGAACAGATCATACTGTACATAGGGATCGTAAATGCATGGAAAATGCTCTGTAAGGCTCACTGACTCCAAACGTTGTACTGAGCTCAGTACAACGCAGCTGTAATGCGATGCAGCTGTAATGCGATGCAGCTGTTCAGCATTCCAGTGATGATGATTGTTGGAGGTGTAGGGATTCAGGTGGGTGTGGGCAGGGTCCATCTGACGCAGACTTGACATTTATACTATATGTCATACTTAACTTTTGTAAAAACCTCCCATTCCAACACCATCCTCAGCATCCTCATCCTCTTTTAGATTCTGAGCTTTAATTAATGCTTCCCTTTAAAAATGGTAAATCCTTTCTTTGATATTTGCACATTGGGATTATTTTCTCTGCCTACCTAGTCTTGCTCTCCAAAGCTTGGTGGGGGGGGGGTGATTCACAGCATTGGGTTATCCAACATATGGCACCCCTGAAGCTGGGGGGGGGGTTTACAGCCTTGGCCAAGGGCCCATGGATATGTGACTGTTCCACCAAGATTGGGGCTCAAACTAGTGACCTTCTGCTCATGGGTAGAGAAGCTGAACCTGCTGAGATACTACCATCCCTTATAGGCTCTCTGATATTTCTGTCGGACAAAACATCCATCCGTCCATCCATCCATCCATCCATCCATCCGCTGATTACTTATTCTGGTAGCACAGTAGTGTGCATGAATTACTGCCTTTATATTTACCCAGTATCCGCAGGGACTGGCTCTGACATGGAAATGATCTGCCAAGCTCTGTTAGCTTCCTGGGGTCCAGCCCAACAGCTGGGTCCCATATCTCCCACTTACATTGCCATTGAACGGGTGAAATGAACCTTATAACCTGATAATGTTGCAAATATATGCTGGTAGTAATTCCAGGTAGGGAATGTACAGCATCGATCGTGCTTATTAGACCATCATCTGCGTGGGGGACGTGGGAGACCCCAGACTCACAAGAGGTGACCTAAAACACCAACACAGTTCTTAATGGTCACAGCCAGTGGTTCTAATGCAATAATGGATAGCAGGGGCACCGAGGTGGACTTCTTGACAGGGTTACTGGTGTCAAGAAACGCCTTTTGCCCCATAATGAAGCTGTTTGGTCTGAATCTGCAATTCTGGTCATTATTTTCTCTATCCACTTAACGCCTTCATAGCAACATAAATTAACTGGCCTTTTTGGGTCACAAAGTTCAGGATCCTTTCCATTCTTATGAATAACTACTATTTCAGCCAAGACTCATAGATGATGGAATTGAAAATTCCCCCAAAATGTAGGTAATTGCTTTGAAGATATGGTCCCCTGTTATGTCCTGGTGTCTTCCCCGGTTGTACTGTAAAGAACGACAATGCCTCTCATTTCCGTTCTGGAAGAACGGTTCCCATTTTGGACTGCTTTATTTTCACAGCAACCAATCAGTAAGGGATGTCAGCCGACCCATTTGAAGGTGGTGTTTGGAGCTTCTGTTTTTAGTGGCTATTCTTATCCTTCATTATACAAACATAGTCCCGTGTAGGAACTATTTTGCCCAGTGTGTCACTGTACACAAAATTACTTTTCCCAATCAAACAGTAACCTAGACGTCTATGACTCAATGTCTTCTCAGTATTATGCTCGTAATTTTTTTTCCATTTTTTCAGCTGAGAATGTACACACACACACACACACACACATATATCATGTTCCCTGTGTCTAGTGTTACTGTCCAATCATTCCCTTCCTGGTAGCCTCACTGTATACTCAGTGTGGGTCACTCAGGTAAGTACTTAATGAATCTTCCATCTAACGGATCAGATCAATTGAGCCTCCGCGTGCAAATGTACTCTGTATGCCGGCAACAGCCACTGTGCCAGATACGGCTGGATACAGGAACTGCCTGTTACTAGCTGCCATTATCATGTGACTAAAACTAAACAACTGTTGGCTTTGTGATGTGACAAGAAGTATTCTCATCTGAGGCCACATTGTATAATTTCAAGAAATGTCAATTATGTCAAATTCAGTAGATGCACTGTCTTAGCTAGTGGGCTGAACTTTAACGAAGGGTAACTTCCACATCATGCATGGCATTAATTCAACTTTATGCATGACCTTAGCCCCCAGTATGACCATTTCTCACTGAAGAGGCAATTTCTTGCCATAATTAGCTGTTGTCAGTATTGGGGAGGGGCTGGAGTTAGTCACAAAAATAATCTGTTACAGACAGAGGTAGAAAGTTCAGGTCCGGAAAGTACAAATCCAGACCAAGGTTTCATTTCAACCAACCAGTTGATCAGTCATATACACAGAGTACTCAGCTGGTTGGTTGAAACAAAACCATGGTCTGGATTTGTACTTTATGGACCCGAACTTTCTACCTCTGTATTGGATTACTTTTAGTGACGAACTTCCCCAACACTGCCTATGGTGTCACCTCAGCTTCTGTCACACTCTTCTATCACTGTGCCCTGAACCATGTCTCACTCCCCATCAGGGGCGTTGGAGGGGCATGAATACCCTGTCAGATTCAGGGGGCCCAGCACTTTACAGGGGCCCTTCAATACGTAAAATAATAAAATTATATAATGTAAGGGGTTGGGGGTGGCAAGGTACTTATTCTGTCTTAATGTTATTGTAATGTACCACAACACACCCATGTAGAGCACATTGGGGTGACTCTGTCACGAAAGGCACTATATATAAATAAATAAAAAATAAATTGAATTTTGTCGGGGGGCCGAAAATGTCTAGGTACTCCCCTGCTCCCCATGACTCTCTTCCCCTCTGTTCATCACATCGTTAACCATGTTTACATCTCAAGCACCAGTAGTCATGCAAGTTTTGTTATTTTCTAAGACTGATGGCAAATCATGGGCGTAAACAGCTTGCATCAGTCCCCACCTACTCAGGTGAAGAGAGAGTGTACAGAAACTCCTCTGCAGGGTCTACCATAGAAGCCTCATACTCTGGAGTACTACTTTTTTATAGAATAAAAGGAATGTGAAATTGAGCCACCAGCTCCCAGCTCCCTCCTCACCTCAGAGGTCCTTAAAGGAGACATTTTGAAATGCAGAGACATTTTATGTCCTTGCTCCTGGATTGTTCTCTTGATCTTTGCAGGATGCATCTCAGTAGTCATGCAGATGCACCCGCGTTCACAAGTGTCCCCCCCACGCCCCCCCATCTCAAAGGTGCTCCCACGTTCTGACACTGTTTAATCTCCCCATCCTCCGCTTTCTATCTGAAAGCAGCTAGTTTTTCTTCCAGTTCCCAGTCAGTCTTATGCCGCATATGTAGCTCAAGATGCAAACACCCTGATGTTTTCGGAGCTCCTGTTGCCGTCTCCCGAACTCCGTCATTGTTTACCACGGTGTCAGCAGTTTGACATCTCAGAGGCTTTCTAATCGCTGCAAGTTTGACGTCTGCCATTTTGAATTTTTCCCTCTGCCCTGTCCCCGATGATTGGAATCCATCTCCGTCGCACATTCCCTCCTTTTCTAATCGAGTACTTCTGTCCTCCTCTTGGTTCTGGGTCTGTGAGTTCTGCCTAATGCAATCATCTACCAACCTTCACTTCATCATTAAAAGTGACATTCACTTTTACAGTTGTTCATCATTGAATATCACCAGAGCAGTAACTGTAAATTAGCGTGGCGGATGAAGAGGTTGAAGGAAATGCATCATAGAAAGAGAGCTGCCACACCCCTATTCCGTGGTCTGCCTGACAAATACACCAGAGTCTTTCAGGGTATTTCTTAAGACCTGAAAACGTTACTGTAAGACAAAGGGAGGCCCTGGACTTTCTGGGGAGGGGAGAAGTCAGGTGACAAGCCCCTTTTAACTTGCACTCAACACCATGGGTTATATAAAAATCTTGGTTCCTATTAGTAGGGAGCTGAGAGAGAGCAAAAATGTGGACTGCCTGGGGAGTCCCCGAGGACCGAGTCGAGGGACATCAGCCTAGCTGGTCTCCCTCTGGTTCCATCTGCCTTCTGTCCTCCATGTTGTGCTCCTACCTCCAACGCCTCATATCACATTGAGCTGTTTGCCGTCTCTGCTGAGGAAAATCCTACATTCACACTTGAGCACGTTTTGAGCTTCTTGGAACACCGAATTAAATTTATGCATTGCCTTTTCGCTAGCATTTATCCAAACGTTTGGTTTGTTGCCCAGCTCACAAACCACCCATTCCTCCATGGGAAATGAGTCAAATCTGAGACTGGTAAGAGCACAGATGCCTGTACAATGCAGTGTCCTTACACCCCACATGGAGTGACATAAATCTCACTGATGGGTTTCCCATTTCTTAGAGCCACATGCTTGCTGCGGTTGCTAAGCAAAATCGCAAGATGCTCCAGGGTGGGACAAACAAACAGTGGCATCCGCACCATGAAGGGAGCCCAGACCCGATGTACAGCAGAAGCAACAGAATTAGCATGAAAGCAAATTGCATCCAATCCAGGACACCACACTCCAGACTGCAAATTGATGTAGAAAGGGGATAAACATGGTCTGAAGTGAAAATAATTGGCAGTGCTTAATGGGAGGATATGTCTGGACAACAGAAAGAGTTAGGAGGGTTACGGCAGTTGGGGTGGAGTGCGGGTGCTAAAGGACCTTATGCTAATAAAACAATTGAAACACAAAAGCTGTAACAGCCTGAGTGCATTGGCTGACAGTGACCCTTAGCTGGCTAAGCTTGTTTTGCCAAACTTACTTTAGGATTTATCAAGCTGAACTTCATTGTACCTCATTGTGTCCATTGTGTATGTTCTCCTGTGTATCCAGCCTGTCATATTTCAATCTTACATAAAGGTAAGTAGAAAAAAAAATAACATAAAAAAATGACGAATATCTGTATGCAGATGTTGCATGGTGTATTTTACTAACAAACCCACTGACCTGCGCTGGCTGTGCAGACAGTCCTGTGCATGATGACCCATGTTAATTTTACACTCAAAGCAGAATTGTAACAAAGACCCCTTTTGTTGGGTGCCTGGCTTATATCCATGCAGAGATCATTCTGATTTATTATTTCAGCTAAGAGGGAAATTCTACCAAAAAGAATTCATCTTTGTGTTCATAGCTGTTTGTCACCTGAGTACCAGTTATCACCTTTTTTGGCGGAGGGTCACGTGTATATTGAAATATGAATATCATGATGTTTATGTAAAAAGTAACGCTCCTCCCTGTTCCACTTCAGAGTCCTCCGTGCAGAATCCCCCCAGATCTGCTGGAGTTCTAGGTAATGATGGTCAGAAGCTTGACTGGAACTGCGAAATTGCCAACAACATGGGCTCCACAAATCCCACCACCTGGCTCCTACCATAGCAGCAGAAACTGACAAATTCTAACAGATAAGACTTGAGATATGAGGGAACAAACGGTTACTGCAGAACACCAAACATCTGCAGACAGTCCTACAGGCAGCAGTTTGGGCATGAGAGCTCTTACATAAGCAATAGTGAAATAGAGAGAAATGTGACCTATGATTTAATGCCTGATCATTAATCAAGCAAAAGTCTTATGTATATAGTAGGTGAGTCTGGTACACTTATATTTGCCTTTCCTATTGTAACAAAAACTGTCAAGTGAAACAAAAAAATGCATAAAAGCAGACATTTTGGCATTTGGGGGAGTGGGTGTTTTAATAAATGGCATTGTCAGGATAGCACACTGACCTCGTCAGTTTCATTCTGTTTAAACAGGATTCGTGGTCAACATTATCAAAGCTGTTCAGGTATGTTTTACTATGAAATTTATATTGGACATTCCAATCAATGATGTGTAACTTTGTTACTGAAGAATGCAGAAAGAAATAGAAATGAGAGGGCAATCCTGTCACCCGCAGACAAAGGGTTTGTTTAAGAGAGGTGAGTAGGGAATTTCCCCCTTGGAGGATCATAAAAGTTCTATACTAGCTATGCTATGCTATGCTATGCTATGCTATGCTATGCTATCCTATCCTATCCTATCCTATCTTATGCTGTCCTATCCTATCTTATCCTATCCTATCCTATCTTATGCTGTCCTATCCTATCCTGTCTTGTTCAATCCTGTCTTATTCTGTTTCTGATTCTGCCAGGGTCTTTCAGAATCTTTTTATTTGCCAAGTACAGAGAAGTACAAGGAATTTCTTTTGGTGCGGGTGGTATCATGACATAAACAGAACACACATACAAATAAACATCTAAAAGTAAAGATGCAAGGATTTTTTTACAGGAGATGTGCAATGTCCATGAGTGTCCATGAGTCAAGCATGTGGACAATACAAATAAATAAATAGAAAATGTATAGATGTAATGTGCAAAGAGCTTAGGTATCGTGCAGATGAGTTCAATTAGTTAAAATATGATAATGAAGCTTGAACAGTGCATGGCTTCATTTTGACAATTTTTCATGGGTCCTTATTTAGAAGGCCAATAGCCTGGGGGCAGAAGCTGTTTAGGTGACGGTTTGTCCTTGGGCTCAGGGCTCTTATTCTTTGCTTTCGCTGGGATGGAAGATGCTGGAAAAGGGAGTGGCCAGGTTGCAGAGGGTGAGACATTATTTTTTTGGCTCTGTTCTTCATCCGAGATGAGTACAGTGCTTCAAGAGGGGGGAGCTGACAGCCAATGATCTTCTCCG